>CM064482.1:74126528-74614028 GCA_032716605.1 Paralithodes platypus | reverse complement strand
GATATATGATACATCACAATAAACAGCATTCTGGTGGATGGAAATCGCGAAAAATGTAAGGCTTCGACAACACTCATGAGCCAAATTCAAGACCCAAAATACTTGTCAAGCGCCTCCTTGGACTTATTGGAACATAATATGTCGGAGGGAGTTAACACTTTATATAAATAACAACATGACACATCAAATAATACTCCTAATACTTTATATACACAATATAAACATTAAATATACATATGTATATGTATCACTACAGCTGACATACACAGCTGCAGAGTGCAGTGCAGGCGAGCCCTGAACGAAAGCATTTGCATCTCCGGTTGCAGCCTTTCTTGCAGTAACACTGGGTCAGTTCCCGACAGCTGGCTGCAATAGGTGGAAGCGTTGTCCAACAGATCTGCCATATGTCTCCCTTCCGATTCCATCCCCAGTCGGCAGGACTGACGACTTCTGGATTGGTTACTGTTGCTTGACCCCATATGATACCAGCCTGGTAAGCAGCACGTTTTGCGTGTTCCATGAGGGCTGCACTGGTTGGTGGGATCGCATCATAGGACCTCTGCTTACGGGCAAAGAGATTCAGCCTTGCCTCGTCAACACCGGTGGCTGCACTTGATCTGTCATACATGAGGACAACAAAGTTCTCCAGCTTCTGCAGGTCATCCTCAGAAACCTCTGTTGGGCAGTTGCTGAGTTTTGTAAAGGTTTCAGAAACCTCATCACAGACTTCCCAAGTCAGCCATGCAGATTTCTTTCCCTTCCCATGGAAAGACGAGACCGTGTCACAGCCCGTGAATGCATGGAAATACAGGATCCCACTGGCTTTCTCAGGTCCTATTGCAGAAACTACCTCATGGACTGGTATCCATCGAGCATTGGTTCCCTGCCCAAAAGCAATCCACATTTTTTGAAGACCAAGTCTCTGCAGGGATGGCAGCTTAGACACTGCTATGACGAGCACGTCAGTGTCATTGGCTTTGATGACAAGTGACTTGCTACCCTCTGCAGTTGCATCTCTGCCATGTACAAATATACGGGTATCAGCTTCTTCATGACAGCATGGGGCCACAGCATCGAGGGATTTGTTTTTGTTGCTGATGACATCTCCTTTTGTCACGATGACCATACTTGTGGTTTCAGCCTGACATATTTTCTCTGCGAGAAAGTGGAAGAGCTCAGTTTTGTTGTTGTCATCCTGCAGAAAGCTTCTCCAGTTTGTTGGGGTCTTGCTGGTTCCAGTCACTCTTCTTCTGATCCCCTGACCTCTTTTTGACCTGGTTTCAGATTTCAGACTAGACTTCTTGTACTCATCAAAGATAACATCGACTCGCTTGAATTTGGTGCCAAAGGATTCCACTTTTGGAAGGACGTCTTCTTTTGCATAGTCATCGAAAGTCTTTGGGCTGCGTGGAGGCAGGGAATTGATGAGCGCTGATCCATCAATGATTATGGTGTCTCCCTCTGGTTCGCTGTCAGGCAATGTCACCAGTGCCTGAAGAATTTCAGTTAGCTGTGACTTCTGGCACATAAGAAGCCTGCCATTGTCACTGAGAGATGCAGGTGCTGACTGGTTCTCATGCTTGAAGAATTCTTGCAAGTCACACTGTCTGTTTTGGCAGGAGATGAAGAGCCGAGAGAACAAGTGACAGTCATCTTTAAGCACTTTCTCCTTGGAGCTGCTGGCTGCCTGCTCGTGCTTGAAGAAAGAAGCCTTGTTCTTCTTGATTGGCTTATAGAATGTGCATTCTTCTTCATTCTCCAAGGCCTCCATAAATGACTGGAACTTCTCCTTGCCTCCTTGGCACAGCTGGAGGTTTGGGCTTCTTAGTAAGGTATGCTGGTTTAACATTGGTGAATGCTTCAGGAAGCTCAGGAACTTTCTTCACCCTGTTATCTCCACTGAGCTTCACTGGCTCTCGTTCCTCACCAGGATGTTCAGGGCTTGGGTGTTGGAACAGAGACATACTGGTACCATGGAAGGAAGTTTGAGCTGTAGTCGCTGTTGGGCTGTGGTCGATGTTGTCCACCGCGGACGTTGTGAACACCTGCTTCCTCAACACTGGTGGACAGACAACTCCATCATCCATGTAATGAGCTACAACAGCTTCTCCAAGCTGGGCTGAGATTTCTAAGACTCAATCATAGGTGATGCTGAGTCCATTGTCATTGTTGGGAATTTAGATAAAGAGGTTAAATTGCATATCACTGGTACATGAAAATATCCCAACAAATAGTTATAATATAATTACCAACGAAGTATTCGATGGGTGTAATCCAGTCCCCCACACACGGCTAATTCAATTGCATGACATGTAGGAATGTTCACATAATACAATATCGATACAATGAACTTAGCTTAGAGGACTGGTGATGTAGGACTGTTGATATAGATTAATAATTGTAGCACATGGTGAACTATGGGTTGAGTCAGAGCCGGGGGGAGCTGTTGGCTGTATGGTGGTTTTTGAGAGACTAAAGGGCCGGCGTCCGATCGCTTCGCGAAATTACATATGGCTGCCGGCTCATAATAATTATAACCCATAACTTGGTTTCATGATACATCTAGAGCTGATGTAGATATTTATACATTACAGTTAATATTTAACCTACACTTAATAATAAACTACAATACACAAAGAACTAGCCGAAATCGTACATGCGATACGATACCGCCAAATTCAAATGCCCTATAGGACCTAAACTGTCGGGATCATTACCCTATTCCCGACATACTGCCCGCCACCAAAAACGATATACAGTAGCTATATACAGAAAACAAAAGGACATCGAAGATTCAAAGATCACCTTGTTTGATCTTAGATCTCCAAAGATCCACGGAACTCATAGCCGCCCTCCTTTTGGGACGAGCGCCACCTGAAGCCATAGGAGGATCATCCTTCTCATCATCAACTGCCCCACCCTGAGGAGCACTGTCACCAGCACTCTCCCGCGGAGGGGTATCAGTAGAGACGCCAGTATCATCCGGCAGTTCTACATCCTGCTCCAAGGGATATAACCTTACGACTGGGCGAGTAGTAACCCCAGTCGAAGTTCGTAATCTAGCAACCCTTATAAGACCATCAATGCCCTGGAACAAATCGACAAACCTCCTAAGCTTCCAAAATAACCTAGGACGCTCATCATGAATCAGTACGATATCCCCGATACGAGGCCATCGTTGTTTCGTCCCTTTGATCATATTGGAGTGACGCTCGCGAAGAGACAGCAAATATTCTTGGGTCCACCTTTTCCATAGATCGTCCGACACCTTGTTCACATACTGGAAGCGACGACGGGTGGCATCAGCATCGCCGAACGTAGGGTCTTGTAGATCTTTGTCAGTCACTGACGATCTAGGAAAGGTATTATGAAAGGTAAATGAAAAAAACTTACTAGTAATAAGTATTAGGCCTAGCCCAGCTGCCCATGCCACAATCATGAGGTCTGTTGGCTGTCAATCGCTTAGGAATCAACAGAGACCGAACCCCATGACCGTAATTAGGCAACTAGGCTATTAAATTTAATTAAATGAGTCACATGAGAACCCTCCCCACCGGCAAAACTAATAAAGAGTCCCATAATGCCTAAACATATAGAACACTACAGGCCTACCACCAAAGCGATATGAATAGCTACCACAGACACCTGCAGGCCTAACCTAGCTCAACCGCGCGAAATGGAACCAACGAAAAAACCCTCACACCCAGCACTAGCCCAACAAACCCTCCAAGAACGGCAAGGAGCACAACGTCCAAAAAACCGGGAAACCTGCCCAAAAAAATACTGTGACGGCGCTACCCAGAAAAAAAAAAATCGAGGGAAAAAGCTAGGCTAAGAAACTAGGGAAAGGGCAATCGGCCCAACAAAGCACGAGGCGGCAGCCATTTGCAATACCAAGTGAAGCGGTAGTAAACAAAACACTATAATGGGAAAATAATAAGCACTAGGGCACGAAGGACCATTATTTGTCAGGAATTTAGATAAAGAGGTTAAATTGCATATCACTGGTACATGAAAATATCCCAACAAATAGTTATACTATAATTACCAACGAAGTATTCGATGGGTGTAATCCAGTCCCCCACACACGGCTAATTCAATTGCGTGACATGTAGGAATGTTCACATAATACAATATCGATACAATGAACTTAGTTTAGAGGACTGGTGATGTAGGACTGTTGATATAGATTAATAATTGTAGCACATGGTGAACTATGGGTTGAGTCAGAGCCGGGGGGAGCTGTTGGCTGTATGGTGGTTTTTGAGAGACTAAAGTGCCGGTGTCCGATTGCTTCGCGAAATTACATATGGCTGCCGGCTCATAATAATTATAACCCATAACTTGGTTTCATGATACATCTAGAGCTGATGTAGATATTTATGCATTACAGTTAATATTTAACCTACACTTAATAATAAACTACAATACACAAAGAACTAGCCGAAATCGTACATGCGATACGATACCGCCAAATTCAAATGCCCTATAGGACCTAAACTGTCGGGATCATTACCCTATTCCCGACAGTCATGGAGCATGTCTATGAGCTGCCTCTTCCTTGTTTTGGCAAACACAGACATGCCCATGTACACAACAAATGGTGTCTCCCGGTCCTTGGAATGTCTGTGAACGTGAGATCCGGCCTTGTATTTGGCAAAACAGTTGTACTGTAAGAGCTGAGCCATAGCAAGGTCAGACTTTGAGGCTCTATGTTGGAGTTGTGACTTGATGTCTACTCCATGCTCAATCATGCAAACAAACTGAAGCAGTGATGACGGTACATCATCTTCTAGGCACCCATCATGGAATGTGCCATTCCACTGTGATTTGTGTTGAAGCATTTCACATCTTATCATCCCAGCAGCCTTTGCAAGATGAACGGCTTCTCCATATTTGCTTGCTTGTGCAAGAATTGACCCTACATCCTTCTTAAAGGCCAGTAGGACATCACATCCATGATGTTCAGCTTGTAGATCAGGGATGTGTTGAAGCAGCTGGTCCTTCAGTCGGGTAGCATGAACATCAGGACTGTCGATGCCAAGCTGCTCCAGCCTCTGCCTGTAGAGCATACATAGGTCGGCAAGTCGGAAGACTGATGGAGCTGAACTCTCACTTGCAGATTTTGTCTCAATGATGTATGTTACCAGTTCAGAGAAGGCAATTGGATATGCTTCCCTCTTTCCTACCTCAGAGTTTTCTGCTTCCCTCAGCTCTTCAGCACGCAGGTGAGCTCGTTCTTGGTTGTAGAGATCAGCCAAGCATGCACTGTGGTACTTCAGTTCCTGCGCCACCACATCTCCAGCACTCAGTTTGGCAAGCAGCTTTCCATCATTGAGAGTCTTTGCACACTTGTTGTCTCTCTTGTTCAGTTTCATGGTCATAGTTTGTCTAAAGTCATCCAGATCTCCCTCCTCCTCACATATGAAACATTCTATCCGTTTGGGGTCTGACATTCTCTGTGGTATTTTGCTGCTGCCGCTGCTGCTGTTCTCATCTGTTGCAGGAGACGATCTCTTTTCTGCCCTTTGTAACTTAGTGTTGCTGAACAGAAGCCTGCAACTAGCATGGTACTGTGCTTGATTTTTCCTCAAGGTTGCCTCTATCCCACTGCCGTCATCTTGCCTTCGTGGGTCCATCTTGATCGGTAGCGCATTCACTGCATGAAATAGAGGAATATTCCTCCCTAAGAGGCTGTATCCATCCTCTACCCTTCTGGCAGGATTTGCAAGTGGAGATGTTAGGCATTCGCTCTTCTCTGTTTGACAGAGGCAACACTTGGTCCAGTTGGTCTGCCATGATGCAGTCTCACATTTGGTGTTTGAAGCCATTCTGATGACCAGGGCCGAGGGTTTATCCTTTTACCACCCTGTATCATGGGCACTTTCCTGTATGGGATGCAGCTAGGTTCATGCATGTCTGCCCTACACCTAGCCCGATCGTTCATGCAATGTAATTTAAGTCCTGTGCGATCTGTACACCATCCAGATAACTTTGAAACCCCATTATCCTTGGCTCGGCTCTCCCGCGCTGGCACCTCCTGTCAATTCAGGTGCGGTTGCTTAACAGGTCCGTGGGGTAGGTTAAGCAACATTTGGGACACTAAGTATGAGATGCACTCCTCCTTAGCTGACATTGAACCCCATGCTGAGTTTCACAGCAGTAATTGTCACCAGTGTGCCATGGTAGTGCCGACAATCACTCCTTTAGAAAAATGGCTTCTTGGATCAATCAGGTCTAGTTTGTTGACTTCATGCACTTTGCATCTGGAGCATGGCATACTCCCTCACACACAGAGACCCTCTGCGTGTTACCCTCACCTAGTTTAGCCCGTGAGCCAACACGGTTTACCAGGGTGTGGCCGTTGCTGTGCACTAGCAACTTCTTGGAGCCATAGATGAGAGTTAGGTAAGTAGTGAGGATGCACTAAATAAAAATACTGCTCTATACATTTAGAAATTACCATGTCATGCACATAGTAAAAAATAGCAAAACACTCATCAGGCAAGCGAAAATGCAGAAAAAGACTGATCTAAATAGCCAAAAAGTGTGAAGTTATTCACTTTGAGTTTTTTTAAAGTAGAAAAATTTGAATCAGCATGAAAGAAAACATAGAAATCGACACCAAGATCATTCAAATCCATCAAGTATATGCATTTCTATGAGCAAAACCATTTTCGGCAGACGCATTCGGCGTCCATCTTGAAAAATGGCCGCCATCTTGGATTTTTGAATGGCACGTCAGGCAGATTTGCTAAGTAGACCCTTGGGAACCACCATGCCAAATTTGGTGCTTGTATTACATTTTGCACAATTTCTGTGAAAAATTGCTGTTATCTGCCCCACTACTGTGGCCTTCAAGAATTCAACACTCCTCTTTTATTACAAAAGTACATACAGTATACAGTAAACCCTCTCCATGTCAGACTAATTGCGGGATGTCCATTTCCGAAATGTCCGATTTTCCGAGATGTCCATACTCCGGCTTGTATCCGACCTGAAAGAGGAAAAACCCGACCTCACGAGCGGAGGTCCGAGTCAACCATGAAAACGGAGACTACGGAAAAATTACGACCTCAAGAAGGAAATCCGCGTCAACATAGACAATGGAGACTGTACCCTATTCGTACCCTAGATCCCCAGTTTTGACGGACATTTACCCTTAGTTTCCGGGAAAGTGAGCGCGTCATCCGACACAGTTCGAGACAAATCTTGGAAAAATATGAGATATAAGACGACGGAATTTTACGGTTATGACGGACATTTACCCTTAGTTTTCCGAAAACGAGAGCGTCTGATACTGTTAGAGACTCAGAAAAATCTTGGAAAAGTCTGGCAAATGGGAGGACTTGGCCGACAGGCCGATGCC
This sequence comes from Paralithodes platypus, assembly GCA_032716605.1. Classification (NCBI taxonomy): domain Eukaryota; kingdom Metazoa; phylum Arthropoda; class Malacostraca; order Decapoda; family Lithodidae; genus Paralithodes; species Paralithodes platypus. Next base: position 74,606,659 of record CM064482.1, on the reverse strand, counting down.
AATCCGGTTAGTAAGGTTTTCCGACCTCAAGAGGTTTGACGTAGAGAGGGTTTACTGTACATAATTATATTTAAGATAAGCATGTACAGAATAGTTAGAAAAAAAACGATACACCAGAACCCACACTGCCTTACACTGTGTCATAGTCCAGCCATACTGAACCTATGACACTAGTGGCATTGTCCCGGAGAAAGGCCACCCCTAGTGTCTGCTTGAGCCACAGTGTTTCCCAGAGTTATCCAGTTATTGCTCTATTTTAATGGCCAATTTAATGCACCATATTGAGAGTGGTAGGGCCGAAAACTCCTGATGCTTCAAATGCCATAGGTTTCATTGATGCCATATGGCAAGAACTTGATATTTTTCCCGCTATGCATATTCTATTAACCGAGCAGCCTCACCTGCATAGTTTGAACTTCTGATGATTTGGTAATGGCAAAGATGACAACACATTTGCCATCTCATATAAGGCATCCACCATTCTTGTAGGGGTAGGTAGTCATACAATCAGGCCGTTTGTCATTCCCCCTGTAACCCTGTTCAGCCCTTGAGGTTTAAAGATTGATGGAAGACTAGCGCTCTGCAGGGCATGTTTTATAACATCATTTAGGGCTGAGTGCCTTAATGGTAGACGACCTGCACTTTGGCAGCCAAACTTTGGCTACACGATAGGGCATGGAGACCTTGTGAATCCACCCTTACATTACACCTGCATGTGTGGGTGGCTAACTGATGTGCCCACTCTGAGTGCAATGGTGACCATGAGAGTTTCAGCATCCAGGTGTGTTCCTAGGGGTGGGATGGAGATGGCATGTAACCACAAGCCAATATCTAAACAGGTTTCAGCCAGGAGGCATGCTTTAGTGACCTGGTTTGCACTGTTCAGAAGCCTCTCCTGCGTTTTCTTCACCGAGATAATACTCCATGTCATTTGCTTGCTCGTGGAGATACCTTAATTGAGGCTCCTCCTCCGCTCCCGTCCTTTCCTTCCAGCTGTATATTGCATCTGCTAAGTACTCATCTGGTGCCATTCTAGTCTATTCTATTCTGGTGCGCTAGTCTTCCATCAATCTTTAAACCTCAAGGGCTGAACAGGGTTACAGGGGGAATGACAAACGGCCTGATTGTATGACTACCTACCCCTACAAGAATGGTGGATGCCTTATATGAGATGGCAAATGTGTTGTCATCTTTGCCATTACCAAATCATCAGAAGTTCAAACTATGCAGGTGAGGCTGCTCGGTTAATAGAATATGCATAGCGGGAAAAATATCAAACTCTTTCGTCTCTGTCTATCCTCTAACGTCTTCCCTTCATGCTGGAAGTTTGCTCACATTCAACCTGTCCCAAAGAAGGGTGACCGCTCTCAACCCTCCAACTATCGTCCAATTGCTCTTATCTCTTGTCTTTCTAAAGTTTTTGAAACTATTCTTGCTTCCAAATTTCTTAAGCATTTCTCTTCTCATAATCTGCTCTCAGATCGCCAGTATGGCTTCCTTAAGGGTCGCTCTACTGGTGATCTTCTTTCATATCTTACTAACTCTTGGTCATCCTCCTTTCGGGACTTCGGTGAGACTTTTTCTATTGCACTAGACATATCGAAAGCCTTCGATAGAGTCTGGCATAAATCTTTAATTTCTAAACTACCCTCCTTCGGTTTCTATCCCTCCATCTGTGCCTTTGTCTCTAATTTCCTTTCCGGCCGTTCCATAGCTGCGGTTGTGGACGGCCATTGTTCACTTCCTCACCCTATAAACTCCGGTGTTCCTCAGGGCTCTGTCCTATCTCCTATTCTCTTTCTAATTTTTATAAATGATCTCCTTAACTGTACCTTAATTCCCATCCATTCATACGCAGACGACTCAACCTTACACTACTCCATTAGTTTTTCAGAACGCTCCAGCCAGCAATCCCTCAACGACAAACGTAATGAAGCCATAGAACTCTTAAATTCTGATCTAAATACTATTTCCAATTGGGGCAGAGAAAACCTTGTTAACTTTAATGCTTCCAAAACCCAATTTCTCCATCTATCTACCCGTCAGGATCTCCCAGCGGACTATCCCTTATTCTTCAACAATACAAAAATCAACCCTTCATCTTCTCTCAATATTCTTGGTGTCTCTTTTTCTTCTGCTCTCATTTGGAAGGACCATATTACCAGTCTTGCTAAGGCAGCCTCCCAGAAGCTGGGTGTGCTCAACCGCCTTAGGGGGTTCTTTTCCCCTGCACAGCTTCTTGCTCTGTACAGGGGCATAGTGCGCCCTTGTATTGAGTATTGTTCACATGTGTGGGGAGGTTCCTCTCACACCGCTCTCCTAGACAAAGTTGAAAGGAAGGCCTTTCGTATCATTAACTCCCGTCCACTCACCAACTCTCTGCAATCTCTCTCTCTCCGCCGCAATGTTGCATCTCTCTCGCTATTCTATCGCTACTATAATAATCAGTGTTCCTCAGAGCTATCCCAGTGCATACCACCTCCTTTACGTAGGGCACGTGGTACCCGTCTTGCAACTCAATCCCACCCCTACTCTGTGCAACTCTCCAAGCCAAGAGTGAAACGTTACTCTCAAACTTTCTTCTACTCAACATCTGAGCTCTGGAACTCTCTCCCAGAATCAGTCTTTCCCTCTTCCTATGACTTAAATTGCTTCAAACTCCGTGTGTCCAGGCATTTTGGCTCGAACGTCCCTTGATTTTGGCCCTGTCACTCTTTCAACTATGGGGGAGGCACTCGCTATAGGCAGTTATGCCTTTTGCCTCCCTCAATCACATAGAAAAAAAAAAAAAAAAAAAAAAATTCGGGGTTGAGAAGAAAGCATGACACTTGAAAATCCACATTGGTGATACTGGTCATTACTTCTTGAATTATGTTATATTTTTCTTGGAGGTCACCTTTATTTTTATTTTTTATTTTATTTTTATTTTTAAGAGACAATGAACGGAGGAAGGATAAACACAGATAAAATAAAAAGGTCCATGTGCCTAAAGGCATCCTCCATTCATAAAATGTTTGTAACAACTGGATTTAAACATTTGTAGATTGTAAGTTTGTGGAAAGCAATTCGAGGGCAGTGAATTCCAAAGAGTAGTAGCTCTGGGGATAAATGAATTCTGATAAGCAGAAGTTCTGCATTGTGGAGGAGAAAGTGTAAATTCATGGGCGCTCTCAGCTGCCCCAGTTCTACGGGGAAAGATGTGGAGAGGCGGCACAATTGAAGCAAGTTCCTCGGAACAATTGCTGTGAAAATATCTGTAGAATAATGCAAGGGATGCAACGTTTCTTCGTATGGATAATGTAGGAAGGTCCTGTGTGATTGCAGGGTTATTGATTAATCTAATAGCTTTATTTTGAATTTTGTCCAACTGCCTCAATGCAACCACTCCACTTCCACCCACAGAGGTGAACAGTAATCCATCTGAGAACGCACATGACTTATATATTACGGCCAACTGCTCGTCAGTGAAGAATTCTCGAACTCTGTACAGGAGTCCCATTTTTTTAGAGGCATTCTTAGCAATGCTTCTAACATAATGTGTCCAGCTCAAGTTAGTAGTTAATGTTACACCGAGAATGTCAATACTAGGGGAAGTGGGAATATTTACATCATTAAAAAATATATGGGAGTCAGTGAGATTCTGTCGGTTAGAAAATTGAATGTACTTGGTTTTCTGTGCATTAAAGGAAACTAGATTTTTTTGTCCCCATTCATTAATTCTAGAAAGGTCCTGGTTCAGAGATATTGCAGTGTTTATTTTTGAATTTATAAGATCGGGTTGGGTGAAAGAATTGGTAAATGTGAAGGAACTGTGGAGTGTTGAGTTATCTGCGTAGGAATGTATTGGATTATGAGTGGTAGATATGAGATCATTGATATGAATGAGGAACAGAGTTGGGGCCAAAACTGATCCCTGGGGAACACCAGCATTTATTGAGTGAAATTGAGAATAAAGGCCATCTACCATTACACATATTTTTCTGTTATGAAGATAAGAAGAAATTAGTGGAACTAATGATGCAAGGCCGTAGTGTGACATCTTCGACAATAAGGATTGATGCCAGACTCTATCAAATGCCTTTGATATATCCAGTGCTATTGTATGTGTTTCACCATGTTGGTCTTTAGCTTGGTTGATTTGATGCGTAAGAAGGCAAAGAATGTCTGCAGTTGATCGACATCGTCTAAAACCATATTGCCTATCACTGATTAATGTATTATTCTCAAGATGCTTAATTATGTGATTATTTAATATAATTTCAAAGACTTTACCAAGAGTGGAAGTTATAGCTATTGGTCTGTAGTTAGATGGATCTGAAGAGGCACCTTTTTTAGGAACTGGATGGATGTTTGCTTCTTTCCAGGGTACTGGGAAGCATGAGGTATGAGTACACAGACGGATTTTTTTTGCCAATACAGGAGCGAGCACCAAGGAGCAATTCTTAAGTACTATTGGAGGAATTTCATCTGGACCAGGAGATTCTGCAAAACTGAGAGATTCTGCAAAATAGTTTTGACATGTCTGGTGTGGATCTTAAGTGAGGGAATTTCAGGCGAATTAAAATTAAGTACAGGGACATCTTGATTTATTTCATCTAAGGTTGAGTTGGTGGAGAAAATATCCGCAAAAAGGTTAGCTTTACCTCGTGGGTCACTTACAAGATTGCCAGTCGGAGATTTTAATGGTGGAATGGATGAAGCAGTAGTGAAGTTGGATTTGAATGAGTTAAGAGTAGACCAAAATATTTTGTTATCATTTGGATTATTTAGAAGTTTATTTGCCTGCTTGTGGAGAAAGTTTGATTTAGCTAGGTTTAATACAGTTTTGGCATGATTTCTGATGTTTCTAAAGTAATTAAAGGCTTCATGTGTTTTTGATCTTGTGTATGCATTGTAGGCTATTGCTTTTTGTTCAGTTACTCTAGCACAATTATGGTCAAACCATTTAGGTGAATTAGATCTTTTACTGTACTTTTGATGAGGAATAAAAGTTTCCATTCCAATTTTTACAAAATCTTGTATGTGGCTCAAGGTGAAGTGTGCATCATTAGAAAAGAAAGAGGTCCAGGGAATATCAATAAAGAAACCTTGAAGACCCTCCCAGTCTGCCCTATCGTAATGCCATTTAGTCACCAAAACAGGTTCAGAGTGGGAAGGTGTGGTAGGTGATAGACAGGTGGCCTGTATCAGACAGTGATCATGTAAGCCCTTGATGTATGCAAGCGGTATTGGAGTTTTGGGATGAAGAAACAATTCATGAGTAGGGCTAGCACAGGGTTAGCATCTCCATGCACTAAGCGTCTTTCAAGACGTTGGCTCTCTGAATTGGGCGTGTGTGTGTTTGCCTTCTCCATGTGTGTTGGCCTCAAGTGACATAATGGGCGAAGAGGTTCACACCTCCCTGTATCTTAGCATGGTGTAGGGAGTACTTAAACTGTCCTCATTTTGACGTCTACCAGCGTTGGCAGAATCGCCTCTCGTTAGCCAATAGCGCTCGCCAGGGACATCGAAATGTGCTACAGTTATCAGAGAATGTTGTTCTTTCTTTCCTAGTATTGCATTGTCACAGACAGTCCAGTGGTGGTCTTTGTTTTCGTCTGTGACAACGGGAAGTATTTTATATCATTAATAGAATATAAGATGCATTGTGTAAAGTTAAGGAGAGAGAGCGATGTAGGCAGCGTGGTGGTAATATGTGCGTGTGTATGTATGTGCTGCCTCCCTCGCCCGGAGGAGTTTTCCCGCTCGCGCGCGGGCTTTCCCTCGGCCTTAATTGGATGGTGGATCCTGGCGCGTCTTAGGGACGCCTGCTGCCTTGTGACGTCTCGGCCCGTGATTGGCCGACCATCGCGCCCTTGCGGGCTCCTGTGTAACTAACCTCCTCCATGAGGGTTTCCAGGAGCTGTCCTCCTCAGGACAGGCTTGGTGCGCGTGCTTCTAACATCCCCTTGCATACTCTCTCCCGATCACCCCCTTTATCACTGTTTCTCTCACTCGATTCTCTCTTTCTATACTCTAATCTTTATTAACTGCACAACACTCCCCTTGGGTTCTGCATACGGTTTCCATAGCCGGCCCATTGTATTGCATGCGCCGTCCTCTGAGATATTTACATGTACTTAGAATAGGTTTGAGGGGTCTTAGTTAGTATAGGTTAAGAACTTTGTGTGTGTCTCCATTATTGATTTAGTGTTTCTGCTCTTTTATTTAATGCTAGACTGGGATAAGGTAACTGTAGTCGTTGTCTCCGATGTGTGTACGGTTTGCTTATACCTACACGACTTCGACCGGTTCTGTGGTAGCTTGGGTTGTCTTTTCGGCTGCGTCCTTTGCGAGTGCAGCATTGTGTTGACTGAGGGTTTTGGCCTGTACCAGTTCCACACTTTGCTGCCTCTTTGCTTGTCTTTAGAGGGTCGCCAGGATAGAACCAGATACTTGTGATCTGGATCTATCAAGAGAGCACCCTAGTCAATTAACGTAACTTAAAGGATGCAGTCTTAAGGACATCGCTAGGCTACGAGCCTGTCTTGCTCAACCCCAGTTCCTTACCTAGAGTATCCCAGCTAGACATTTTTAATCGAGTAGACACTTGTTAGTATTTAATATAAGCTCTTTGATATGTACGCATTATTATTCACAGTATTTATTAGTCTAGGTTGTTGTTGAGCCGCACAACCATAGCAGACTATTTCGTTGATGAGGAAGTACTTCTTTTAGTGTCGAGCATTGCTACCGTTGCGCATTTATAGTATTCTCGTGTCAGTTAACATTATATTATGTCCTATCTTTTAGTGTATTCTATTTACACGTGTGGTGTCCTGCCTCCTGCCTTTATATAGTTTAAGATACGAGCATCTTATGAGCATCAGACTTTCTTCAGAAGTTTCCAGGTCTATGCTGTAGGACTATACTTCACTTTCTTTCAGATAGGAGTGAAGAGTTTATTGTTGTTTAGAGTAACTGTATTGAAGCATCTTTTTATTGTATTAAATCTTGCAGTGATTTAATTGATCTTTCCATAGATTCCTTTTTATGCATTTTAACGTAACTTGCATCTTGTTTGTTATCAGGCTATACCAGTGTGGGTTAGCCTGAAGTAGAGTACATTTATGCCCAGTTAAGGATACCCTGTTATCGCAGATTAACTCTGGAGGGTATACAGTAGGTGTTTTTGTTCGCCGGCATATAAGTTCGAGGGTTTGGATCTAGTGTACCGTTGTTGCATAGTGCCCTATTACTAGTCCAATCATTAAGTGCCCTTGTTTTATTCGTAGTCCCGGTCGTAACAAATGGCGACCTTGCCTAGTATCTTATCTTAGTCGTCATACCAAATGAACTAAGAAATAATTGCAGGATTTTTGGACATTTGTTTTTGAGGAATATTTTGGACACGTTGGATTTTTTTTTTGGCAACGTAGTATAGCACTTGAGTTGTCTTCAAGCATTTTTTTGAGTGAATAGTGCTACATGAGAGTTTAGGTACTTTTTTTTTTATAAACGTTGAGGATTTCCGGTGGACACTATGTCGAACGACGGATCAGTGCACAGTGAGGACACAGTACAGGAAGCTGGCTCTGAGGTGCAGCAGCTGGGTTTGTTAGAAGGCATTAGAGTAGTAACTAGTGAGGAGGATGCAAGGAAGTTTCTGGAGATGCCTATTACTGTTGACCGGGTGTCGGGGATTGATTGGTATGGTCTCCAGTGTTTGGCCACGGTCATGGGGCATGTTGGCACTAGCAGCATGACGAGAAGTGACCTGGTGGCATGTGTGCTGGGCGGGGTGCGTGGTGCACAGGGTGGAGCGGGTGCTTTGGCACCTTCGGCCGAGCCCCCCCTTCACTCTACTCCCATCATGCCCTCTAGAACACCGTATCCAAGTACGTTCCCGCAGGCCGATAGTCACTGGCAGCGTGGTTTGCCCCTGGGTGGATCACTGGGTGGGTCTCCAATTGTTGCATCTCCTCCTCCTCAAGGTTTAACTCCAGATATTATCTTTCAGCTTGAGATGGCTAAGATGGCTAAGCAGCAGAAATCTGAGCTTGAGATAGCTAAGCAGCAGTTTGAGATGGCTAAGCTTCAGGCTGAGGAGAGAAAGGCCATACGTGAGGCTGAGCTCGAGCAACGGCAGCGAGAGGCTGAGCTCAGGATTCAGGCTGAGGAGAGAAAGGCCATGTACTGTGCAGACATAGAGCTTGAGAAGTCTCGGGTGGAGTCGACAGGGCAGCGTCTCGGTTCTGGGAATCGAGGTCTTGATCAGTCTTTATCGCACCTTCTTAAGTTAGTCCCTGCATTTGACGAGTCGGGTGTCACCGAGTTTTTCCTGCGTTTTGAGAAGAAGTGCCAGGAGCACCAATGGCCCGAGGTTAAGTGGGCAGCCCTTGTTTCCTCTAGGTTGGTGGGCAAAGGACTCAAGGCATATGATGCGTTGCCCTTGGAGTCTTGCATCGATTATGAGGTATTGAAGGAAGCTGTTCTGCGGGCGTACGAGTTACAACCAGAGACATATAGGTTGAAGTTTCGGGGTGTTACGAAGGGTCGTGAGTGCGCTTTTCTAGAACATGCCCGGGAACTGTCTGATGCATTGAGAAATTGGCTGAGGTCAGAGAAGGTGACGACGTTCGAGGAGCTTGAGCAGTTAGTCCTTCTAGAGCAATTTTTTAAATGCACAGGCGGCGACCTGACTTTGAACCTCAAAGAGAAACGTCCTAAAACTCTACAAGAGGCAGCTGAGTTGGCTGATCTGAGATTATCGCTGATTCGTGGGTGCGGGTCTGCACAACGGACCGATGCAGTTAACAAGGGGCGCAACACTCCACCCCCCGAGTCAGTGATGCAACATTTAATAACAAAAGCAAGAGCAATGATACTAATTTTGATCACAAACCAAAAACCGTCCCGTTTAAGAAAGGTCAGGGCCCTTCCCCACCTCAGGGGAAGTCCAAGGGTGAAGTAGAGTGTTTTAAGTGTCATAAAAAGGGGCATTTTGCACGTTCCTGCCCTAGTAACCAATCTGCAGCAGTCGTGTCTTTGGCTAGCAACATTGGGGTGTCTCTGAGGTCTTCTGCATTTACCCGGGGTGATATGTAAGATGCGGGGGCACAGCCAGTGAAGAAGTGTCTGGAAGGCTCGAAACCTGTCCGCGATGCTTTTTGCGACCATGAGGGCGTGGCTGCGTGAGTTGGGCTGGTTGCAAGCATGGGTTGGAGTTGTTGCGTGATACAGGTGCATCCCAGACTCTGATGAAAAACTTTACAGGCCAACCTATAAACGCGGCACGGGTAGTTGTGGTGCAGGGTATTAATGCTACACGGTCATACCCGTTGGTTCGAGTGGAGCTGGAGGTTGATGGTGTGACACGAGAGATAGATGTTGGAATCGTAGAGAAACTGCCAGTAGAGGGCGTCGACCTTCTTCTCGGCAACGACTTTGCGGTGCCTACTTCTGAGGTTCCACCCTTAGTCATTGCCGAGAGGGCGGCCGACGTGAGTAGGGAGGGGCAGGAGTTGGTCGAGAGGTGTCAATTGCAGCAGATGGCGTGTGTTGTCACCCGATCTCGTGCATCTAAGGTGTCACAGCCTATTCCTCAGTCTCTAGACCAGCGGAGGAACGGTCGGAAGGAGAAAGCTAAAGTTGGGAGAAGTTTTGTGAGTTTTGATCCAGCGGCTCTTCTTGGCGACTCAGTATTAGCACCAATGTTAAGATCCGGAGTGGCCCCAGAACCTGTCACACTTGGTGAGGAGGTAGGGCGTGAGAAAACTCTGAGACAGCACCGTTACACACGCAAGCAAGATAGGATCGAACAGTTCAGTACCGGGGGAGGCCATAAGTTGCTCCGAGAGCACCTCGATAAATTGGCTCCTTCGGATATCTGTCGGCTGCAGCTAGGTGATCCTGAGCTTCAGAAGTGTAGTAACGGTGCAATCGAACTTGAGGAGGACGGGGATGCAAAGCCGGGGGACTTCTTTCGTGTGGAGGGTATCTTGTACAGGCGTTTTCTAGATCCCAGACGGAGTTGGAAGGGTGGGTCGAGAGTGGTTGACCAGTTGGTAGTGCCTAGTGTGTGCCGTGATAGCCTACTGAGGTTGGCGCATGATGTACCGTTAGCAGGGCATTTGGGTGTACGTAAGACGGTAGCAGCATTGGCGAAATTGTTTTGGTGGCCAGGTATGAAGGCACATGTTGCGTCATGGGTGGCAATGTGCAGTACCTGCCAGACAGTAGGTAAACCAAACCAGTGTATTCCCAAGGCTCCGTTACACCCTATTCCTGTAATCGGGCCACCATTCAGTAAGGTTATAATCGACATGGTTGGCCCTCTACCTCCTACTAGTGCAGGCAACAAGTACCTCCTCACAATCATGGATGTTGCCACTCGTTATCCGGATGCATACCCCATGCGAAATGGTACTACTAAGACTGTTGTTCGTAACTTGCTATTGTACTGTTCTAGGTACGGGTACCCGCAGGAATTGCAGTCAGACCAAGGGTCCAACTTTACTTCTAACCTTTTCAAACAGACCATGCAGCAGCACGGTATCAGTACAGTTGTCTCTTCAGCCTATCACCCAGAGAGTCAAGGGGTGTTGGAGAGGTGGCACTCGACTCTGAAAAGCATGCTGCGTTGTTACTGTGTTGAGAACGGCAAGGATTGGGATCTTGGGTTGCCATATGTATTATTCGCTGCTCGGGAGGTACCTGGTGAAAGCCTAGGGTTCAGTCCCAATGAGTTAGTTTTTGGACATCAGGTCAGAGGCCCCCTCAACATGGTTAGAGAAATCTGGGAGGGCACAGCAAAACCATGTTCCATGTTAAAGTATGTCCTCGAGAGCAGAGAGAGAATGCTGAGAAGCCTTGAGTTGGCAGGTAGGAATTTGGTAGGGTCGCAAGCACTTATGAAGGACAGGTACGATGAGAAGAACGAAACTCCGGGAGTTTAAGGTGGGGCAAGAGGTGTTGATTCTGTTACCTCTGCCAGGTCATCCGTTGTCTGCCAAGTACGCTGGTCCTTATAAGGTGGTAAAAAAGATCTCTGACCTAGACTATCTTGTGGCTACTCCAGATAGGCGTAAAAAGAACCAGCTGTGCCATGTGAATCTGGTGAAAGAGTTTGTGAGGCGCCCCCCTGAGCCTCTCGCTGTCCCTGTGTTGACCTGCAGCGGTCATGGAGGAGAAGGAGTGAGGGACAGTGAAGCCCAGGTGGAAGATAACTGGGAGTGTCATGTCTCTGCTGACCAGTGGGCGGGGAACTCCAGACAGGTGGCTGACGATGCTCTAGTGCACCTGCCTGAGCAACAGCATGCAGCCGTGCAGCGCCTGTTTGCTTCATACCCCACTGTGTTTGCAGAGCATCCAGGCCTCACAACTCGAGTGGTGCATGACGTGGACGTGGGAGATAAACCCCCCCCTTTAAATCAGTACCCTACAGAATTCCACCCATTAAACTCCCAGCCCTCAGAGCGGAGTTAGAGTATATGTTAGAACGGGGGCTGATTGAGAAGGGGGCAGTTAGGTGGACATCTCCTGTTGCTCTGCAGCCCAAGCCTGACGGGAAGGTTCACTTCTGCATTGACTTTCGGAGATTGAATGAGTTGACTCCCACCAATGCTTATCCCCTTCCCCGTGTTGACGATAGTGTAGACAAGATTGGTAAGGCACAGTTTCTAACTAAGGTAGACCTAGTGAAAGGCTACTGGCAGGTGCCCTTGTCTGAGCGGGCGAAGGGGGTATGCGGGTTTGTGGTTGATGGGAACACCTACCGTTGCAATGTGATGCCGTATGGCCTTAAAAATGCCCCAGCAACCTTCCAGAGTCTTATGAATGAGTTAGTAGCTGACATCCCTAACTGCACTGTCTACCTAGATGACGTTATAATCTACGATGACAACTTTGAGAGTCACTGTGAGCACATAGAAGCCTTGTTTCGGAAGCTCAGTGAGGCCAGCTTGGTGGTCAATCTGGGCAAGTGCGACTTTGTCCGGGCAACTTATTGGGCTATCCTTAGTTGGAATTATGCAAGGCTGGTACATGTCATATTTGTAACAAACTATGTGGTACCAACTTTGTAAATTGCTGACTGAATAAATATTATTATTATTATTATTATTATTATTAACTGTGCAGTATCTTGGGTTTGTGGTCGGGTTAGGCCAGGTGTGCCCCCCCAAAAACAAGATACAGGCTATTAACCAGTTCCCCAGGCCGTCCACCAAGCAGCAGATCATGAGATTTTTGGGCATGATCGGTTACTATCGCCGCTTCATTCGGGGTTATTCTACTGTGTTAGCTCCTCTGACAGATTTACTAGCAAAAGAGAAAAAGTTCAAGTGGGCACTTTTTTTTTTTTTTTTTTTTTTTTAAGAGACAATGAACGGAGGAACGAAAAACACAGATAAAACAAAAAGGTCTATGTGCCTAAAGGCATCCTCCATTCATAAAATGTTTGTAACAACTGGATTTAAACATTTGTAGATTGTAAGTTTGTGGAAAGCAATTCGAGGGAAGTGAATTCCAAAGAGTAGTAGCTCTGGGGATAAATTAATTCTGATAAGCAGAAGTTTTGCATTGTGGAGGAGAAAGTGTAAATTCATGGGCGCTCTCAGCTGCCCTAGTTCTACGGGGAAAGATGTGGAGAGGCGGCACAATTGAAGCAAGTTCCTCGGAACAATTGCTGTGAAAATATCTGTAGAATAATGCAAGGGATGCAATGTTTCTTCGTATGGATAATGTAGGAAGGTCCTGTGTGATTGCAGGGTTTTGATTAATCTAATAGCTTTATTTTGAATTTGTCCAACTGCCTCAATGCAACCACTCCACTTCCACCCCACAGAGGTGAACAGTAATCCATCTGAGAACGCACATGACTTTTATATATTACGGCCAACTGCTCGTCAGTGAAGAATTCTCGAACTCTGTACAGGAGTCCCATTTTTTTAGAGGCATTCTTAGCAATGCTTCTAACATAATGTGTCCAGCTCAAGTTAGTAGTTAATGTTACACCGAGAATTTCAATAGGGAGTGGGAATATTTACATCATTAAAAAATGGGAGTCAGTGAGATTCTGTCGGTTAGAAAATTGAATGTACTTGGTTTTCTGTGCATTAAAGGAAACTAGATTCTCTTGTCCCCATTCATTAATTCTAGAAAGGTCCTTGTTCAGAGAAATTGCAGTGTTTATTTTTGAATTTATAAGATCGGTTGGGTGAAAGAATGGTAAATGTGAAGGAACTGTGGAGTGTTGAGTCATCTGCATAGGAATGTATTGGATTATGAGTGGTAGATATGAGATCATTGATATGAATGAGGAACAGAGTTGGGGCCAAAACTGATCCCTGGGGAACACCAGCATTTATTGAGTGAAATTGAGAATAAAGGACATCTACCATTACACGTATTTTTCTGTTATGAAGAAATTAGTGGAACTAATGATGCAAGGCCGTAGTGTGACATCTTCGACAATAAGGATTGATGTCAGACTCTATCAAATGCCTTTGATATATCCAGTGCTATTGTATGTGTTTCACCATGTTGGTCTGTAGCTTGGTTGATTTGATGCGTAAGAAGGCAAAGAATGTCTGCAGTTGATCGACATCGTCTAAAACCATATTGCCTATCACTGATTAATTTATTATTCTCCAGATGCTTAATTATGTGATTATTTAATATAATTTCAAAGACTTTACCAAGAGTGGAAGTTATAGCTATTGGTCTGTAGTTTGATGGATCTGAAGAGGCACCTTTTTTAGGAACTGGATGGATGTTTGCTTCTTTCCAGGGTACTGGGAAGCATGAGGTATGAGTACACCTGAGTGTGAAAGGGCTTTTTCGCTGGTCAAGAACCTACTATGCACTCACCCCATCCTCAGGGCCCCTGACTTTGAAAGACCATTCCAGCTGGCAACAGATGCCAGCGGTGTAGGGGCTGGTGCCGTCTTACTGCAAACAGACGAGGAAGGTTTGGATCATCCAGTCAGTTTCTTTTCCAAGAAGTTTAATTCCGCTCAGAAAAACTACTCTGTGGTGGAGAAAGAACTGCTGGCAATAGTGTTGGCGCTCAGGCACTTTGTAGTATATGTTCCTGCCTACGGGCCAGTCGTGGTGATTTACACCGACCACCACCCTCTTAAATTTCTGAACCAATTCCACAACCGGAATATGAGGCTGACACGTTGGTCACTCATGTTGCAAGAATACAATCTAGACATTCGCCATATTGCCGGTTGTGAGAATGTGATTGCAGACTGTTTGTCGAGGGCGGAGGATCTGGCGTAGATCACCACAGGTGTGTGGGTTTGAGTGGAAAAAATCAGGCTTGCCCCTGTAGAGCAGCCGTCAAAAACAACATTAAAATTAAATAAAAAAAATCACATAGAAACTCTTTCTTTTTGATAGTTAATTGGAAGTTGCCAATGTTATAGCTAAAGTCCTAAGTTGAACCTGTCTTTCACTTAGTAGGCTGGGCTCTGTGAAGCTCGCTCAGGGAGTATAGCAGGCTAAAATTATACTATTGTGTTTGGGAGGGGTTATAAGATTTTCTTTATGCTAATCTGTTGTTTTATTTAAGATTGAGCTTTGCATTTCATTTCTGGTGGAGTGGCTAGGTGTGGCGGGTCTTGTCGGCATTCTGCCTTGTCAGATACGGTGCTCGCCTAATGTTGAGCGTCCCATATCTTGGGCGGGGTATGACGTCTACCAGCGTTGGCAGAATCGCCTCTCGTTAGCCACTAACGCTCGCCAGGGACATCGAAATGGGCTACAGTTATCAGAGAATGTTGTTCTTTCTTTCCTAGTATCGCATTGTCACAGACAGTCCAGTGGTGGTCTTTGTTTTCGTCTGTGATAACGGGAAATATTTTATATCATTAATAGAATATAAGATGCATTGTGTAAAGTTAAGGAGAGAGAGCGATGTAGGCAGCGTGGTGGTAATATGTGCGTGTGTATGTATGTGCTGCCTCCCTCGCCTTTCCCTCGCCCTTGGATGGTGGATCCTGGCGCGTCCTAGGGACGCCTGCTGCCTTGTGACGTCTCGGCCCGTGATTGGCCGACCATCGCGCCCTTGCGGGCTCCTGTGTAACTAACCTCCTCCATGAGGGTTTCCAGGAGCTGTCCTCCTCAGGACAGGCTTGGTGCGCATGCTTCTAACATCCCCTTGCATACTCTCTCTCGATCACCCCCTTTATCACTGTTTCTCTCACTCGATTCTCTCTTTCCATACTCTAATCTTTATTAACTGCACAACACTCCCCTTGGGTTCTGCATACGGTTTCCATAGCCGGCCCATTGTATTGCATGCGCCGTCCTCTGAGATATTTACATGTACTTAGAATAGGTTTGAGAGTTCTTAGTTAGTATAGGTTAAGAACTTTGTGTGTGTCTCCATTATTGATTTAGTGTTTCTGCTCTTCTATTTAATGCTAGACTGGGATAAGGTAACTGTAGTCGTTGTCTCCGATGTGTGTACGGTTTGCTTATACCTACACGACTTCGACCGGTCCTGTGGTAGCTTGGGTTGTCTTTTCGGCTGCGTCCTTTGCGAGTGCAGCATTGTGTTGACTGAGGGTTTTGGCCTGTACCAGTTCCACACTTTGCTGCCTCTTTGCTTGTCTTTAGAGGGTCGCCAGGATAGAACCAGATACTTGTGATCTGGATCTATCAAGAGAGCACCCTAGTCAATTAACGTAACTTAAAGGATGCAGTCTTAAGGACATCGCTAGGGTACGAGCCTGTCTTGCTCAACCCCAGTTCCTTACCTAGAGTATCCCAGCTAGACATTATTAATCGAGTAGACACTTGTTAGTATTTAATATAAGCTCTTTGATATGTACGCATTATTATTCACAGTATTTATTAGTCTAGGTTGTTGTTGAGCCGCACAACCATAGCAGACTGTTTCGTTGATGAGGAAGTACTTCTTTTAGTGTCGAGCATTACTACCGTTGCGCATTTATAGTATTCTCGTGTCAGTTAACATTATATGTCCTATCTTTTAGTGTATTCGATTTACACGTGTGGTGTCCTGCCTCCTGCCTTTATATAGTTTAAGATACGAGCATCTTATGAGCATCAGACTTTCTTCAGAAGTTTCCAGGTTTATGCTGTAGGACTATACTTCACTTTCTTTCAGATAGGAGTGAAGAGTTTATTGTTATTTAGAGTAACTGTATTGAAGCATCTTTTTATTGTATTAAATCTTGCAGTGATTTAATTGATCTTTCCATAGATTCCTTTTTATGCATTTTAACGTAACTTGCATCTTGTTTGTTATCAGGCTATACCAGTGTGGGTTAGCCTGAAGTAGAGTACATTTATGCCCAGTTAAGGATACCCTGTTATCGCAGATTAACTCTGGAGGGTATAGGTGTTTTTGTTCGCCGGCATATAAGTTCGAGGGTTTGGATCTAGCGTACCGTTGTTGCATAGTGCCCTATTACTAGTCCAATCATTAAGTGCCCTTGTTTTATTCGTATTCCCGGTCGTAACATCATTCAATATGGAACCATGCCCAACTTGCACACCACAATATCATGAACGTGGATTGTGACAGGTGATGATAGGAAATGCAACAACTCGCCCATATACTGTAAGGGTGAGGCTAGGGCACATTGATATATTACAGGCTGACAAATAGGGGCCATATCCTGTGGAGGGTACTGACCAGGCACCAATAGCAGACATAATCAGAAGGGGCACTTCAACTGAAGTCAGGGTCACTGAATGTCCAACCCCCCTCACCATATGGACTAAGAAGGGATGGGGCAAGCAGCCAACCTCACCTCAGGGGTGGGGTAGTGGGATGGGTGAGGTTACATTTTGGTTCTTTCAACCTTCCTTCAATCACCCTGATCTTGGTTAGTATCCCCCTTTTGAGTATATCTGCTTCTGTAGCATGGTCGGCCAAACTGCTCAAGGGAACAGCTCTTCCATCTTGCTTGACATGGCGCACCTCACCTGACGTGGCTCACCTCATAATTCAACTGTTCACTCACATTGCTGGGGCCTGCTTACTTCAACATATTCCTTTACCCTGCCCACCTAAATCCAGGGTTGGCATGTGAGGGTAAGCATATCAACTAACTTCACCTAGCCCACCGCACCCAACACGACATCATGTGCCCCATCCCACTTTACCAATGTCAACCAGGATGGGAGAGCATTCTATTTCATCTAACCTTACCCGAAATGGCCAAATTAATCAAACTTTAGCATCTTCTCAGTGAGAATGGGTAGTTTGTATGTTTTTGCACCAAGCCCACACAAACAGGAGACACCAGTCCTTGGAAGCCTGATATTCTCAGTAACCATATTATTTTAATTCCAACTATGATAGATACTTGTTCATTCTTGGGGTAGTTTCAATGTGATTAAACTGAATATGCCACCCACAGGAGTTGAGGTTGCAGAGTAATATTGGTATAATAATATTATTTCCCATTATAACCTCTGCTGTGATCTAGGTAATAAGCAGTGTACTAGCGTGTATGGATTGTAATCCTCGTTCTAACTAATTACTTGACATGATAGCTAAGTAGAAGTACTCTTACAAGTCACAAGTTGATCAAACCCAGATGATTTTTGACATAATTTTAAGGGTTACTGCATATTAAGTGATATTATATATTTGCCATAGTGTCTGACGAATTCTTCATTCCATTATTATTTTACATGACATTCATGCTTTAATTTTACTTAAATTATTTTTGTTCTTTCATTGCCATAGTCCCTTCCTATTCTTGTATGATCTGTGTTCCTTTTCGTCAATGGACCTCCTTTTGCCATCTCTCACGAATCCAATATTTTCTTCTACTATCTTGGGCAATCAACGAACCATTTTCAACGTCCTTCATTATTCCTCCTTTCATTTCTCCCTGTTTTATTCTTCATCGATTATATTTATTAGTGGCCCCCTTCATCATTGACGATGCACCTTAACTTTGTTTATGGCCAATCTTTGAACTCAGGCTTGCCTTTCAAACTTCCCGCCTAGGAGTGAGAACAAAATATGATTGCCAAACATCGTGAGCGAAACGCTCTTAAATTATTTAAATATAATAAAACCACTCACGGACTCGTCCTATATGATGTGGGTACCACTAAAATACGATTGCCAAACATTGGGAGCGAAACGCTCTTAAATATAATAAAACTACTCACGGACTCGTTCTATATGATGTGGGTACCACTACTAGAAAAAACTAGTAAAAAATAATCAATAAAATAAAATTAAACATGATCCAGCTCTTGCACTTCCCAGGACTCTGCTGTCTAATGTAAGCGTCGGCTTGGCTTCTCCAAGCGTCCCTCTCTCTTATACTCCTAGGCCTCATGAGAGTCGGACGGTGTTCCGGGGGTGTGTCCAGCCCTTCTTCATTCTTCTCCTGCCCTCGAACATTGTGAATCTTTTCTCATATGTACATGCTATATGCTGAGGTCAGGGTAGCTTATAGACTAGGAGTAGGCTGCAATACACCCTTTCTTCGGCCCTAGGAGACTGTTTTCCGGGTACTTAGCAAAGGTTAGTTTTGTTAGGAGGAGTTACTTGTGATAAGGCAAGGCTCCCACGTGTGTGTTTTATTTACCTAGTTCATGCTTATTTTAGTGCTAACTAGTCATGAGGCTTCTTTTAGTGAACCGGGGCCAGTTGTTCGGCCCATTTTGGGTGTGCAACGGTATGATATCGACACCACGAGGGCACATGCGTTATAGATTGTCTCACTTAGCTGAGGGGTGTAGCACGGAGCCATGACGCTTTTCAGCCTACGCTTCATGATCGCTACGAGTTGTGTTTGGGGGTCTTCGCTGGATTGCAGGTTTGTTCATTATTATTGATGATCTTCGCCGCCTGCCCCCATCTAGTTGGCCTCCTGTAGGTTTGTTAGTTATGGCTAGGAGGTGTTATTTATTGATTATTGAATTTATGTATAACTAGGCCATAATATGTGCACGTTGGATTAATTTTTCTGGGAGGTATGGCCCCTCCGGCGGGTTTTACAAGTGAAACTTAGTCAATGTGCCTCTAGTTGCTTCACGCGGTTTCCCCGCCGGAAGCATCTAGACTCTAGAGTAATGTTACAATTCAGATTATCCTTGTTTGGCGCGGGATAGATTGGATTTTGTCTGTTTTGCCGGCGATAGTATAATTTCGGATAACTGGCATTTTACATAACATGTTTTTGGGGGGATCCCGGCTCGCCGCCTCCCTTCAAACACTTTCGCCTCAAGGCCTAACAGAGAAAACGTTCGCAGCTTGGTACTAATCAGAACGTTATCCTGGTGGTTATAGTGGGGAGCCACTTCCGCCGGGAATAAATGGCTGAGCCGAAAAACGAACTCACCCATTCTTATCTCGAGCATCTCAGTAATCTGTGTAGCTTATATCAAGGCATTGTCCGCCGGGATTTTGAAGACAATAGATTCCCTTAGCGTTGGTCGCCGGAATCAGGTTCTTTCAAGAGATGGGATTAGGTCAGTGTTGGTCACTTAGGTAAGAAGTTATAACTCGAGTAGCAACTGGTATGCTACACAATACTCTAAACGTTACATTTTTGGGGAATGTACGCAAAGTAAGGGGAACTAAGATTGCATAGTGTTATTCAAGTGTTTTCTCATTATTGTTGGAGATATATATATATATTTTAGCTTTTCCAGCCTAGCGTGTCCCTATGAGCATTGATTCTTAAAATTTCTCACCCTCAGGTTTGCACTCTGGACGCCTAGGAGGATCTGCATCTCCCCGGCGGGAGGGAACCATGGATCCGAGTAGTTATTCGTTTTGCGCTGGCTTAGGGTGTTCAAATTTAGCTGTGGTCGGTCATAAATTTTGTGTGAAATGTGTACTGTGCTTAGACAGGTCTCGTGGTCGCTGCTTGGCCAAGACATGCCCCCAGTGTTCAGTGCTTCGTAATGGATTCCTTACTCATGCGGATAAACAATGTAAGACAATACTACTCCATATTCAATCAGTGTTCGTAACATACTGTAAGACAGTTGCTCATAAATCGTTACAATTGGATGACCCCTTGTTAGATGATTTATTAAAAACAGTGCCTTCTGCTATGTAGCCAGTATCTCTAGTTCACGACATAAAGTTACGCCTCCTTCCGAGTCTAGTACTCGCGATGTTCCCTCCCGCCAATCCAAGCGACCCAGGACCTCTGATAAGGCCCCGCCGGATGTGCCTGCTCCATCTTCCCGGCGGGATCGGTCCCGCTCTCCCATCAAAGCGCCCAGGTCCTCTTCTCCTCTTACTCAACAATAGCCGAAAAAACACTGCTCAGATTTTTCCGCCGTCCTAGCAACAGGCGATGACAGGAAGGACAAGAAGAAGCACTCCAAGAAATCCTCGACGAAGAAGACAGCGCAGCTGTCACCACCTAAACCGGAACAGTCCCCCTCTTCGTCGCGGCGGGAGTCTTCAAGAGACCCTGTAGTCAGTGTCGTTGGCCCCCCACTCCGGTTTACGATCCCTCACCGTGTACAGCCGGAACCCAATGCTATTCCGGTTTTAGGATCTGATCGTGGCAGCAGTACAATGTCAAGCCGTCGAGAGGAAGACACTAGCTCCTCTGAACTGATTGAAAATTCGTTCCCTGAGCCCATGGAAACTTATGATATTCCTGATCTTCGCTTAGAAGATATACCTCAGCCCGGCGTTCCCTTTTCACAAACAGGAACACGTGACACTGCTGCCCGGGCTGGCGAGTCTCAGTCGAAGGCTTTACCAGCTCCCCCAGCCCGGACACCGGGTTTCACACTACGACAACATGTAGCAGACGTCGGGAAGATTCTGCCTGGCCAGGGGTCATCCTCTCGACTTTCAGGAACGCAGGGCTCAGATTCATCTCAGCATGCGTCCTTATCTGATCAGGAAAATGGGATAGTTGTGTCCAACGAACAATTTCAGGAGTGGTTTCCGTTTATGAGACAAGTGAAGGATGAGCGACAGGGTAAGGTAACGGCACCTGTAGCCCCGGCGGTGCGACCTCTAGGCCAAGTGCAAGCTCAACCTCAAGTAAATCTTAATGTTCCTCCCCCTACAGTCACTCCGGCGGTTCCCATTTCAGGGCCCGCAGCGATTTTGCCTTCTAACTTAAAATTGTTCTCAGACATAATTCCACCCCCTCTTGACCGTTCAATTCCTTCTAAGAAGGGCCCTATGCCCTTTATATGGACCTGACACGTCCTGGTCTACTCTTACGCCCACTCGCCCAGAGGTAACACAACCAACGGTAACAGGTGAGAGCCCGGTACCGAATCATTGGATTGTTGAAGTGAGTGAAGCTAAGAAACTAAGGGCTAAGAACCAATCTGGTGATGTGTTAGACGTTATTATCAAAGCCATCCCCAGTATTTATACTCCTGAGTATTTGGTCTACGTGCAATCCCCTGCCCTCCCCCCTGCTTCATCTGGTAAATTATTTTCAGATTGGACGAAAACTGATGGGTTGAACGATGTTAAACCTTTACAACGTATGACCCTAGAGTTAAAAACAGTCCTCTATAGAGATCTTCAGGTACGTCAGTAGTTCATATTGATGGCGGGGAGTCAGGGCCTCAGTGCATTGAGTCAGTGCATGGGGACAGGAAGCCAAGCTGTTTGCCAGCAGAATCACTAACAAGAGCAGTCATCAGCTCCCGCAAGAGGATCATCATTGGTTCTCCATGCCAGTCGGCAAGGCGAAAGGGATACCACAATATATTTTTGAATTTTTTGGGGCCCCTAAATTATCTATATGCTAGTTAGCAGAGCCATTTTGTTCTCCCACTCAGGTACAGATAGATAAGGTCTTTAAAATGAGGCAAAAAGCCTGGAGGTTGGCGTCCCAATACTTGCTCAGCCGCCAGCTTGCGGCTTCTTCAGCCAGGATGACTGAGTCGGTGATGGACGCTAGCACTCATAAGGCTCTCTCTCTTACTAGGCGCCTCTTACTCCAGAACTCAATTCAGTCCCTTGGCAATATCCGCATGGCTCTCTTTGAGGCGGTGAGGGTACATCAAGATCTGTGGGTATACCTGGTTAGGAAGCTGCCTGTAGAGATTGGTAGGAGATTGATTTTGTCCAATGTATTTACTAAAACTCTTGCCTCCGCAGATGCTTGGTGCACGGTTAATTTCTTATTAGACTCTCAGAATGCCACTGCTTCCAAGCCAAAGGGTGAGCCTGCATTTAAATCTAAATACAATAAGAGTTCCTTTCGTGGGCATTCCCTGTCAAATCAGTCACCAAAGACTCACACAACCCCTGGAAACAGTGGCACGTCTAGAGGTCGCGGCCAGACCAGGGGCAGAGGGAGGTGGTTCAGGGGTAAACCTAGTAGCAATGATAGCAAAGCCTCTCATCCCAATACCACTAAATCAGAGTCACAACCCTCCAATTAAAAAACCTGAGACACCAGATCCGAGTGTAGCTCTGCCGGACAGTACCAGTCATGTGACTGGCAGTTTCCGGGACTGTCACCGGGCATGGCCCCGGCGGACATGGGCAAGGGCAGTGGTCTGGAAAGGCCTCTCATGGTGGTGGTTCCGGCGACCTCGTTTACGTATCCCCACAGGGTTCAATCATGTTTCATTAGAGGTGGGCTCCGTCGTCAGAGAGATGGTCCTCAAGCAGATCATTATTCCCATTCCATCAAATCAGCCCGTTTTCATGTCCCGGATATTCCTGGTGCCAAAGAGGGACAGTGTTCAGATGCGGCCGGTCATCGACTTGTCGTATCTGAACACCCACATTCTAATCAATCATTCAGGATGTTGACTGTGAATCAGATCAGGCTGACACTGCCGCCACAAGGTTGGATGTGTTCCATAGATCTCACAGATGCCTACTGGCATGTCCCTATTGTTACGCTGGCCAGCTTGCCAGAATGTACTCGTGACTCGCTAGCACTCGCCACGGCAGTGAAATGGGCTATAATAATCGTAGAACGATATTCTTTCTTTCTTACTATTCGTGTTGTCACAGACAGATCAGTGTTTGCCTTTATTCTTGTCTGTGACACTTAGAAGTATTTTATATCCATAGTAGTGATTATAACATGCAGCGCGTGAGAGAGAGAGAGAGAGAGTCGGAGGGGAGAGCGAGGAGGCAGTGTGTGTGCGTATGTACGTGTGCATTCCTCGCTCGGTGGGCCCACCCGCTCGCTATTGGACGGCGTGCCTAGCGTGGTATATGACGTCTGCTTGTCCTGTGACGTAGTGGCCTGTGGTTGGTCGCCGCCCTCCTTGCCCAGTGGTCGGGCTCCTACCCTCCTCACTCCCTCAGAACATGGCATGGTGCACTCGGTCCTACAAGTCCCTCGCATTCTGTTTTACATCTAACCCCCTTTACTGCTTTGCCTCTCTCTGAACTCCTTCTTTCCAATACTTCTTATCTTTATTCAATTACCCATCCCTTCTGGTTCTCGCATACGACTTCCATAGTCGGCCAGTCGTATTACCAGCGCCTGTTCTCACATATATGTTTTGCACTAGCTTTAGAGGTTATTAGAATCATAGTCACATGGAGTCATATTGTTAGGTGCTTCTAATTATTTGGTTGTTCTTTATTGCTATTTAATGCTAGACAGTGGAGGGTATCTTTGGTCATTGTCTGTGTTATGTATATGGCAAGTCAGAGCCTGTACGACTTCGACGGAGCTAGGTAGCCTGTAGTACACCCTTGTGCATATTTTCCTTTGCGAGCTTAGCAGTATACAAGCGAGGAGCTTTTGCCTACTCTTGCTTGCATACTTGCTAACTCATTTTGTTGACCTTTGTGGAGTGCCAGGGTAAGACCAGATACTTGAGATCTGGACTTACCAAGAGAGCCTCCTAGTCACTTAACGTAAGATAAGGGAAATCTGTTCAGGGGAGACAGTAGGCTGCGAGCATGCTTAAGCTCTGCCTAGGCTCCCTGTACCTTTATGCTGCTGCTAGACTTTATTAGTAAGAAAGACAGCATTTTGTTTATTAACTTTAACCGCGTATGTTTTAGCAATTATTCACGTATTGTTTTAGCCTAGGTTGATGCATAGTGCACAACCCAGTATGGCTGTTATTTTGGCTAAGGAAGTACTGTTTTTGAGTTGCTGTTGTTAGTGCTGTCACAGAGTTGTTGCACTCTCTTGTTTCCATATAGGTGTATCCTACTTTTTGGTGTAGTTAAGATACACACTTTGGTGTCCTGCCCCTGCATTATTCCTGTTCTATATTCGACGAGCATCTTAGAGCATCAGACGTTTTCAAAAGATTCCATATCTGTTTGCTGTAGGACTAGACTTCAAGTGTTTTCATAGAGCATTGCAGAGTTTTAGTGTTGAGTCCAGACTCACACTAAAGATAACGTAAGCATATAATCTTTTATTAAATCTTGTCATAGTTTATTTAAGCATTGTTATTACTTGAGAGCTTTTTATTAACGTAATTACTCTTGTTGTGAGTAGGCTTTTCCGCCACCGGAAAGCCTTTGTAGAAGTACACTTAACCCAGTTAATTGATACCCCGTTATCCAGTAGATTAACTCTGGAGGGTTTAGGTGTTTTGTTCACCGGCTTAATAGTTCGAGGGTTTGGAATTAGCGTACCATTGTTGCAGATCTAGCCTATCTTGTAGTCCAATATTAAGTGCCCTTGTTTATTTCGTTGTGCCGGTCGTAACAAATGGCGACCTTAGTCCAGGATATAGTGAACTGAGTTTTGCAGGATTTTTTTTTTTGGGAGAAATCTTATTCGCCATTTTTGGGTTCGATTTTATTTCTCACAGTGTTGTCAGTTGACATTGTTTTTGAGGATATATGGAACTTGTTGGAGTTTATTGGTGACCTAGTATTGCACTTAAAAAACATCTTCGAATATTTTTTGTGAATAAATTAAGCTACGCGAGAGTTTGGCTACTTTTGTCTTGACTTGGGATTTTTTTTTATTTACTCCATCATGTCGTCACTGGACGGGTTTGAGCATAGTGAGGGCACAGTGCGAGAGACAGGCGAGAACGTGGAGAAGGTGGAGTTGGTTGACGGCGTTCGGGTGGTGAACGGTGAGGAGGATGCTCGGAGGTTTTTGGAGGAGCCTGTGTCGGCGGACCGGGTGTCGGGGCTGGACCGGTACTGACTGCAGTGTATAGCCACGGTCTTAGGGTTTTCTTGCACCAGCGGTTTGTCAAGAAGTGAGCTGGTTACCTGTGTGCTGGGTGGGGTGCATGAGGCTTCGGGTGGAGCGGGAGCTGGGGCACCTTCATCCCAGCCCCCATTCCACTCAACTCCTATCATGGCGCCTCCTCGGGTTCCGGAGTCGAGTACGTTCCCGCAGGCCGATGTCCGCTGGCGGTTGGGTAAGCCTCTAGGTGACTCACTGGGTGGGTCCCCGGTAGTAGCACCCCCTCCTCAGGGTTTGTCTCCCGAGATGTTGTTTCAGCTCGAGCTCGCCAAACTTAAGCAGCAGGAGCGACAGGCTGAGCTCAGGCAGCAGCAGCAGAAGTATGAGGCTGAGCTCAGGCAGTGAGAGGCTGAGCTCAAGTATGAGTCTGCAAGGTATTGTGCCGATGTTGACTTAGAGAAAACTCGTGTAGAGGTGACGGGGAACCGTTTCCTCCAGGGGGGTCGACCCCATGACCAGCCCCTGTCGCAGCTACTAAAGTTGGTTCCAGTGTTTGATGAGTCAGGAGTTACAGAATTCTTTCTCCGTTTTGAGAAAAAGTGCCGGGAGCACCAATGGCCCGAGGAGAAGTGGGCAGCCCTTGTTTCTTCACGATTGACGGAGAAAGCACTCAAGGCATACAATGCTTTGCCCCTAGATTCCTGTGTGAATTATGAGGCGTTGAAAGAGGCTGTCCTGAGGGCGTATGAGTTGCAGCCAGAGACCTATAGGCTGAAGTATAGGGCTGTTCCTAAGAGAAAGGAGAGTACTTTCCAGGAACACGCTAGAGAACTATCAGATGCGTTTGAGAATTGGTTGAGGTCGGAGAAAGCAACTACTTTTGATGCGGTAAAGCAATTAGTGTTGTTAGAACAATTCTTTAAATGCACTGGTGGGGACTTGACAGTCTTGACTCTTAACCTGAAAGAAAAGCAACCTAAAACTCTGCAGGAGGCGGCTGAGTTGGCTGACCTCAGGTTGTCATTAATTCGTGGGTGCGGGTCTGCCCAGAGAGCTGAGGCAGGTAACAAGGGGCGTACCACCCCACCCCCCCGAACTAATGATACAACAAATTATCCTACTAAGAGCACTGTTGCCAATTTTGAACGCAAGTCGAAATCCTTCTCGTTAAAGAAAGGCCAGGGCCCTTCCCCACCCCAGGGGAAGTCAAGGAGTGAGGTGGAGTGTTTTAAGTGCCATAAGAATATTGCGCGCTCTTGTCCGAGCACACAGTCTACAGCGGTAGTGTCTCTAGTGAGCAACATCGGGGTGTCTTTGAGGTCTTCCGCGTTTGCCCGGGGTAAATCGCCGGTTGCGAAGTCACAGTCGGTGAAGAAGCATAAGGAGGGCTCGCTACCCGTCCGAGATGCTTTTTGTGGTCATAGGGGACATGGCACTGTGAGGTGGGCTGGTGTGGAACATAGGCTTGAGTTGTTGCGTGATACGGGTGCCTCCCAGACTTTACTTAAGAACTTCACTGGTAAGCCTATTAACGCAGCTCGGGTTGTAGTGGTTCAAGGCATCAATGCTGTGCGGTCTTACCCGCTGGTGAGAGTGGAGCTTGTGGTGGATGGTGTGACACAGGAGTTGGATGTGGGGATTGTAGAGAAATTGCTAGTTGAGGGGGTCGACCTCCTTCTCGGTAACGACTTTGCGGTGCCTACTTCCGAGGTTCCACCCTTAGTCGTTGCCGAGAGGGCGGCCGACACGAGTAGGGAGGGGCAAGAGTGGCTTGAGAGGTGCCAGATGCAGCAGATGGCGTGTGCTGTCACCAGATCTCAGTCCGCTCAGGTGTCACAGCCTAGTACCCAGGTTTCAGACCAGCGGAGGAAGGGTCGGAAGGAGAAAGTCAAGGCTGGTGGTTGAGTTAAGAGTTTGGACCCAGCGACACTCCTTGGTGACTCGGTACTTGCACCACTTTTGAGGTCGGGAGTGGCCCCAGAACCTGTCCCCCCTAGTGACATGGTAGGACGTGATAGCACTCCGTGACAGAAATGTTCCCAGGTTAAACAGACTAGGCTTGAGCAACCCAGTATCGGGGGTGGCCACAAGTTGCTCCAGGAGCACTTGGACAGGTTGGCACCCTCTGATATACGACGGATGCAACTAGAAGATCCTAGTCTTGAGAGTTGTGGGAACGGGGCTATTGAACTAGATGAGGACAGGGATGCAAAGCCGGGAGACTTCTTTCGTGTTGATGGCATTCTGTATCGGCGTTTTGTTGATCCCAAACGCAATTGGGATGGTGGGGTCGGAGTGGTTGACCAGTTGGTAGTACCTGAAAAGTGCCGTGATAGCCTGTTGGGGTTGGCACACTGTTCCGCTAGCAGGGCACTTGGGGGTGACAAAAGCGTTGGCCTCCTTGGCAAGGTTGTTCTGGTGGCCGGGCATTAAGTCGCAAGTCTCAGCCTGGGTGGTGATGTGTAGCACCTGCCAGACGGTGGGTAAGCCGAACCAGATCATACCTAAGGCCCCGTTGCACCCAGTGCCTGCCATCGGTCCTCCCTTCAGCAAGGTTGTTATCGACATGGTAGGCCCTCTGCCTCCCACTAGTGCAGGTAACAGATTTTTGCTAACCATCATGGACGTCTCCACTCGCTACCCTGATGCATACCCAATGAGAAATGGCAAGTCTAAAACTGTTGTGCGAAACCTGCTGTTGTATTGCTCAAGATACGTGTACCCGCAGGAAATTCAGTCGGACCAAGGGTCAAATTTCACGTCCACTCTCTTTAAACAGACTATGGAGCAACATGGGATCAATACGGTTGTCTCTTCAGCTTATCACCCAGAGAGTCAAGGGGTGTTGGAAAGATGGCATTCCACCTTGAAAAGCATGTTGCGGTGCTACTGTTTAGAGAATGCCAAGGATTGGGACCTGGGGCTGCCGTACGTTTTGTTTGCGGCGAGAGAGGTACCTGGTGAGAGCCTTGGGTTCAGCCCCAACGAGTTGGTTTTCGGGCATCAGGTTATAGGTCCTCTAAGCATGGTGAGAGAGATCTGGGAAGCGACTGTGCCGCCATGTTCTCTACTCATGTATGTCCTCGAGAGCAGAGGCAGGATGCTGAAAAGCCTGGAGTTGGCAGGGAGAAATTTGGTGGGTACTCAGGCCTTAATGAAGGATCGATATGATTTAAAAGCAAAGCTCCGGGAGTTTGTGGTAGGACAGGAGGTTTTGGTCTTGTTGCCCTTAGTAGGCCATCCCCTGTCTGCCAAGTATGTCGGTCCTTACAAGGTCGTGAAGAAGTTATCCGACCTAGATTACCTTGTGGCTACTCCTGATAGGCGGAAGAAAAATCAGCTCTGTCATGTGAACTTGTTGAAAGAGTTCGTGAGGCGGTCACCTGAGCAACCTACTGTCCCCGTGTTGGTCTGCAGCGGCCAAGGTGGAGAAGGAGAGGGGGGCAGTGAGGCACAGGTGGAGGAAAGTTGGGATTGTCATGTCTCGGCGGATCAGTGGGCGGGGAACACGAGTCAGGTGGCTGTGGAAGCGCTTGAGCACCTGCCTTAGCAACAGCGTGCAGCGATCCAGCACCTGTTCGGTTTATACCCCACTGTTTTTGCCGAGCACCCAGGCCTCACAACTCATGCGGTGCACGATGTAGACGTTGGAGACCACCCCCCTTTAAATCAGTGCCCTATCGTGTACCTCCCATTAAACTTCCGGCTCTCCGAGCGGAATTAGGCTACATGTTGGAGAGGGGGCTGATAGAGAAAGGGGCGGTTAGGTGGACATCTCCCGTCACTCTGCAGCCTAAACCAGACGGCAAGGTCAGGTTTTGCATTGACTTCAAGCGGTTGAACGGCTTAACCCCCACCAATGCCTACCCTCTTCCCCGCATAGATGACAGTGTTGACAAGATCGGGTGTGCACGTTACCTGACCAAGGTGGATCTTGTCAAAGGCTACTGACAGGTGCCGTTGTCGTAGCGGGCGAAGCAGGTGTGCGGGTTTGTGGTGGATGGGAACACTTACCGTTGCAACATAATGCCGTATGGGTTGAAGAATGCACCTGCAACCTTCCAATGCCTGATGAATGAGTTAGTGGCGGAGATCCCTAACTGCACCGTTTATCTAGATGATGTAATAATCTACGATGATGACTTTGAAAGCCATTGCGAGCACATCGGGGCATTGTTCAGGAGGCTGAGTGAGGCTCATTTGGTGGTCAATCTGGGCAAATGCGAGTTTGTTCGGGCAACTGTGCAGTATTTAGGGTTTGTGGTAGGGTTAGGCCAGGTGTGCCCCCCCCCAAACTAAGATACAGGCTATTAACCAGTTCCCCAGGCCGACCACCAAGCGACAAATCATGAGGTTCTTGGGCATGATAGGGTATTATCGGAGATTTATCTGCGGATACTCCTCGGTGCTGGCTCCTCTGACTGACCTACTTGCAAAGACAAAAAAGTTTGTGTGGGCACCTGAGTGTGAGAAAGCATTCTCCCTGGTGAAGCATCTTTTGTGCACTCACCCCATACTCAGGGCCCCAGACTTCTCGAGACTTTTTCAGCTAGCGGCAGATGCTAGCGGTGTAGGGGCTGGTGCCGTCTTGTTGCAAACAGACACAGAAGGTGTGGAACACCCAGTAAGTTCAACTCAGCACAAAAGAACTATTCAGTGGTAGAGAAGGAGCTTCTGGCCATTGTGCTGGCGCTCAGGCACTTTGAGGTGTATGTTCCCGCTTTTGGCCCAGTCGTGGTGATCTACACTGACCACCACCCTTTGAAGTTTTTGAATCAGTTCCACAACCGGAATATGAGGCTAACCAGATGGTCCTTAATGTTGCAGGAGTACAACCTAGACATTCGTCATATTGCCGGTTGTGACAACGTGATAGCGGACTGTTTGTCTAGGGTGGAGGACCCATGGTAGATCACCACAGGTGTGTTGGTTTGAGTGGAGAAAAATTAGGCTTGCCCCTGTAGTGCAAAGCCGCCAAAAACACTATTAAAATAATACAAAAACCTCACATAAAAACGCTTTCTTTTGATAGTATATAAGTGCAGTATGTTACAGCAAGAATCTAAGACATTCTGAGTTTTTGTTCTTAGTAGGCTAGGCTTGGTGAAGCATGCTCGTTGAGCGTAATATTGTTAAGTGATACTATTATTTTGGGGAAGTGTTGTGTAGATTTTTTTTTTTATATAATGAAGTGTTTTTACGTTTGTGATTGTGCCTTGTTTTTCACAACTTGGGGAGTAGCTGGGTGATGCGGGGTTTGTGGGCATTCTGTCTGGTCAGATGTGGCGTTTACCTGAGGTTAAAACGTCCCACATCTTGGGCGGGGTGTTACGCTGGCCAGCTTGCCAGAATGTACTCGTGACTCGCTAGCACTCGCCACGGCAGTGAAATGGGCTATAATAATCGTAGAACGATATTCTTTCTTTCTTACTATTCGTGTTGTCACAGACAGATCAGTGTTTGCCTTTATTCTTGTCTGTGACACTTAGAAGTATTTTATATCCATAGTAGTGATTATAACATGCAGCGCGTGAGAGAGAGAGAGAGAGTCGGAGGGGAGAGCGAGGAGGCAGTGTGTGTGCGTATGTACGTGTGCATTCCTCGCTCGGTGGGCCCACCCGCTCGCTATTGGACGGCATGCCTAGCGTGGTATATGACGTCTGCTTGTCCTGTGACGTAGTGGCCTGTGGTTGGTCGCCGCCCTTCTTGCCCAGTGGTCGGGCTCCTACCCTCCTCACTCCCTCAGAACATGGCATGGTGCGCTCGGTCCTACAAGTCCCTCGCATTCTGTTTTACATCTAACCCCCTTTACTGCTTTGCCTCTCTCTGAACTCCTTCTTTCCAATACTTCTTATCTTTATTCAATTACCCATCCCTTCTGGTTCTCGCATACGACTTCCATAGTCGGCCAGTCGTATTACCAGCGCCTGTTCTCACATATATGTTTTGCACTAGCTTTAGAGGTTATTAGAATCATAGTCACATGGAGTCATATTGTTGGGTGCTTCTAATTATTTGGTTGTTCTTTACTACTATTTAATGCTAGACAGTGGAGGGTATCTTTGGTCGTTGTCTGTGTTATGTATATGGCAAGTCAGAGCCTGTACGACTTCGACGGAGCTAGGTAGCCTGTAGTACACCCTTGTGCATATTTTCCTTTGCGAGCTTAGCAGTATACAAGTGAGGGGCTTTTGCCTACTCTTGCTTGCATACTTGCTAACTCATTTTGTTGACCTTTGTGGAGCGCCAGGGTAAGACCAGATACTTGAGATCTAGACTTACCAAGAGAGCCTCCTAGTCACTTAATGTAAGATAAGGGAAATCTGTTCAGGGGAGACAGTAGGCTGCGAGCATGCTTAAGCTCTGCCTAGGCTCCCTGTACCTTTATGCTGCTGCTAGACTTTATTAGTACGAAAGACAGCATTTTGTTTATTAACTTTAACTGCGTAAGTTTTAGCAATTATTCACGTATTGTTTTAGCCTAGGTTGATGCATAGTGCACAACCCAGTATGGCTGTTATTTTGGCTAAGGAAGTACTGTTTTTGAGTTGCTGTTGTTAGTGCTGTCACAGAGTTGTTGCACTCTCTCGTTTCCATATATATGTATCCTACTTTTTGGTGTAGTTAAGATACACGCTTTGGTGTCCTGCCCCTGCATTATTCCTGTTCTATATTCGACGAGCATCTTAGAGCATCAGATGTTTTCAGAAGATTCCATATCTGTTTGCTGTAGGACTAGACTTCAAGTGTTTTCATAGAGCATTGAAGAGTTTTAGTGTTGAGTCCAGACTCACAATAAAGATAACGTAAGCATATAATCTTTTATTAAATCTTGTCATAGTTTATTTAAGCATTGTTATTACTTGAGAGCTTTTTATTAACGTAATTACTCTTGTTGTGAGTAGGCTTTGCCATCACCGGAAAGCCTTTGTAGAAGTACACTTAACCCAGTTAATTGATACCCCGTTATCCAGTAGATTAACTCTGGAGGGTTTAGGTGTTTTGTTCACCGGCTTAATAGTTCGAGGGTTTGGAATTAGCGTACCGTTGTTGCAGATCTAGCCTATCTTGTAGTCCAATATTAAGTGCCCTTGTTTATTTCGTTGTGCCGGTCGTAACACTATCAACAAACGTTTTCAAAAGTACCTAGCCTTGCGCCAAGGGGATCAAACATTTGTTTTTCAAAGAATGCCCTTTGGTCTCAATCTAGCACCTCACATATTCACCAAGTTAGTCCGACAGGCTTTGCTACCATTGCTCAAACAGGGAATCATGGTGCTATGGCATCTCGATGATTGGTTGATTGTAGCTAATTGTATTAACTCATGTCGCTGCTCTGGGATTCAAAGTGAACTTGGCAAAGTCCAACTTGAACCCCACAAGAGCCATCCAATGGGTGGGCTTTATCTGGGATACCGAGTTACTCACTCTGAGTCAGAGCGAGGACAATCGCCAGAGGTTTCGGAGGAAACTCTTTCGGTTTCTTCATGCTCTGACTACCACGAGGAGAATCTGGGAGTCTCTTGTAGGTTAGCCAGAAGTCATTCACTCCTCTTTAACATGGACTGCTCCTCCTCCAACGATCTGGATAGATACAGACGCGTCAGGTACCCTGGGTTGGGGGTATCAATCAAACCTAGGACATCAAGGTCAGGGTCTTTGGTCCAGGTTAAATCAACTCCATATCAATGCCAAAGAGTTGTTAGTCCCCCTATTTTTTCTAAAGGAGCACGGTGTACACCTGGCGGGAAAGTCCTTAGCCTTCAGGATGGACACTCTGACTGCAGTCACATGCATTCAGAAGCAAGGGTCAGTGAGATCTCGAGTGTTACAAAGGTTGTCGGAAAAGATATTTCATCTAGCTGCAAGGCTAGAGATTTATCTTAACGCAACATATCTGCCCGGCGTGGCAAACGTATGGGCAGACGCTCTGACTGGATCAAATGGATCTCCATTTATCTATTTCCACCTCCAGACGCATCCTTAATGTGCAAAGTAGTTCACAAACTACGGGATTATCGGGCATGGTCTCGATGATCATGCCAATGTGGCCTGCCCAAGTTTGGTACAATCAGTTAAAGACGTGGTGTGAGAACCCGGTGTCGCTCCCGATCTCGTGTTTCCACTTAGACACAATTGGAAACCTCAAGACCTCGCTGACTTTTGCCTTGTTGATATTCAGAAGGCCAAGTGGCTAGGCCCATTTGGGGAAAGTGTGACTCACAAGTTGATTAATCAGTATACTTTATCAACCCAAAGACAGTACTAATCCCATTCCTTTACTACCTGGGTCGTAGAAACTGACCAACAGCAGTCCTCGATGGCTTTGCTATTTCATTATTTAAATTATCTTTTTGAAATGCGTAAATTGTCAGTTGTCACATTAAGGAATCACCTCACGGCTATTCGGACACCGTTTTATGATTTAACTGGTTTTTCCATGCCGGAAGCGGAGGAGAAGGGGTTCATGTGGTCTTGCTTCCGGCTTCGCCCTCCACCATGCCAACTCACACCCACCTGGTCTCTTGAGTTAACCCTTGAAATGCTTCACTCCCGCAGATATTGTCATAATCCTCCTTATGAGCTGAGACTTAAAAAGGCTATTTTTCTTATGGCCCTGGCCACGGGTGATAGAGTGTCTGAGTTGGCGGCGATGAGTTCGGATCCAGCCTGCTTAACCCGGCAGCTGCTGGGAGACTCTTAAGAGGTTTTACTGGGCGAATGCGGGGAGACTCTTAAGATCCTAGGCCTAAAATAAAACATTTAAAACACACCAGTGGTACTTAAAAAAAAAAAAAAAATTGTGTTTAAGTGAGATCATTTCCCTCCATACCTCCAATCACTCCTTCACTCCATTATGTCAAAGTTCCCTCCTTCCGACCCCCCTTCAATTATCACCTATTTTCCCTGTTATTCCCTTATTCATTGGTATATTTTCGTGTCACCATCTCCAGGCCGATTTCATGGGGTTGTCATGTGACTAGCGAGTGTGTTGCGTAAGGGAGAGACTGGGAGAGTGTGAGGGAGTAAGTCAGTAAGGCTTCTGTTGATATAGGTTAAGTGCACACACAACATATATACAGAGTGTACACATGCCTTAATCATATT
This sequence comes from Paralithodes platypus, assembly GCA_032716605.1. NCBI lineage: Eukaryota > Metazoa > Arthropoda > Malacostraca > Decapoda > Lithodidae > Paralithodes > Paralithodes platypus. The sequence goes on along the minus strand of CM064482.1, from coordinate 74,572,484 downwards.
GCAACATACACACATGTACTTTCAGGGCAATACTATCATTGTTTAATATCCCATGGTAATATACCGTACTCTGTAGTAAGGCAATATTGCACCAAATATATCTGGCAACATTGTACATGTTGCCTCAGTAACATCCGGTCGGCACTCAGCATAGCAGTGCCATCCCAGCTCTCTGTATCTCTGGCTAATAAGAACCTATAAACTTATCTCTGGACTTTTATTCTACATCCTTGTGCACGAAAGGATTATCAAGGTTGTTGTAGCTTCACATGACAACCATACATGGCGCAGTCAGTGTATTAGAGCCAGGAGATACGAGCCAAGACCGGATTATCAGCCAGCCATCTTGCAAGACCTCGCCTCTCCAGCCCTGGATATATTATTGTGCAGTGCTTTATAGTGCAGTGAAGTGCTTAACCCTTATTTAGCGGGCTAGGTGGTCTATTTGACCATAGCGCCCAGCGTTTTTTTTTTTACCCTAAATAGGGTTGTTTACGTGATCATTTTGATGCCTAAATAAGACCCAGAGCGTAAAACAAGTATCTATTCCTGAAAGGGCGTAACCAGAGCTTTCCAATGACACCTGAACCATCTTTGTACGACCACTGGTTCTCTTGCAACGATCGTGCAACACAAGTGCAAAAACCCTGTAATTAGGTAATTTCCCTACATAATTCCCTGTGTAGCGAGTGTGAGAGGGGAGGGAAGGGTGGGATTCATATCAGTAGGTCCACTGCGGTGGTGTGGATCGGTTATAAGGTTACTACGCTCGTCCCACCGCTCAGCTCTCTCTCAGCAACATTACGTGCTGAAAATGGCGCTCGACATAAGTTGTGAACCGCCACATAGTCCATATTTATTTCACACGACATAAGTTGCGCGCCGCCAATTAAGGGTTAAGAGTGTAGTGCAGTGCCTTTATTATATGTCCCATGTCATTTGTGCCCATTCCCGACTTGCTGTGAGGGTTATAGCTGCTGAAACGCAGCTGGACAAGAGCGAGGAGTAGCATACCCTCCCCCTCTAACGTCTCCAGCAACACTAAAGCTACCACCCCTCACGCCCTCCAGCTGTGCCGGTACATGCGCGCACGGACACACGCACATCGCTGACAAGTCAACACGGTGTAGCCAAGCCTACCGCACTCACTCACTCACTCACTCTAGCACAGATAATTTCTCTCACTATTAAATAAACTGTTCCAGTTGTACTGCACATTTTCATCGTTCCTGCAAGACTACAGTGTGTCAGCTATCAACCAATTATGGAGGGAGATGAGCAGATTCATGGGGAGCCCAGAGACACCCCACACGACCATACTGGGGAGGGAGATAATGGTGGAGCTACTGGTGGAGATAATGATGGAGATACTGTTGGAGTTGCTGGTACGGGGTACCAGTAATTTCATTCCACTCCAACCCCTCCTCTCACCACCCCTCATTTCACTCCACCTCCCCCCCACTTTACCTCCCCTACACTATAGGGGGATGCCACCCCTGTCACAACACCCTGGAAGTCTACAACCTACCACAAGTGCAGACCTCCTTCAGCTCATACAGTATATGGAGCAATGCAGACAACGGGACGACTATATCAGAAGACAGGAGGAGGACCGCAGGAGGAGGAACACCGACGACAGGAGGAGGAAAACAGACGATACATGGAGGAGGACCACAGGAGACAGGTGGACGATGCCAAGTTCTCCACCCTTGTCCAGGCTCTGGCCCAAATTACCCCACCTGCCGCCGCTCCTACACCCACCTCACCGGGGACAACACCCCATTCCACAACATCCTCCACCCCTACAGCCCCACCTCCACCACAGAAGGCTATCACCCAGAACCCGCCGCCCCTTCGTGCTGATACCACCTTCCAGGTTTTCAGAGAATGGAGGCGTCGATGGGACGATTACTCTATTATGGTGGACTTATCTAAACTACCGAGGGAGAAACAACTGATCCAGATGTGGATGTGCTTAACCCTGGAGACACAGCGGCTTTTGGAGCACACCTTAAGCATACCCCCTGACACTGACAAAACCGTTGACGCAGTCCTCGATGCACTTCAGGAGCACATCAAGAATTCTCGCAATGAAGCTCTCCGTCGCAGGGACCTGTTCAGTTGCAAGCAAAAACAGGGCGAGTCATTCAACAACTTCTACGTCCGCCTCTGCCACATCACCGAAGAAATTGACGTCTGCCCAGGGAACTCTTCAGCCTGCAAGGAGACCCAACTCAAGATGGTCATTCTAATGGGCATACACGACAAAGAACTTGTACAGAAGCTGCTTTCCCTCGACGCCACCCCTTCATTACAGGACATCGTCAACACTTGCCGTTCATACGAGGCCACTCGAAGCGCTACGTCAGCCATACGTGCCCCACCGTCCCAGGTTAATGCCGTGTCAGCGTACAAGCAGAACAAGAAAGTTAAGCAACGTGACAAGTTCTCCACTTCGCAACAGTCCTTGGCGTCGGCTGCCGCCTGCCAGCGTTGTGCTCGCCGGCACGACAAGAACAAGTACCCGGCTGAAGACTACACCTGCACTAACTGCGGCCGTCGTGGTCATAAGCCTAGGACTCCTGCTTGCCCTGCTGCCACCACCCAGTGTCGTCGCTGCAACCATATGGGCCACTACGACAAATGCTGCAGATCTTCCAAGACGCCCGCCACACAGGACAACGACGCTTCCTCCCACAACAAGTCTACAGCAAAGAAGACCACAAGTTGCCGACGTGTGGGATCACCTGTTCAGGCACCCACACTGACATCCATGAGTCTCACCTACAGCGGCACCACCAGAAAACTCCACATGCTTCCAGACACAGGTGCAGACATCACAGTGATCGGCTGACGACACCTCGACATACTTCAGATTCCTCTCAGCAGCCTACGACCTCCGCCTCCGACAACAACGCTCAACGCGGATGGGTTTGCAATGGCTCCTGCTTTGGGGACATTTCATGCACAACTCACCATCAGCAAACGTTCCTGTTCTGCCACAATCCAAGTCCGCGAGGGTGTTCAGACGCCGCTTCTGTCCAAACGCCACTGTCAAGAATTAGCCATCATTTCAGCGGAATTCCCCAAGCCAATTCTACAGGTTAAACACATCAACAGGTGTAAGGAGCTACCCTTCACAGCCACCACGTCACCTGCACAAGCCAAGGAGTTCTTTCTTCGAGAGTTCAAGGACGTGTTGGTCTCCAAGGAGGATCTCCAGACAGCTCCACTCAAGCCTATGAAGGGTCCCTCAATGCGGATCCACCTCAAGGACGATGCCGTGCCTTTTGCCATCTACACCCCGCGGCAGATCCCCTTTGCTTTCAGGGACAAAGTTAAGCAGGAGCTGGACTCGCTGGTGGCACAAGGTATCATTAAACCGGCCGGCGATGAGCCTTCGGAGTGGTGCCACCCCCTCGTCGTCGTCGCCAAGCCCAACGCCGAAGTTCGCCTCACCGTCGACCTTACCAAGCTCAACTGCCAAGTTTCCCGCCCAGCCCTCCCCTCACCGACGCCTTTCGAAGCGATCCGCAGTGTGGCCCCGCAGGCGAAATTCTTCACAACGGCAGACGCCCTGAGTGGATATTGGCAGATGGAACTTGCGGAGGAGGACCAGCATCTCACAACTTTCATCACACCGTATGGCCGTTTCCAACACTGTAGAGGTCCAATGGGTTTCGCTGAAACAGGTGACGCCTTCTGCCTTCGCGGTGATAGGGCCCTCCAAGGGGTGCAAAATTGTGCCAAAGTTGTCGACGACGTGCTGCTCTACGACGAGGACTTCCACACACATCTTCAGCGTATCCATGAAGTGCTCATACGGTGCCGCGACAGTGGGATCACACTCAACAAGGACAAGTTCGTGGTCGCCGCACCCAGTGTGAACTTCTGTGGGTACACGCTCTCAGGTGAGGGCATCTCGGCTGACCCTGGCAAAGTCGGAGCGATCAAGGACTTCCCGACACCAGCCAACATCACCGACCTTCGCTCCTTCATGGGTTTGGTGAACCAGCTGGCGGAGTTCACCCCCGACATCGCCACTGCCGCTCAGCCCCTGCGCCCCCTGATGAGCCCGAAGAGGTCGTTTATGTGGACCGCTGACCATGATGAGGCTTTCTGCCGGGTCAAGGCTGCCCTGCTCAGTCCACCCGTCCTGGCCCAATTCGACCCTTCCCTACCAGTGATTCTACAAACTGATGCATCCCGCCTCAACGGTATTGCATACGCCCTCCTACAGGATCATGGCAACAACCATCTCCGCTTAGTTCAGTGTGGCTCGAGGTTCCTAAGCGACCCCGAGTCCCGCTATGCCACCATTGAGCTGGAGATGCTAGCCGTGGTCTGGGCCATGTCCAAGTGCAAGTTCTACCTCATCGGACTGCAACACTTCACCCTCATGACGGACCATCGCCCCCTCATCCCCATCTTCAACAACTACATCCTTGATGCGGTTGAAAATCCCCACCTCCAACGTCTCAAGGAGAAAGTCGCACATTACCTCTTCACAGCCGTCTGGCGCGCTGGCAGGTTGCTCTGCATCCCTGATGCGTTGTCACGGGCCCCCGTCAGCCACCCGACGCCAGAGGAGGATGAGTTAGCATGTGCCGACGCCACGGTTCACCTCAGGTCCCTCGTGACTGTCAATGCCGCCGCCACCGACGTCAACTCTCCTTCACAGGACGCAGACAGGATTCTCCAGGAACTCCGAGACGCAGCCAGAGCGGATCCTGTGTACATCCACCTGCGTGAGTGCGTTACTTCGGGTTTCCCCACCAACCGCTACGACCTGCACAACTCTCTACTCCCATTCTGGAAACTCCGAGACTACCTGTCAGCAGATGGTGAACTCGTCCTGTACGGAGCGAGGGTTGTGGTTCCTGAAGCCCTCCGCCGCCGCACCTTGGCTCGCCTGCATGATAGTCACAGAGGCGTGGAGGCCACTAAGCATAGGGCGCGACAGGCTGTCTTTTGGCCTGGCATCAACTCGGGCATCGCCAAAAACAGTTCAAGCTTGTGAGCCGTGTCAGGTCCAGCCTAGTCAGCAGCAGCAACCCATGATCAACGACGACAACCCAACTAGGCCTTTCGAGTCTGTTTCAGCCGACTTCTTCGCTGTGGCGGGGAAATCCTTCCTCGTCGTAACAGACCGACTCTCAGGCTGGCCCGTTGTCGTACCCTGCAAAGGAGATACTACCGCATCAAACACCATCAGGATCTTCTGCCGCTACTTCAGGGAAGTTGGTGTACCCCTCCGCCTACGTACAGATGGAGGCCCACAGTTTACTAGCCGTGAGTTCCGGGACTTCGTGGAGCGTTGGGGAGTCAATCACTTCCGTACACTACCCACAATCCAACAGTCATGCCGAGTCTGCCGTCAAGTCCGTCAAACACCTCATACTGAAGACGGCTCCCTCAGGCAACATCGACTGTGAAGACTTTGACCGTGGACTGTTGGAGCTCCGCAACACCCCGAACTTCACAGGCCGCTCCCCGGCACAAATCCTGTATGGCCACCCACTACGGTCTTGTGTCCCTGCTCATCCCCAGTCCTTTGCAGCAGATTGGCAAGCCAAGGCCGAGGACTGTGACCGCCGTGCAGCCGCCCACACTGCGCTGGTGCAGAGAAACTATGACCGGCACGCACGCCCCCTTCCCAGGTTGAGAGTCGGCACCACAGTGCGGATCCAAGACCCGACTTCTCACCGCTGGGACAAGGTTGGGGTCGTCATGGGCTGCGGCAGGTCCAAGGATTATGAGGTTCATCTCCCTAGTGGTAAGATATATTGGCGGTACCGTCGCTTCCTCCGCCCAGTGAATTCCCCTGGTGTTGAACCCCTCCCCCATAACCCTGAGATCCCTGTGTCTTGCACGGACCCAGAAAGAGAGTCCTTCACTTCCCCCATGGCGCCACGTAGGTCTGACAGGCTCCTAGAAAAAGAGTCAGCTCGACAACGTCTTGCGAGCTTGAAGGGGGAGGGAGGTGTTGTATAATCATATTGCAACATACACACATGTACTTTCAGGGCAATACTATCATTGTTTAATATCCCATGGTAATATACCGTACTCTGTAGTAGCGGCAATATTGCACCAAATATATCTGGTCGGCACTCAGCATAGCAGTGCCACCCCAGCTCTCTGTATCTCTGGCTAATAAGAACCTATAACTTATCTCTGGACTTTTATTCTACATCCTTGTGCAAGAAAGGATTATCAAGGTTGTTGTAGCTTCACATGACAACCATACAGCTTCAGCCCTCGAGAGGAGAGGGTGTACGGCCGGCTGGCTCACATTTGATGAATGAACCGCTCGGTAATAATTCACGATTTTGACCATCCAAACACTATTCCCACTTGTTTTATTGTTGTTACATGTTACTATCTTCATATTAAACGTAAAATAGGTGCATATGGATAAGTATTAACTCCTTCAGACATATTATGTTCCAGTAAGTCTACGGAGGCGGGAGCCCGGTATCATTGCCACTGCACCACACAACTGTCAAAACCCCACTGCTGACCGTTAGAATTGTCAGAGAAACCTGGGGTTGCCACCAACCGACAGATCTTCATCTAACTTACCGGACTTACTGAGCTCCAAATGACGCTAGGGCGTCATATAACTTATTCTAGAATGATGAAGATAAGTCCATATGACGCAGTAGCGTCATATGAGTTTTTGGTTCACCCTGTCATATGACGCGGTAGTGTCATATAAGTCTGAAAGAGTTAATTATATTTATGGTAAATTAACGATTTTAGTGAGGAATTAATCAGAATACCTACGCACAGGGGTATGGTGTATACTACAGGGGCTGCACGCTTTACGAGTTAAGGTTCTCTAGGCGTAACATGAGTGTACATATTGCTCCTGCTCCTAATTTCATTGCTAAGAATGAGCATGCTAACCATGTATTTACAGAATTTGAAATTCCATCTCTTAAACAAGGCGATAAGCACCATTTATTATGCCCGGTGCAATCGCTTATTTTGTATTTGCGGGAATGTCAACCAACTCAGGCGGGGTCCCTCTGGGTCTTGCGGACAGGTAAACGCCTTCAAAAGCGTTAGGTGGCGGCTTTGTTAGTAGGAGCTATCAGGGAAAGTAATCCAGGTGTTCTTGCTAGGTCACACGATATAAGGAAGTGGGCCGCTTCGCTCCGTTTCTTACATAATTACTCCCTGGATGACATGCAACAGACCAACTTATGGTCCTCTAATCATACATTTCTAACGCGTTACCTGTCCGTGAATCTCATGAAACCTTCTCGCAAATGTGTAGCATTAAGGCAGAGAGTCTAGTTTTAATCCACTGAGCACCAGCTAATTAATAATAAATGTACACTCCAGGACCAGCAGGTTGTAATTTTTTTTTCTCCAGAAAACACCAGGAATGGGTTAGAAATGAAGGAAAAACCACAAAAAGCCGATCCCCTAGTTCATTAACCCTTCTTTAGCGGCCTATGCGGTTTATTTATGTGTACCGCCCAGCGGGGTGTTTTTAGCCAAAATAGGGCTGTTTACGTGATCATTTTCAGGCCTAAATAAGACCCAGAACGTAAAACAAGTATCTATCCCTGAAAGGGCATGAACAGAGCTTTCGAATGACACCATAACGATCCTTGTATGATGGATAGTTTTCTTGCAATAACCGTGCAACGCGAGTGCAAAAAGCAGGTAATTCGGTACTTTCCCCATATAATTGAGTATGTAGCGAGTGAGAGAGGGAGGAGGGAGCTGAGATTCGTGTCAGTAGGTTCGCCGCGGTGGTCTGGAGCAGTCATACGCTCGCTAGTCTCCTGCCACCACTTGTCTCTCTCTCTCAGCAACATTACGTGCTGAAATTGCCACTCGACCTATGTCGAGCGCCGCCACATAGTCCAGCTTTATTAAATACGACTTAAGTGGTGAGCTGCTTTTTAAGGGTTAAGGGGTCCTATGGGGTGCCCGAAAGTCGGAATTACAAGAGGGGAATTGGATAGGCAAAAACATGCAAAAACAGGTTTTTGCGCACTCATGCGCACACGGTTGGACTTTGAGGGTTTTCAACCATTGGCATTGTTGCATGGGATACTTACGCAGTTCCCATACAAATCTGAGCCCTCTAGGTGCCATAGGACCGGAGTAATTAACCGCGATGCACCCTATGCGGCACTGGGGTTTAGCGTTCCATACATTGCCGACGCATAACGTGCGTCGCTGATCCTCAATGGGTTAAGCTTATTTTTGTACAAAGAAAGGGGGGGGGGGGGAGTGCTCTAGCTAGGACTTCCTACCTGCCTCCTATGATATACAACATGATTGTGAGAATTAGGGTCATGTGATAACCCATTCCTAAGACTAAAATAAGTCTAGTCAAGGAAAATTTATTTTGTATATACTTTATGTATGAAAATAGAGTATTAATCTATGCTCAGTAATCTTAAGGTTATTTATAAGGGCATTGTACAAATCTATTTGTAATAGAGTACCTGAATTACGGCAAAATATATATATGCCAAATTTTTATCAGTATTTCTAAGAGACGAATATTTATTTATTTATTGTTCATAGACTAAATGCATAGTTATGTGTGTATATCCTACTGTTCTATCCAACGTAAAGGTGTGGGCGGGTGCCCAACCCCGAAAGGGGTTGAAATAGGGGAGCTATCCCCCCCCGCCAAAGGCAGCTTTCTAGGGCCGTTCCTAGCTGATGCTGAGAGGATTGGGTTCTAGTCATGTGGTGATGGGCTGGTCTATCAGAGTGAGAGCTGAGCGATCTCTGCCATACCCATAGCTTACTCTGACTGTTCCTTTTACTTATATATTTTCTAGATCTCAAGTGACGGCGTCTCTTACGTGGATTGACCTCCCAATCTCCCAACCTAGAGGTTGGCAGATTGGAAGCCAAAGCGTCACATTTTTCCTTTGACCCTCAACTTTCTCTTTATAATTGCTGAGGGGAACAGGGCCCTGGGTGGGGCTTTGGTTTCCCGGGCGTTTCCGCACCCTCCTTAGCTCCCCGCCTTGGAGTGGCTTCGGTCACCCAGGCTTTATTGTGGTAGGCAGGGAGGGTTCTGTGGGGGCGCTCGGTTATGGCCTTGGCCTTACTTGGGGCCTTGGGGCTGTTCGGCCAGGCAGCTTGGGGAACAGCAACAACAACAACAATGTAAAGGTGTTTACACAACAGGCTAACCCTTAATAAATGCCGCCTGTACATCCTTTCTATTATTCTTATTAAATGTTGATCTTTTTTGTACGTTTTTCTGTTAACCTTAGTAATTTGTTAGTGGTTATGATATTCTAGATGAATGTCTCCTTCCAGACTTGTGATTTCAGGCGCATCGTCAATGATGAAGGGGCCACTAATAAATTATAGGTTTGAGTCCCGAAGGGAAGAAGGAAAACCTAATATTTAGTAGTGGCCCCGGAATCATTGACGATTATGGCCCTCCCTTCCATCCCCTTCCTATTCATCTGCTGTATTTTTGAAAGTCTTGATATATCAGTGAAGAGAGAGGGACGCTTGGAGAAGCCAAGCCGACACGTACATTAGACAGCAGAGTCCTGGGAAGCACAAGAGCTGGATAATGTTTAATTTAATTTTATTTATTATTTTTTACTAGTTTTTTCTATTAGTGGTACCCACATCATATAGGACGAGAACGTGAGTAGTTTTATTATATTTAAACCCTCTCCGTCTCATATGACGCGATCGCGTCATATGGCGGTTCCGCCCAAATGCTCATATGACGAGATCGCGTCATATGAGCCTAGTGAAATAGCTCAATAATAAGTTATATGACACTTCTGCGTCATTTTGAGCTCAGTAAGTTAGGTAAGTTAGATCAGAATCTGTCGATTGGTGGCAACCCCAAATTCCTCCGACTTTTAACGGTCCCTCAGTGTGATTTTGACTGTTGTGGGGAAAATACCGGGCGGTCTGCCTCCTCGTCAGTAGGTTAGCTATTCCTGTCTGAGGGGGTTAAGAGCGTTTCGCTCACGATGTGTGGCAATCGTATTTTGTTCTCACTCCTAGGCGGGAAGTTTGAAAGGCAAGCCTGAGTTCAAAGATTGGCCATAAACAAAGTTAAGGCACATCGTCAATGATTCCGGGGCCACTACTAAATATTAGGTTTTCCTTCTTCCCTTCGGGACTCAAACCTATAATATATGCATCTGTCACACGATTATGCTCACCTATTATGGTCAAGTTTTGAGTGGTCACTACAGTATTATAGAGTTACCTATAGTCAAATCAATTATTATAATTCATATATATTGCGCAAAATGTGATAGTTAGGTGCAAGACGCTGTTTAATTAAAACAAAAAATATATGATTTTTATCACCAATTGACAGCATATTAAACCCCCACCCATTCTCTCTCTCAACTTCAGGATCTTTCCCTATCTCGTTCTTTCACTCCTGTTATTCTGTTAACTGAAGGTCATAAGAGTGACAAAAGCAAGAAATTAGAGATAGGTACAGTCGTGAAAACCCATACACCCATTTGAATCTTTGAACTTGTATATTCAAGTTCTGAAGCATCTGGGAGCTTTCATTAATTTAATTGGGGGTGTTAGGTATTGGAGTGAAATTAATAAAAGTTAATATAATAAAGCATTGCAGGCTTATTGTCTCGTTTGGGCTCGATACTAATCCATATTGGTACGTCGCTATATATCCTTTAACCCGTTGAGCCCCGGCTAGTTATAATATTTTGTTCACCCCAGTCCCAAGCCATTTTCACTTATTTTTTTTGTTTGCTAAAATGGAAGACAAGGATGAGAAATGAAAAAAAAAAAAAAAAAAATCACCTCTGACATTTTTTTTGGGGGGGGGGGCGTGGGGGTTGGGGGGGGGGGGGGAGCCTCAAAAAAATGTGTTGAGCCAAAATGGAAGAGAATGGTGAGAAATGAAGACAAAAATAAAAAAAAAACTCATTTCGGTCATTTGGGGGGCGGGGTTTCAATAGTTCGTCTCCCCCGCATGACCACCCGCCCGGGAGCACTAGGGTAAAAACTGAGTATGGCATTGTACGGCATACATCCTAAGGAGTATTTCACATAAATCTCAAGCCTCTAGCTCCCATACGACCGGAGTAATGAAGGTTCAAAGTGGCGGTGAACTAGGGGTGTAAACTATCCCCACTAAGCCCACCACCACCAGCCGCGCGGCTGTCTCGGCCCGCTCACACCTACTGGCCCGGCTCCCACACACACTACGGTACCTCCCCCTCCTATTCTCCCGCCATTTCCTACCTTACGAGCCACGTAAGTGTTTTTTATATGTCGGACGCACGTGATGCGTCGCTGGGAGTTGGTGATCAAAGACTGCCGACGCAACACGTGCGACGCTGGGTCTCACCGGGTTAACATTTGAAATAGAAAACCATTCTCGAAAAACAGTTTCAATATGCATCCGAATTTCTCGGGATTCAAAGATCATTCAACAAATCTACTGACACCCATTAAACATTCATTATACCTCGTTGATTATTGAACTCTTTATGATTGCCTTGTACCGTGGCTGGTAAGATATTCATTGGCCTAATTTTGTTGTACAATCGGGGGTATTAAGTGTTGTCATAGATTCCAGTGGTTTCCGCTCAAGAAGTGTTATTGGTATCTTTATAGTTACTGGGAAAAGTGCTTATCCCTCAGAGTATTAGTCAGTGTCCGAAAATTTGTGAAATATCTGACAACACTTATTAACCTCGACTGTACAATAGTATTTTAGGATGATTGTGCTGGTTACATTTTCTTGTAAAGATAAAGATGGGCATTTTTCAATTCTTTGTGTTGAACAACATGCGATATAAATACATTTCCAACGTTCAAATTTTATTTTACTTTCATAATATTTTTTGCTAATTTTAACTAAAACTAGAACACTACAATGTTCTCAATATATGTGTAGTTTTACTCTTGACATTGCAAACAAACTCTACTATTAGGTATCATTTTGATCTTGTAGTAAGAGAGCGTGGCCATCTTTTTCATCTGATGCCATTTTGGATTCGTATTATTCAAACCACTGGGTGATATTTACTTTTTGATCATGTATTGTAGAATGTAAAGCCCAAGCTATATAATATCCTGTATCACTATTGTCGAATGTTTGTGATAGAGAAGATTATAACGCCAGTGTCACCATTATGGAGGATGTTTGTCGATCTCTGTTTGGGTCTCAAGGTTTCCGACTTAGGTATATGCACCATCTAATATTGAGTTTGAGCTCTATCGGACTCGATGTAATGTTTTGCTCTAGTTGCCAATTATCATCTTATATGTTTCTGTCTTATCTTTATACTAATATGCCATTGTTGGAACTCGCCAGTCATTTTTATACAGTGTATTGAAACAAGAAAGGGAGTGCGATGTTCCATCACCAGTAAAATAATACATTCGACCTATACATGGGAAAAAATTCAATAATAACTGATATTCCGATATATAGATTCTAAACTGACATTTCCGTTAAAAATACAAACACAGTGTTTTAACCCCCCCCCAGACAGATTACAGTATATTAACTTACTTACGGGTTGGCAAAGCGCCCGGTATTTCCCCCACAACAATCTTTCTCACACTGAGGGACCGTTAGAAGTCGAAGGAATTTTGGGTTGCCATCAAGCGACAGATTATGATCTAACTTACCTAACTTACTGAGCTCAAAATGACGCAAAAGCGTTATATAACTTATTATTGAGCTATTTCACTAAGTTCATATGACGCGATCGCATCATATGATACTTTTGGGCAAAACCGCCATATGACGCGATCGCGTCATATGAGACGGAGAGGGTTAAGTGTGTGAACCTAAATTTGGAAAGAAGCTTTGAGATGTGCTAACAAGGTAGGACTAAGCAATTATTATATCCTCTCAGGCCTCTCTATTATGCCCCTTTCCCACTGGTGCAATTTTAAACAATTTTCATCGCCAAGGACGTATTTTTGGCATTTCGCAACGTATTTATGCAACGTATATGATTTTGACCGTTAAAAAACGTTGACAAGTTACACTCGGTGACGATGTATCCGATGGATGCGACGTCATCGACAAATTGAGCGATGGTTCGCCGATGACCTCGGCGAGAACTGTTACATTTTCAATAAAATATTGCGAAATATTGCGAGGGATGAACGAATCCTCGGCGTATGTTCTGCGACGTCTTCGGCAAATTAAGTGATGGTTCGGCGGTGACCTCGGCGAGATTATCCAAAAACCTTTTACATATAGCCTATTTCATGGCACAAACATAAGAACATAAGAAAACGGGAGTCTGCAGAAAGCCGATCGGCCCACACAAGGTAGATCCCTGTCACACCCAACCCCAATTACAAGGCCTAATTATAGACCCAACTTACTAATACCTTGAGGACTGACCTCACCAAAACGGTCAGAGATCAACACAAGATTACGGGGTCTGCAGAGCACTGATTGGCCCACACCAAGCAGATCCCCCCTCATACCCAACCCATCTCGTCCATATGCCTATCTAATTTTATTTTAAAGCTCCCTATCGTTCTCAATCCTACCATATCACTTGGTAGCCTATTCCACATGTCTACGACTCTGTTACCAAACCAATATATGCCTATATCTTTTCTGAAACTAAATTTATCTAATTTGAAACTATTTGTTCGAGCTCTTTCGCTATCACTGAGCTTCAGTACATTTTTCATGTCCCCTTTATTAATCCCACTAACCCACTTGAACACCTCTATCATATCTATCATTCTTCTCAACCTAATACTGATAGCGGGAGCTGATGTGTCTTTATACGGCTGAACGTTGTTGTAGTACCGGTATTTAAATCATTCAGTACCGGTGACGTCATTTTCATTATATTCCGGCAACTATTAGACTGTTATATTAAGCTTAAGATTAGGAAGGATGGCTACCCGTAAAAGATCACAGACTATCTGGATTAATAGCTAAATTTTAGCTACCATATATCCTTCCTAAGCTTCCCAAACTCGTCTAAATGCAGCTGAAATAAAAACAAAAAGACGTTGCAGGTACTGTAAGGGTGAACTAAGATAACCCATTCAGTAACGGTGACGTCCTTTTCATTGTATGCTGACAATTAGTGTACGATTTTATTCAGCTTTGGAAGCATGTCTACCCATAAGAAGGCTACAAACTATCTCAATTAATCATTTTAGCTACCATATAGCCTTCCTATGCTTCATATAATCGTCAACAACAGCAACTATAATAAAATATATGTCGCCGGTACAGTTGCCTAAATAAGTGATGTCGCGGCACCAACTATATTTCGATCAATAATTGGTATCAGCACTATATAAAGTTTAATTCATAGTTTCGAGTGAGATATACAAAACAAAAATCTATCTTTACACACTCTATTCAACATCTGACAGACATTAATACATCACACAGCGAGCTAAACGTAATGACAGCGGCGACATGACATATTGGGCAAACTGTACAAAAGGGGTTAAATTAATAATACAAATATATACAAAGGTTAGTAAACGAAATGTGTAAAATTGAATGGTTAGCATTTGAAAACTGGGTCATATTAAATTTCCTTTCATAAACCGACACTTAATTTCTTATACTTATTAAGTGTAAAGATGGGTGTAATATTTGGTCATTTATATATTTGTTTATAATTTATTTAGTTTCATCCCTAGACCTCCATTAAGCATATAAAGCACCCCCCAACACCCTCCTTCAAGATAAATTTGCCTGGCCGAAGACCGGTTCCTCATAAAGTACAGGCTCGCTATCGCTAGCCAGGAAAAACTCGACGCCTAAATGACATGAAAAGTCTTGATATTGACAACGAAATGGGGTGAAATATCTTAAAATTGCCAAACTAATGGGCCGAATATCATAAAATCTGAAAACTAATGGGGTTAACCATGGGGAAGAAAGGGGACCAGAAAAACGACCCATCTCCACTTAATTCGGAGATTGGCAATGTCCTTGCCGTATGTTTACGAATTACGGCTTAAGAGAGGTGCAAAGAAAAAAGGGTCGACAGGTTCACTATAATCCATTTTTTTTACCCACCTCGCCGAAGGTGCTCTTTGGCCTCGGCGAGGTGTTTTCCGAGCATTCGTCTACGTCGCACAGCCCTTCGCACGCCTCGTGCGGAGTATACCCGTGGCGGGTATACTCTCGACGAGTATTCGGTCGCACTTCGCATTACATGTGCGAGTAATCGCCGAGGCAATCTCCGATGATTATTGTGCATCGGCGATTTTCGGCGAGCCATCATGCGAAGTTTCGGAAATTTGTAACGCTTTTTTTCGTGCGACACCCTCGCCGATGTCAAGGAGGAGCGCCGAGGGCCTCGCCGTTGCATCGGAGAATATTTGCCGATGCTTGCAAGGGTTCGCACAGCTCGTCACTCCTCGTGCCAAATTTTGAACAATCCGAAAACTTGCGAGGCCCCTTGCGAGTCAAACGATCATCTTCCGAGGATTCTAAATTTTGTTGCGACATGTTCCGAATGTGCCCATTTGTTGGTATCAGCGATGAAAATAGTTTATATTCGCATCAGTGGGATAGGGGCATTAGAGTAATGCTATAATGTACAATACATTAATTTTATTCTCCACAGAAACAATGTGGTCATTGATGGATGCTTGTATATAATTTTGTTTTATTCTTTTCATCTTCTGTGAAGAAAGCGTTAAAATAAAAAAGTGATTGGCACCCAGTGGGGAGTCCGACTCCCCACATAAGGATACTATCATTTGGTTAGCTTTTGATAATGTTGAGGACCCACTCACCGAGGGCTGCTCATGGGCAGAATGGTATGCGGGGGATTGTGCGGAGAGTTGATAGCTATGGGAAGAGTATAAAATATGGGTTAAATTCAAGCAACCTTTCGGTCACGACCATTACACGTCTAATTTGACCGTTCTATTTTCCGAACTTATCCCACGTCCAGCTGTTATTTGCCCCCTGCCTGCAATTTGTATGATGATGACAATAGATCCTGGAGGGGTGAGGGGGGTGCGAATAGCTCCCTCAACTCAAAAGCGTTCACATTAGAAGCGAACGTAACAAAACGTAGTAGCTTCTATTACCTATTCTGCCTTTAACCCGAGAAGTGCGATAGAATCCACGGAAGTATGTGTAGGCCTATAGCGAATGCGATAGGCCTCTTGGAAGCAAGACCATGACGAAACCCTTCAAAAATGCCCCAGGGGATCTAAAAACAAAGGAATATGTCATAAGGTGAGATAATTCCTCTCTAGTACTTCCTACCACTCATCCAAATGTTTCTCACCCCCCCTTCCCCTTCTTTTTCCCCCCTTCCTCCCCCTCCTCAATTATCACCTATTTTTCCTCATATTTTCATCATATATTGGTAATTTTTTGCGCAAATGTTCTCTCCCGCGGTTACGTAGCACAAGTGAGTTACATAAGAGACCCTTTATAGGCTAACTCTGAGACTTCACCCGCTCGCCTCAGTATAGAACTAGAGCTTGAAGAGGGAAGGTATATGACGCGCCACGTCCCGCCTGAGGATACGACTGGGCGCCGAATATTTTCGCTTTTCATCACCCAAATGCTTTCCGCACTTATTTAATCACACTTTAAGTTTCATATATTCATCATATAACTAAAATAAATCCATATTAATATGAATTAATGTTATATATGGCGAATATAACAAATTCTGTCAGAAATCAATGTATTATGCACAGCAATGTATATAATGGTTGTGACGATACTGTTTGTTAACCCACAGAACCCCAGCGACGACACGTTTGCGTCGGCAATGTATGTAACGCTAAACCCCAGGGACGCATAAGGTGCGTCCTGGTTAATTACTCCGGTCCTATGGCACCTAGAGGCTAGAGGGCTCAGATTTGTATGGGAACTGTGTAAGTATCCCACGCAACAATGCCGATGGTTGAAAACTCTCAAAGTCCAACCGCGTGCGTGTGAGCTCACAAAAACCTGTTTTTGCCTGTTTTTGCCTACCCATTTTCCCATGTTAATTCCGACTTTCGGGCGCACCGTAGGACCTCTTAATGACCCAGGGGATCGTTTTTTTGTGGGTTTTCCTTCATTTCTAACCCATTCCTGGTGTTTTCTGGATTTTTTTTTTTTTTTTTTACAACCCCCTGGTCCTGGTCCATTTATTATTAAATAGCTGGGGTTCAGTGGGTTAAATAAAAATATCCACAAAAAGGCAGTGTTTCTAATTTCTGCCAGGTAAGCGTGCAGTGACTTCATAGCTCCTTTTGGCTAAGATAATGAACGAATGGCAATTATAGGGAAAAGGGTCGCACCCTTATCTTACATGTTTATTCCTCCAGATTTTGGGAAATGAGTGCTTTCATTGTTTTAGTTACAATTCCAACGTGGGATACAAGAATGGTTGACAGGGGGCACTCCCCAATGACTTATTAAAATAATCATCTATGTTGCCAGCAGGGGGTAAATATCGATTATACTCCTCAATAAGTGCATTTGTAAACAGTGAGGACACCCTAGGGAGCTCTGAGAGTGATTGGGTTTTATAAATGTGATCAAAATTATTCTCCCACAGTGGATTATACATGAGTACAGTATAAGGATTCCATAAACCTGCATTGAACCCAATGCATTATTTATAATAAGGCAGCGAGCCATTTCTGAATAATTATCTCAATAATATATTTAATCCATAATTTTCTTACGTCTCCGAGATCATATGTAGGCCTAATTTGTGATCTACACTTAATCGTTAATAATGGCTTGTATTTGGACATTGTAAAAGGAATATAAGAAATACAGAATATACTTATCTATACTGATACCCTGCAGGCTCTCACCCAAACGAATGATTGGTTGTAATGGATCCTTTGCGAGAATGGGAATGGGGGAATGGGAATGCCAGGTTAGCCTAATGCGACTATAGTTTGCAGGATGGTTAGGTTGGGGGGAGCGTGACTGGAAGAAAACTGTCCACAGAAAGTATGAGTGAAGAAAAGTGTAGAAAAGAAGGTACAATTCTAGCGGTGGCTCCAACTCAATTTTGGTATTAGAATTATTTCCGTTCATCTATTTATATCCTTACTTATTGATTTTCGGTATTATAAACTGGGGCATTTTCGTTTTACATTATACTAGGTTAGGATAGGCTAGGTTAAGTTAGGCTAATAAAACAACTTAATTACACCAATTCTTGATATCACAAAACATGAAATATAAAGGAAAACTAGGGAATTAAAAAAGAATCAATGCTAAAATCGATTTGGAGCCATTGCTAGAATGTTACCGAAAGGAAAAAGGAATTACAAGTATAAAAGGTACACGTACAATACATGTTGGTAAGTATTGAACTAGTGCCAAGGATGTACCTTTTGTTTCACGGGTAGGGGTACCGGAAATTGCGTTCACATCGAAAATATAGAGGTGATAAATCGGCACCAACCGTTCTAGACTAGTACGGTTTACACTACTCGCACGCTCGTGATCACGTTCCCGTTTATTTTGACTGCCGTTGGATACAATAATAGTTAGATGGGGGGGGGGGGGGGGGGGAGTCATTTTATTTTCCCAATTTATTCCTGCTATGAAATGTCTTTGGTTACGTTGAGACTAGAATGTTCAACTGTAATCCTAAGAATATTAAATTGGGGAAGTCAAGAATAGTATGTGTAGTATCTTCCTGAAAGGAAAATATACTGTCACAACTAGGCACTCTAAAATAGAGACAATACTACGTTAACTTCGTTTCAATTATTTTCTGGGTGCAGGAGGGGCACTTAACGATTTTTCTCTCACAGTACACGGTGGGGACTTATGTTTTGTCATACAACCTGGGATATTAATGGACGGTCTCATGCCACATCCTTTAACCCCTTATTAGCGGGGCCCGACTTAAGTCCGTATAGAGAACACCTGCCCAAAGAGCGGGGCCCGACTTTAGTCCGTGTGCAATTTTGGAGCAATATTGCCTCTGAGAGAGAGACGAGCGGTGGGCGGAGCATAGGTCGGGCTGTGACCGTTCGCCACGGGTCCAGCGGGCCTACTGACGTTTACTCTACACACATCTACCCTCCCTCCCTCACTACACAGGGTATTATGTCAAGAAATTACCGTATTTTAGGGATTTTTCCTTCGTCTTGCACGATCGTTGAAAGAGAACGCATGGTCGTAGGAGGATGGTTCTGGTGTAATTGGAAAGCTGAATTAACGCCCTTTCAGGGATACATAATTGTATTACGCTCTGGCTCTTGTTTATGCATGAAAAAGAGCACGGAACAAGGCCATTTAGGGTAAAACCACCCGCTTGGCGGGTAGTAGAAATTCCTTACGGGCCCGCTCGTAAGGCGTTAAGAGTCGTAGATGTGAATTAGCTCTTCTTAGATGCCTGTCTCTAACTTGGCTGGTGAGTATCGAGCATCACTAGTGGTGCCAGTCTCTAACTTGGCTGGTGAGTATCGAGCATCACAAGTGGTGCCAGTCTCTAACTTGGCTGTGACCAAACAATAATGGGCATTGTTCTGATATCCCTGTCTGGTTGCCTGCTATAATGTTTACTTTTTCTGTATTGCCCTGTTTTATGGTGTTGAGTGCGAAAAGGGCTTGCTCTGGCTCTACTACTATTTTGGTTGTGGTAGAACTAGAAGGCAACTCTATTTGGTGGAAGGTGGCGAGAAGGCTGTTCCGCGCAGGAAAGGCACTCTGGGTCTCTGTTTTGATGGCGTTTATGTCCTGGCACAGTAGCTGGGGTGTGATGATGGAAGCTATTTTTATTGTTGGCATAATAAATATGAAATGGAATCTTCCAAAAATGAATATGGTTTTCTTAGCTTATTATATTAACAATTACTGTGACAAATCAAAATTATCATATTTCTTACTTTTGCCCGGTTGGGTATGCAGTTTTCTTATTCAGAAAATTGCAAAAGGAAACCTTGGAGACTTCTTCTTGGTCATATCAGCACGGTATCTCAGTCACAACGATACTAGCTCAATATCATAACACATAGCTACGTCGGCATGTTGTGAGAATAGCGAATATAATCCATACTATAATTATGTGTTGATAAGTTTGTATTTTAAGTATATCTATACAAATTAACTGATGCAACAATGGTCGTACAAACTATGAATGTCGGAAATAAAGCAGAGTAAATACAAGGCAATAGTAACACAAGAAAGACAAGCAAAACGTGTTTAAGGGGAGATGGGTCGTTTTTCTTGACCCCATTCTCCCTAGTGTTTAGCCCCATTAGTTTTCAGACTTTAAGACGTTCGGCACATTAGATTGGCGATTTTAGCACCTTTCGTCCCATTTCGTTGTCAATTTTAAGACCTGTTGTGCCATTTAGGTGTCGATTTGTTCCTGGCGAGCGATAGCGTCCCTGTAGTTTTAAGAGAAATCGGCCTTCGGCCGGAACGGGGGGGGGGGGGTCTAGGGGGTGTTTTTCTAAGCTTGATGGAGGATTAGCGAGGAAACTAAAAAAATATATCTATCTATCTATCTATCTATTGCCTGACGCCGTGATCCCCGAAGGGGTGGCCACGAACGAACCGCCCCCATGCACCTCTGTCCCCAGTCAGTCGACGCCCCTCCCCCCAACCAGCACCACCTTCGTTCATGTACTTCCTCACTCCATCCTTCCACCTCATATTCGGTCTACCTCTCCCCCTCTGTCCCTCCACCTCGCTCTCATACACCCTCTTAGTCATTCTCTCGCTTTCCATACGTTCCATATGGCCGAACCATCTCAAGTTGTTCCTTTTCACACTTTCCAGCACATCTACCTCCACACCACACCTCCTTCTTACTTCCTCATTAGTCTGTCTATCCCTCCATGTAACTCCGCACGCACATGTATATGTATACATATACATATACATATGTATATATATATATGAATACGTTAATTAATAGACCAAAAAAAAAAAAAAAAAGCCACTGTCCCCTTAAGAAGCTACGTTGCTGTTGGTGAAGTAAGGGTGAGTACGGGAAGAATGATGGCGGAGTGATCAATCTCCGTCACCCTCCACAAATTACTCAACTGAAACTCAACACACTATCTGCCCTCTGGTGTTAATGGCCACTCTTCAAGGCTGCGACGATTACACCCTGATACCTGCAAGATGGATTCAGTGACGGCTTTCGGACATCTTACTAGTATACCGTTTTAACTATAATTCATTTAAGGAGATAGTGGCTACTTTTTGGGGTCTATTAATGTATATATTAATTTATTTTTTAGTTTCCTCGCTAGACCTCCATCAAGCGTTAAAAAAAAAAAAAAAAAAAAAAAAAAAACTAGACCCCATTCAAGATTAATCTGTATTTTTTTTGGTAGAAAATTGTCCCCGCTTCCTATGAAAATTCATGGCTTGCTATCGCTCGTCAGGATAAAATCGACACCTAAATGGCATGAAAGGTCTTAAAATTGACAACGATATGGTGTGAAAGGTGTTAAAATCGTCAAACTAATGGGCCGAACTTCTTATAATCTGATAACTAATGAGGCTAAACATGAGGAAGAAGGGGGACCAGAAAAAACCCCATCTCCCCTTAAATCAGGACCACCATTTCAACTAGTAATCTATTTCAATCAGTAGACCATTCCAACCAGTCGACCGTTTTAATCAGTAGACAATTCAATCAGTTGACCATTCCAATCAGTATACCATATCAACCAGTAGACCATTTCAACCAGCAGGTAATTTCAATCCGTATACAATTTTAATCAGTAATCCATTTCAACTAGTATCTTTCATCCTATGCCAGTAGAGCCAAATTAATTCGTTTCAACATACAAAACTAACCTAACCTAGTAGCATTGGCAGAGTTGGCACTGGTTGAGAGTTACTGGTTGAAATGGTCTACTGGTTGAGTTGTCCAGTCACCTTCAACGACTTGTCCTCAGTTCTATATCGTGTACAAGCTGACATTGTGATTTATTTAGTGCAATATGGTAAACAAATGAAGGGATATTTGCAAGTATAATTGCAATTGCATATTACGTAGGCGACCAAGAGGAAATAGAACATTGATACAATATATTAGGATACAGTAAATCATACAGTATGTACTGTATATATCTATATATATATATATAAGTATATATAATATTCTTTAGAGTTTAACATACCGTATATTAAAGTTACAAAATATCAAAGAAATTATACCCACATGGTGTTTTTTTTGTTCATTATTATTGTAATGACACACAACTTTCGACTCTCTCTCTTTGGAGTCCTCTTCTCTTATAATCTATATTTTATTAATTTCACCACAACACCAAACACCCCCATTGAAATTAATTAAAGTATATATGATCCGCCGGGATTCGAACCCGGGTTATCACACACAGATTGTTGCCACCTTAACCATTACACCACCAGGACGGTTAAAGGTTTATGCACACGCCTACGACTTATTATCCATTCTCGAATACTGGATATTAATCTAATCATGTTCATACTCCCAACCGCGCTATGGTAGGCCTAATGTTTAAGTGAGAGGTAAGAATATTCATGGGGCACAGATCATATAGACCGGCCTCGCGACGAAATATCCCTGAACCTACTGATAAAGAAGATTGCAGTGACGAAGCTGTCGTGTACTTCAAAAAGTAAATAAATAAACAGTATAAATATATATAAAAAACTGTTCACCATGTGAGTACAATTACTTCAGTATACACTGTTTTAGGGTGGTGGCTCCCTTTTGTGGAGTTGCATGATTTTCACGCAGGATGTGTATTATGGTGTCATTAGTGCATAGTGTAATTTGCATCTTGATATTCAAACCGTTTCTATATTTATATATATACAGTATATTATGTTATGTCAACCCCCATTCTTCCCCTTGTCAATGTTGAGCCACGCATAATTTGTCATTAGCCTAACCAAATATAACCTAGTACTGTATCTTAGGTGGGGTCTGCCGCCTCTACACACCCACAAATGTGTCAAATAATTCTTTATTATAAACTACACTTTGTAATATCTGTAGCTGACACATATTACAATCAATGCATATTGATGCATATTATATTTCAAAATCACCCATAATCATAAATAACATATAAATAGTGAAATGGAAGAAGGAACTTTCGTGCATTTTTGTAATGATAATTATTCAGCCTTATAATTATGCTTTTATTTAATTATTAGCTGTAAATGGAAATTCCCATGACTATCATATTATATATGCACTTAGTGTAGTCATCTACTACACCACCGTCCTGGTGGTGTAATGGTGAAGGTGGCAAAAATATGTGTGTGATAACCCGGGTTCGAATCCCGGTGGATCATATATACTTTAATTAATTTCATTGGGGGTGTGGTGGTGAGATTAATAAAAATAATACAATAAAACATTTGTAATCATAACAAATTGTGATACACTGTGCATATCCATTATCGTAAGTGTTGAGTATTGTTAATGTCACAGCCTCTGGCGCTAGTTAAAAAACGGCCTAAAGAGGTCTCAAGTGAAACCTTTGTAGGGAGACTTCAGCCGCGTTTTTCTTTACCACCACTATCTCCGATAGACTTGGAAAGGTATCGTATTAAGGGTGTCGAATATCAATTCAACTCAAACCTGCTCTTCCACAGGGTCCAAACTCAATCCGATTCAGACTTTATGAGTTTGATAACTGTTCTGAGACTTTTTGTTTATATCCATAATAAAGTAATCAATTTGGAGGTGGTTAATATAAATGAATGAATATAATAGGAATGAAGAGATACGTAGGAGAGTGGGGCAGCAGGAACATTTGTCAGCCAGAGTGGACAGAAGGGTGCTGAGCTGGTATGGTCATGTTGAACGAATGGGAGATGAAAGGCTTACAAAGAGAATATGTGAGTCAGGTACAAGGGGAGATAGAAGGGCAGGAAGACCCCCATTGAGATGGAGAGACTGTATAAGAAAGGCTTTGGATGATAGAGGAATGACTATAGATCAGGCAGGGGAAGTGGTGGTGGACAGGAGTGAATGGAGAATGCTTGTGAATAGTTGAGTGAACACGTGGTCATTTGGAGTAAGGGGTCGGGCGCAAGTTGGACTAGATAATAGTCCATCAGGCGCCTGGCCCGGGGAGACGATTAATATGAAGGGTGTGGTGGGAGGGCTTGTGGCTTTGGCTCCGCTGCATGTCTGCCTGCCGAGATCGGAGCCTCTCCGGGTGGTCAGGGGCCGGGGGAGTGCTGGAGCGAGACCTTGGTAACCCTGGTCTCTGGGTCTTCTCCTGGGTGACCTGGATGTGTGAGAGTTTGTGTTTTTTATCTGTGTTTATTTTTTGTTTTGTGTTGTTTTTGTGTTTTCCCTGTTCTTACTCTGTCTTGAGTCGGCTACCCCCAAAATGGGGATTGGGCCTGAGCATATTATAGGTTTGACTCCTGTAAGGAGATAAAGAAAACCTAATATTTAGTAGTGGCCCCGTAATCATTGACGAACATGCCTATTACATAAGGCATCCTCTTCAAACACTAATCCGCCGTAGTTTTGAATCTACCGCGCAGAGCATTTAAAAACTGAGGAGCCTTCATCATGAGCGCACGCGACCTCACTCATGGCTTCAGTCATTATGAATTGGGTTCTCACTACGAAAAAACTTCGTAAAAAATAAAAACAAAAAGAAAATAAGAATAACTATCCAATAAGCTTTCCATCATATCGTGGATGTACTTGTGTGGATTTCTGACCAGACGCTGATTCAGGCGTCATTCTTCCTTCACTGACATATCAAGTAAACCAAAATCCTTAATACATCAACGAATGGGAAGGGGACGGTCGGGAGGGCCCCAGTCGTCAATGATTACGGGGCCACTACTAAATATTAGGTTTTCTTTATCTCCTTACAGGAGTCAAACCTATAATTTATTAGTGGCCCCTCCATCATTGACGAACATGCCTGATTTCTAAGACTGGAGGGGGACATTCGTAATCATATCATAACTCTAGAAAAGCAGATAATAAAAACAACCACATAGTATTCTTACTTTGAAAATATATTTAATTAACGGCGTAGCCGAACAAATACAAGAAAAAGGGGGTTCAGGCAGGTGCGTGCTTCAAAGAAGCCTGCCTGACAAAAAATTGGTAACCCTGAAGATTCTGAACACAGATCTGTAGTTACAAAGGCACCCCACTCAACGAGTGGTGACAAAAAATAACAAGTTATAAGTTTACATGTGCACATAATAAACCCCAACATAAACTTGGAGATAAATTGCAAAGGAACTCCAATAATCTAAAACTAAATTGCTTTCGCAGCTAAACTACTCTAACAACACCGTTGTTTTGTACTTAACATTGTACTAGCACAATTTCTCACTGAGAAATTTTCATAACACATTTTAACCTTAAATTGTATCACAGCTTCTCATACTCCGGCGGGGTCTAGGGTGTCCTGTGTCAACTGACTGCACCCCCCCCCCCCTCTCCCATGAAAGTAAACAAAAGTGACTGCAGGGCCACCTAGACCCTCTGCCTTAAAGCTATACATGGTAAGGAAGGTTTGTCTAGAGCAACTGACAAGTATCTAGACAGAAACGTATGATTAGACACCCACAACTGCGTGGACGCTATGTCTTCAACTGAAATTTTTTTCAGGAAACGTAAAGAGGCTGCCCATTTGCGTAAATCGTGGGCCCGACCCACAACGCCGGGATTACTTTCTTTAATGACTTCTACCAGAAGAGAGGCTAATCGCCGTTTAAGTAAGCGTTTACCCGTACTTGCTACCCATAAAGCACCTTGGGGGTTGTGAGGAGCTACTCTCAAATATTTGGTTAGAGCTTGTACTGGACATAAATTATGATGCACCTTTCCCCTTTTTAACGCCGGCACCGTGAACTCAGAAAACACGTGTGCACTATGCTCATTCTTGGCTACAAAACCTGGGGAGGGTGCAATGGAAATACATTCATTAAGTCTACCAAACCTAAGACAATTAGGTGTGTTGCTCATCGCCGCCAGCTCAGACACTCTGTTTCCGGTGGCTAAAGCCAAAAGGAAAACCGCCTTTTTTAAGAGTAATGCAAAGTCTGCAGTATTTTGGTACAGACGAGAGTGAAGCAAAGACAAAGCTTTGTCCAGAGACCAAGTAGGCATGAGCTGACGGGCAGGTGGGCGGAGTTTAAAACATGCTCTCATAAAACCTGTTTCCTCCGCTACCGGTATGGAGAGACCTGTAAGGTCTAAAAAGGGCACTCTAATCGCAGTTAAGTGATTTTTTAATGTTACCACAGATAAACGTTTCTGCTCAAACAGATAATTTAAATAATTAAAAACTAATGCCACTGAGGGTACAGTTTGTTCTGTCCTAACGATCCAAGAAGTAAAGGCTTGCCAATGTGATTGATACTGTCGTTTTGTAGACTGAGTATATTGATTAAGTAATTTATTTGTCACATCTCTACCATATGGTGCTAGCCACTTGGCCTCCTGAATGTCCATAATGCAAAAGTCAGCGAGGTCGCGAGGTTGCCAATCGCGTCTAAGTGGAAATACCCGACCGGGAGCGATACCGGGTCCGGGCACCACATTTTCAATTGCTGGTACCACAACTGCGCCGGCCACAGTGGCGCGATTAGCGAGACTAAGCCTCGATAATCTCGTAGTTTGTTCACTACGTGGCACATTAGTGACGCATCTGGCGGCGGAAACAGATAGATGGAGCTCCATCTGTTCCAGTCTGTCACTAGGGCGTCTGGCCCCCCTGCCGGCGTTTTCGCCCGGCGGGTGAGGTATAGATGGAGTTTGTAAGTCTCCTCGGACGCAAAAAGATCCACTTGTGGATGGGAGAGCTCTGCAATCATTAGGTTGAAAATGGGTTGCTTGAGCTCCCATTCTACTGTCGTGCTTTGTCGCCGGGATAGAGCGTCTGCCCAGACGTTCGCTACGCCTGGGAGATAAGAAGCGTGCAGATAAATATCTAGACTGTTGGCTAGAGCAAAAATCTCTTCTGACACGTTTAGCAACTTCCTTGACCTCGTTGACCCTTGTTTCTGAATACAGTGGACTGCATTCAGATTGTCCATTCTGAAGGCCACCGACTTGTCCCGTAACGCCGGGCCGTGAGCCTGAAGGAAATATAAGGGGACTAGTAATTCTTTGACATTGATGTGCGAGATTTCTAAGTGGGACCAAAGCCCCTGACCCTGGTGCCCCTGATTTGACTGAAATCCCCAACCTATTGTGCCTGACGCATCCGTGTCTACCCATACCGTTGGTGGAGGAGAGGTCCATGACATTATTGAGTGCAATGTTTCCCTCTTCGCCCACACCGCTAGCAAGGTGTGGATTAATTTCGGGATGGGCCATAATTTTCCCGCCGGTAAGAGCGGGAAATATTTGTTGCCTTCCAATATTAATCGTTTTACTTTCAACCGGCCCAACTTGACAGTTAGTTGAATCCAGTTGAGAGAGCCGACCAGAGACTCCCAGACCCTCCGTGTCGTAGTCAGACTGTGAAAAAACCTGAACAGTTTCCTGCGAAACCTGTTGCGATTGTCCACACTCTGACTCAGAGTGAGAGCGGCGGTGTCCCAGACCAGCCCTATCCACTGAATTACTCGTGAGGGAACAAGGTTTGACTTTACCAGATTTACCTTGAAGCCTAGAGTTTTGACATGATTTAAAATGATATTGACATGTTTTATGCATAATTGTTGTGTCTCTGCCACCACCAGCCAGTCGTCCAGATACCACAACACTCTGATCCCTTGTTTTAACAATGGCATCAGGGCTTGCCGGACTAGTTTTGTGAATAATCGAGGTGCTAGGTTCAAACCGAACGGCATCCTCTGAAAAACAAAATTTTGGTGCCTGATCCGTAAGGCCAAAAACCTTTGAAATCTTTTGTTGACCGATACGTGCCAATAGGCGTCTGTCAGGTCTAGTGAACACATCCAACCTCCCGGCGGAAGTGTTAGCCTGATTTGGTGTACTGTTAACATTCTGAAAGATTCGTTGTGAATGTGAAGATTCAGATAAGACAGGTCTACAACCGGCCTCATCTGAACACTGTCCCTTTTGGGAACCAAAAATAGTTTGGACGTGAATACAGGGTAATTTGGGGGGACCGGGATGATGACATTCTTGGCAATCATTTCCTGGGCTAGTGACTCCACCTCTAAAGAAACAAAATTCGCCGTTGTCGGCTGACGTAATCGAGGTCGCCGGAGCCACTGCCAAGTGATGCCTTTGCGTGCCGCCATCCGTGCCCAAGTGTTTAACGGCCATGCTTGGTGACACGTTCGGAACGACCCAGTTAGCAGACAAGGGTTCGCCGGCTGTACTACCCTCGGTTCCGCCGGCCTTAAGGTAGGCGCCGGGAGTGAGAGAGACTTTAGCTTTTTGATGGTGGGGTTGGTGCTGGCCGCTTCGCCGGCTGGCTGGTGTTGGTCGAAGACTGGCCCTGATCTGGTTTATTTTGGCCGCGTCCTCTCTGACCTGAAAACCTATTCTGTCTATGCCTGTACTGACCCTGGGGGGAGTGGGAGGACTTAGGCGGAAGAAATGGTTTAGATCCCCCTGGCTGGGCTTTAGTAGTAGGCCTGGGTTTGGGGAAGTTAAATGCAGGTTTCTTAGAAGGGGTGGGACTGTGCTTAACGGCCTGTGCTATATTAAACACCGTTCGCCATACTTCAGGGGACATTAAAGAAGGGGTAAGTACTGGTGACATCACCACCTGGTTAGCAATGCGCTCAGGTAGCTTGCGAACTAACGACATCCTAAGATCTTGTCGTGCTCGCACCGCCTCAAGCAAGGCGGTGCGTATGTCACCTAAGGATTGGATTGACGACTGAAGAATCAGTCGCCGGGATAACTCAACCGATCTTCGAGCATCCGCGTCTGCGATTGCCTGAGTAGATCGTAGTAAAGACTTAGCCACCTGCTGAGATACTATGTACTGTGAAAACAGGCGAAAAGCTTTTCCTCGTAGCCTAAATTCTCTGTCTAGGTGAGTAGGGGTAGGGGTAGTGAACGGGTCCTTCAGTTCACAAAGATTAATCTTAGGGGCAGCTAGGAATGCAAACAAAGCCGCCGGGACTCCGCCGGCAGAACCCACCGGCATGGAAAACCATGAATGTGAGTCCTGAGGGATCTGGTGGGAAGATTTAGAAGTGAAAGTGGTTGCAAAGTTTTGAGCCTCTACCTCCCAATCCACCCAAGGTCCTGGACCCAACTGTCCCACCTTCAAAACTGGATTAGCTGCGTCGTCTGTGACGGTCCGTAAATCTAGTTCAGGAGTAAGAGCTGACAGAGTCTTAATATCATTAAACCCATCCAGCTTAGACCAGTCTGAAAATAGTTTTAAAGCTGAGGCAGGGGGTAAAGCAGGCTTAGAAGCATACACAAAATAATCCTGGTGATAATAACTAGGTATAGCCTTAATGTTTACGTCCAGAACATTACCTAAGGCATCCATGGCCCTTAATTTCTTTGACTTGTTGCCCTGGATAAACCACTCACGCGGTACCGGGAGTTCCCCTGACAAGGTAGGTTGGGCAAGCTCTGGTTTAGAGGGGTTCAAAAGAACCCATGACTCGTCTGGCCCATAAAGCAGGGGCATAGCTACCTTTCTAAGAGGTGCTTTGTCTAGAGGGGGTGGATTAACATCCGTTATGACCCTGACATTTGAAGTTGTCAATGCCGCCGTGGCAGGCTTAGTGCTCCTTGCAGGTGACAGAGTAGGAGGGTTAGGAATCTTAGATAAATCAATTGACGTCATCAGAGGCCGTACCGTAGAGCTTGTCGAGGGAGCCCCCAAGTCCATTGCGGGGTTTTCTTGTTGCTGACCAAAAAATTTAGATAAAGCATGAGTAAGCAACCCATCAATTTCTTGTGCTGTAACAAACTGGTTAGATGAAGAACTTATAGGAGAATCATTATTATCTCTTGCGGCGTCCAAGCCTGAGCCTGACCCTTGTCCTTCCATATCCGAAATTATTGAAACTTCGTCTTTTTCCTCCCGATCCTCCTGAGAAGACCCCGCCGAGGCAGGGGTACCTTGTTTCCAAGATAAGTCTGGGATAGAGGATGGGGTCGCCGCATCCCTGTGGACGTCGGCTACTGTGTGACTCGTATGAGTCGGACGTGGGTGGTCAGACCGTGGTTGGGCAAACCGCCAAACACCAAGGCTCTGGCCTACGCTCTCTTGAGAGTCTGAAACATTCTAAATTATTGACCCTCCTGAACTTTCCATTTCCAGGGTTAAAATATTAATTGGCAACTCCTCTTTAGGGACAGGTGCTGCACTGGACTCAGAGGCCCTAACACAAACTCTGTCAGGTGTAGAGGTACGATGAGATGCACTAGACTTAGGGGAATGTCGAGAGGACTTCCGATGTAAATCCTTTTTTGAGGATTTATGGCTGCGGTGTGACCGCGAACTAGTCTTAGATCTGGAAGAATCTCCGCCGTGACCACTGGTGGAATCTTCCGTCTTACTCTTCTTACTCTCCGGCGAAGAGGCCCGACTAGAAGACTGTTGTCTGAGAGGTGACCTTGACCTAGATCTCGCCCGCGACGAGGAGGCGGATGCCGGGGGTGTAGGCTCTCTCGGGCGTTTAGTTGTAGTCGCAGACGATACAGGACCCTGACTAGTCTCCGTCGGCTTAACACTCGTGACTCTAGAGGAACGTTTAGGGGGAGGGTGTTCTGACAGCAATCTATCCCAAAGTGGGACGTTGTCACATTGAAGTGACTTATGCGCGACAATGGTAGTGTAGGCCGACATTTGTTGTCGAACCTCTCTCAACGCCTACCGCCGCGGTCTTATCATTATCACAAAGGACTTTAACAGCTAATTGAGAACAAAAGGAACAATTATGCATCACCCAGAGACCCCTTGAACGGTCTAGACATTTAACACACCTTATGCAAAGGGTGTGTGCAAAAATAGGGATACCAGCACAAGTAGGGGTAATGCACAGGGCAAAAACTGGGGCCACGGTAGCCATGACAGAGACTGGTGGGTGAAAAACTACCGCCGGGTCTGTATTGGTCCGCCGGAGCTCAGCTCTGGAAAAAACAAGAAATTTTCCAGGAATTAATGCTCATAAGGGTAATCCAACATGATCGCACACCAGTGTTAATAACCCGCCGGGTAACGAGATGCAAAGACACAACTAACACATCTCGCTACGCGGCGGGGTGTACAGTCTAAACAAATCTTTTGCTAAAGAAAGTGAAGAATACCCTCTGATATAATGGTCCAGCATGGCACTTATAGTCTCTCGGAGGAGGTGACTGTCTCAAGATTCAATTTTGTAACAAAGCAACCCCCCAAAAAGACGCCGGCCCTTGAATTATTATAGTAGAATAGCCCAGGGCAGGATGATACGAGATCTAATGTTTAACGAATTGTCCCAAAAGATCGCCGTAAGATCGAAGGCGGCGATACCTGATAGTATCACTAAATTAAATAGGTTTAAAATTAATTTTGTAAAATTCCTTAATTCCTCCACCTAGGAGCACCCGCCGGGTGTGAGAATCGATATTTAACCTAATTGAACCTTCAATCGCCGTAAATAGTAAAGACAGCGATACACAGAGTATCACTATAATGGATCGGTTAACTAACTGGAAGACCTAAGTCGTTCATCTCACCCTACCCAGGTGCACCCGCCGGGTGAGAAGTTTTAAAAGTTAACCCCATAAGTTCCTGTCCCCGCTTCTTTGTAAAAGATCGCCGGGGAGGAAAGCCTAAACAACAGCTAGGTTTTTCATGTGGTTGTCGTAAAACCAGGTAGAAAAAACTCCTAAAACGTATGTCCACAAGGACGCCGTTTTATATGGATGGGTACAGCCATCCCGCCGGGAATCAAAGGAGGCCTGAAACCAGGCACCCACAGAGACGCAGTCCTGGAGAGCCACAGACACCCCCCCCGCCGGGGATACAAGCCAGTGTTAACAACCACGTGTGGCCCAACACTGCTCTCGGCCAGGATTTTTTCACGGTGAAACCGAGAAAAAACCCGCCGGAAGGACACCCACCCTGAACAGAAACCATCTGAACAACACACAACACGAGGATAGCCACGCACGGCTAACCCAAGGTCACACCATAATCCGTGGAATTAGCCAATACACAACTAAACCAGGAAACAATTATAGTCCGAGGAATTAGCCAATACACAACTAAAACCCGGATACACATGACACAGTAGGGCATATTTATAAATAATAAATAATAACACTAGTACATGTGGCAAAGCTACGAGCGGCTGGCTAGGCCTAGGCAGACGGCATAAAAACAGTTGAAATATACACACACACTGGAAATATCACAACAGGAACCACCGCCAACACACCACCGTAGCAACAACTTCCAACCCAGGGAAGACTGACTCGGGACCCAGAAAAAACTTCACTAAGTGAAGAAAAATACGCTGGGAACGTCAGAAAACACAGCTTACCTCATCAGAAAGATAAAAGGCAGCAATAATTATCGCGTAGTGAAAGCCGCCTGCATCACAAACTAACTCAACTGTGAAAAAGTTCACATGTCCACAACGTGACCACGAGGGTACATCCGAAATAGATGCCCCATACACTCGACCCAAAATACACTGCACTGCGGGCAACCAGCCCAGGACACTCCTGCTACGCCTATCCTAACCTTACTCGATACATCCCAGAGTAAACAAATGAGAAAAAACTCACTAGGGACGCAACGAATGCGGAACCAGCGGAGCGTGGGGAGGCACGTCCGGGCGGGCTGAGCGCAGAGCAGAGAAGGAAGAATGACGCCTGAATCAGCGTCTGGTCAGAAATCCACACAAGTACATCCACGATATGATGGAAAGCTTATTGGATAGTTATTCTTATTTTCTTTTTGTTTTTATTTTTTACGAAGTTTTTTCGTAGTGAGAACCCAATTCATAATGACTGAAGCCATGAGTGAGGTCGCGTGCGCTCATGATGAAGGCTCCTCAGTTTTTAAATGCTCTGCGCGGTAGATTCAAAACTACGGCGGATTAGTGTTTGAAGAGGATGCCTTATGTAATAGGCATGTTCGTCAATGATGGAGGGGCCACTAATAAATAGATAGATAGATAGATAGAATATAAATGTACCTAGCCATATCCTCAGAATGTCCGAAAGAAGTGTCATAATCGTATGGAAGGATGATAACCTATATTAGCCTTTGTATACATAAACTCAAACGTAAGCAATTATATTATATGAATACCCATCACAATTTTGTACAAATTAAAGTAGATCAAAATAATCCCGAAAAAAGGGCTCAAATAATAATCTTGACATGTAAAATTATTTTGTTTAGAAAGGTTGGAATTTAGCCGCAGCCGTGGTGCCGCTAAATTCGTGCTAGTCATGATTATATTTTGATCTATGTTACTTGATTTTATTGGATTAGGTTAGTTATTATTGGTTAGCTTAGTCAATACAATAAAGCTAAGTCAGAATACATTGGCATAGATTCGTGATTAGGCACGAATGTAGATCGAGCATAGTGGCTTCAAAATATTAGGGGGAGATATATTCCACGATACCGGTATTCGTCTGCTATCGCCGGGAGGTCAGCTGACAACAACACAGTAGTGTTCATCACCTGCAATAATCTGTCCCTCATCCTCAGAACTACTGAAATGTTAACCTAAGCAATTATTTCTTACTCTAATGTTACAGAGAGAAATGTTTTGTATAATTCTACCTAATTATGATGTCAGATGTCACAAACAATCTTCAATTGTTTATATTCTGAGTTATTGCCGATGTGTCTAGTTGTCGATCATTGCAGTTCCTGAAATACCTCACACTATTTATTATATTACGGTATTTCGTATTTATATATTCTTTTGTTTTTACTTTGTGGTGGCTATTTTGTAATATTTCCATTTATGTTCAACAATACTAAGCAAATGTTGTCTATATTATGTATACATTTTGAAGGCAGACTCGTAAAACTTGTAAATATTGTGCCACCCCACTGATAAGAGGGTGGGTTATCAGACTTTGGGGGTACCAGAAAACGCAGCTTTCGCGTTGTAACAAAATCGTCAACACAACATGGGTGCAGTTGAGGGGTAAACTCGTCCGCCAGAGCGTAATTGCTATACTGTAGTTAGCATTGGTTAGGCTTTTATGTTTACCTACGATACTAGGTCAGGTTAGGTTAGGTTGTTTGGTTAAGTTAACTTAATTTGATTAGTTGGGTTAACTCTTACGTAAGTTTTTGCTCAGGTTAGCGGTATTTATTGCTAATGCAGCACACGTTTGGAATAATGAAATATTAAAGAACAAAAGCGGTTTGAATACTAAGATGCGAAATACACATTGCACTAATGACATCATAATACAAATAAGTGTGAAAATTTTACAAATCTACAAACGGGAGCTACCCCTAAAATGTTTATATATACAACGGATTACAAAGGAAAACAAGCAACAAGAGATCTACTGATCCTTACGATGCTATCTGTAACTAAACTAGATATCCTATGTGAAAATAGGAAAGGATAGTATAGTAAAAGTGGTGCTATTCATTTGTAAACGCAGTTAATCGG
This sequence comes from Paralithodes platypus, assembly GCA_032716605.1. NCBI lineage: Eukaryota > Metazoa > Arthropoda > Malacostraca > Decapoda > Lithodidae > Paralithodes > Paralithodes platypus. The sequence goes on along the minus strand of CM064482.1, from coordinate 74,537,995 downwards.
AGGTTAAAAGCGAGATATTCATCTAACCAATTTTTTAAAGTTTGAACAGTACTACACTCAATGACACTACTAGGTAGTCATTGCTTCATTTAAATATGCACGGGATTGTAAATATCCATCCCTGGCACAAGGTTAAGAGATACAACAGGTTGGCGCACGCGCAGCCTGCTGACGTCACAATGCTGGACGAGAGAAAGAAAGGTAGAAAAACGCTCGCCTGCCAGCCAACCTGCTGCCACTAGACCCAGGGGTGTCCAACTCCAATATGCGGGCCTCATGCGGCCCCACTCCCTCTAGCATGAGGCCCGTGAACCAGTTTGGCCAAGTAGTGTCAAATATTGCATTTTTTCTAGAAATCTAGACATAATTATTATTTCTTAAATATATTATATATTGGTACTATATTAACTTAAGTACTAATTCTAGGAAGTATTTGTGAGAGTAAGAAGCTTTTAAAGTAGATAGGCCATATGCAGCTTCACGTGATCTTATGTTCTTATGTAATTGGGTGTGACAGGGATCTGCCTTGTGAGGGCCGATCGGCTTTTTGCAGACTCCCATTTTCTTATGTTCTTATGTTCATTCATTAGAGAGACGCAGAGTTAGAGGGGATTTGATAGAGGTGTTCAAGTGGGTTAGTGGGATTAATAGAGGGGACATGAAAAATGTACTAAAGCCCAGTGATAGCGAAAGAACTATAACAATTGTTTTCAAGATAGATACATTTCGTTTCAGAAAAGATATAGGCCAATAGTGGTTTGGTAACAGAGTTGTAGATAGGTGGAATAGGCTACCAAGTGCTATAGTGGGATCAAGAATGATAGAGAGCTTTAAGATAAAATTAGATAGGCATTTGGACGAGATGGGTCTCTGTAACGAGTGCAAGACTAATTTATTCAACCTTTCTATATATGGAAGATATATATTATGGATAATTTTGGTCATTCTTCGTGGTACTGACTCCAAATAAACTATATATGTCCATTCTGTAATGAGGACATCAAATTTGAACAGCATAATCTGAACCTGGTATATACCGGTATACACACATACATACAAATAATTACATTCCGTAAAACCAAGTCGCTTCGGACTTGGGTCGTAACTTCGGACATTGGCGATAATAATAGCCACTTTTCAAGATGACTTCGGACACCATTTAGGATAAGGATAGCTCTCTTATTATGGGGGAATTTTAGGAGGCTTCCTGGATTACCGCGCACTATCACCACGCATCACTTTACCTAGTTATATCTCTATAATGTGTTTACAGTCAGATATTGTTAAAAACTTCGACAAATTTCCGAAGTTACACGGTTTTACGGTTCATAGCCTACATACTACACACATACACACACACATATACTGTATATATATATATATATATATATAAATAATGCATCCAAAATGCATCCAACAACTTGACAATATAAAGGCATTTTGTTCAGTTAAAATAGAAGAGCTGCACTTTCACAGGGCATTATTTATTAGTGGCCCCTCCATCATTGACGAACATGCCTATTACATAAGGCATCCTCTTCAAACACTAATCCGCCGTAGTTTGAATCTACCGCGCAGAGCATTTAAAAACTGAGGAGCCTTCATCATGAGCGCACGCGACCTCACTCATGGCTTCAGTCATTATGAATTGGGTTCTCACTACGAAAAAACTTCGTAAAAAATAAAAACAAAAAGAAAATAAGAATAACTATCCAATAAGCTTTCCATCATATCGTGGATGTACTTGTGTGGATTTCTGACCAGACGCTGAATCAGGCGTCATTCCTCCTTCTTTGCTCTGCGCTCAGCCTGCCCGGACGTACCTTTCAGGCTCCGCTGGTTCCGCATTCGTGGCGTCCCTAGTGAGTTTTTTCTCATTTGTTTACTCTGGGATGTATCGAGTAAGGTTAGGATAGGCGTAGCAGGAGTGTCCTGGGCTGGTTGCCCGCAGTGCAATGTATTTTGGGTCGTATGTATGGGGCATCTATTTCGGATGTACCCTCGTGGTCCTGTTGTGGACACGTGAACTTTTCACAGTTGGGTTAGTTGGTGATGCAGGCGGCTTTCATTACGCGTTAATTATTGCTGCCTTTTATCCTTCTGATGAGGTAAGCTGTGTGTTTGCTGACGTTCCCAGCGTATTTTTCTTCACTTAGTGAAGTTTTTTCTGGGTCCGTGTCAGGCTTCCCGGGGTGGGAAGTTATCGCTTCGGTGGTGTGTTGGCGGTGGTTCCTGTTGTGATATTCCAGTGTGTGTTTATATTTCAACTATTTTCATGCCGTCTACCTAGGCCTAGCCAGCCGCTCGTAGCTTTGCCACATGTCTAGTGTTATTATTTATTTTATAAATATGCCCTACTGTGTCATGTGTATCCGGGTTTTAGTTGTGTATTGGCTAATTCCTCGGACTATATTTGTTTCCTGGTTTAGTTGTGTATTGGCTAATTCCACGGATTATGTTGTGACCTTGGTTAGTCGTGCGTGTCTCTCCTCGTGTCGTATTGTTCAGATGGTGTCTGTTCAGGGTGGGGTTTGCCTTCCGGCGGGTTTTTCTCGGTTTCACCATGAAAAATCCTGACCGATGAGCAGTGTTGGGCCACACGTGGTTTTTAACACTGGCTGGTTCCCCGGCGAGGGGAGGTGTCTGTGGCTCTCCAGGACTGCGTCTCTGTGGGTGCCTGGTTTCAGGCCTCCTTTAAAATTCCCGGCGGGATGGCTGTACCCATCCTTACATATATATTTAGTTATATATAAAGAAACGACGTTCTTGAGAACACTCGTTTTTTATAGGTTTTTCTACCTGGTTTACGACAACCACGGGGAAAACCTAGCTGTTGTTTAGGCGTTCCTCCCCGGCGATCTTTTACAAAGAAGTGGGGTCAGGAACTTGTGGGGTTAACTTTTAGACTTCTCACCCAGCGGGTGCACCTGAGCAGGGTGGGATAAAACGACTTAGGTCTCTTATAGTTAACCAATCCATTTGAGTGATACTCTGTGTATCGCTGCCTTTACTCTTACGGCAATTGAAGGATCAGTGAGGTTTAACCAAATCGATTTCCACACCCGGCGGGTGCCCCTAAGTAAAGGAACTAAGGAATTTATAAACAAATTCAATTTCGATTAACCTTAATTGGGTGATACTTTCAGTATCGCCGCCTTCTATTTTTACGACGATCGTTTGGGACAATTCGTTAAAAAATCAGATCTCGTATATTCCTGCCCTGGGCTATTCTACTAAAATATTTCAAGGGCCGGCGTCTTTATGAGGGGGGGCTTTGTTACAAAATTGAATCTTGAGACAGTCACCACCTCCTACAGACTATAAGTGCCATACTGGACCATTATATCAGAGGGTATTCTTCATGTTCTTTAGCTAAGAAGATTTGTTTAGCCTCTTTACACCCAGCCGCGTGGCGAGATGTGTTAGCTGTGTCTTTGCATCCCGTTACCCGGCGGGTTATTAACACTTGTATGCGAACACTTGGGTTAACCTTATGAGCATTAATTCCTGGAAATTTTTCTTTATTTTTCCAGAGCTGAGCTCCGGCGGACCAATACAGACCCGGCGGTAGTTCCTCACACCAGTCTCTGTCATGGCTAATGTGACCCCAGTTTTTGCCCTGTGCATTACCCCTACTTGCGCGGGTATCCCAATTTTTGCACATACCCTTTGCATAAGGTGTGTTAGATGTCTAGACCGTTCAAGGGGTCTCTGGGTTACACTTAATTGTTCATTTTGCTCCCAATTAGCCAATAAAGTCCTGTGTGACATTGACAAGACCGCGGCGGTAGCGTTGAGAGAGGTCAGACAACAAATGTCGGCCTACACTACCATTGTCGCACATAAGTCACTTCAATGTGACAACGTCCCACTTTGGGATAAGTTGCTGTCAGAGCACCCTCCCCCTAAACGTACCTCTAGAGTAAGGGGTTTTAAGCCGACAGAGACTAGCCAGGGTTCTGTATCGTCTGTGGATACGTTTAAACGCCCGAGAGAGCCTACTCCCCCGGCAGCCACCTCCTCGTCGCAGGCGAGATCGAGGTCAAGGTCACCCCTCAGACAACGGTCTTCAAGTCGGGCCTCTTCCCCGGCTAGTAAGAAGTGCAAGACTGAAGCTTCCCCCAGTGGCCATGGTGGTGATTCTTCCACACCTAGGTCTAGTTCGCGGTCACACCGTAGCCACAAATCCTCCAAAAAGGATTCCCATAAGAAGTCCTCTCGACATTCTACTAAGTCTAGTGCATCTCATCGTACCTCTACACCTGACAATGTTTCTGTTACAGCCTCAGAGTATAGTGAAGCGCCTGTCCCTAAACAAGATTTACCTATTGATATTTTAACCCTAGAAATGGAAAGTTCAGGATATTCAATAATTGAGAATGTTTCAGACTCTCAAGAGAGCGTAGGCCAGAGCCTCGGTGTTTGGCGGTTTGCTCAGCCAGGGTCTGACCATCCACGTCCGACTCATACGAGTCACACAGTAGCCGATGTCCACAGGGACGCGGCGACCCCATCCTCTATCCCTGATTTATCTTGGAAACAAGGTGCCCCTGCCTCGGCGGGGTCTTCTCAGGAGGATCGGGAGGAACAAGATGAAGTGTCATTAATTTCAGATAGGGAAGGACAAGGGTCAGGCTCAGGCCTGGACGCCGCCCATGATAATACTAATTCACCTGAAAGTTCTGCACCTAACCAGTTTGTTACAGCACAAGAAATTGATGGGTTACTTACTCATGCTCTATCAAAATTCTTTAATCAACAACGAGAAAACCCCACAATGGACTTGGGGGCTCCCTTGACAGGTTCTGCGGTACGGCCTCTGATAACGTCAATCGATTTATCTAAGATTCCTAACCCTCCTACTCTGTCACCGGCAGGGAGCTCTAAGCCAGCTACGGCGGCATTCACTACGTCAAATGTCAGGGTCATTACGGATGTTAATCCACCCCCTCTAGACAAAGCGCCTCTTAGAAAGGTAGCTATGCCCCTGCTTTATGGGCCAGACGAGTCATGGGTCCCTTTGAACCCCTCTAAGCCAGAGCTTGCCCAGCCTACCTTGTCAGGGGAACTCCCGGTACCACGTGAGTGGTTTATCCAGGGAAATAAGTCTAAGAAATTAAGGGCATTGGATGCCTTGGGTAATGTTTTGGACGTAAATATCAAGGCTATACCTAGTTATTATCATCAGGATTATTTTGTTTATGCATCTAAGCCTGCTTTACCCCCTGCCTCAGCTTCAAAACTTTTTTCAGACTGGTCTAAGCTGGATGGGTTTAATGATATTAAGGCTCTGTCGGCTATTACTCCTGAACTAGATTTACAGACCGTCACAGACGAGACAGCTAATCCAGTGTTGAAGGTGGGACAATTGGGACCAGGACCTTGGGTGGATTGGGAGGTAGAGGCTCAAAACTTTGCAACCACTTTCACTTCTAAATCTTCCCACCAGATCCCTCAGGATACACATTCATGGTTCTCAATGCCGGTAGGTTCTGCCGGCGGAGTTTCGTCAGCTTTATTTTCTTTTTTTAGCTGCCCCTAAGATTAATCTTTGTGAACTAAAGGAACCATTCATTACCCCTACCCCTTCTCACCTAGACAGAGAATTTAGGCTAAGGGGAAAAGCTTTCCGCCTGTTTTCACAGTACATAGTTTCTCAACAGGTGGCTAAGTCTTTACTCAGGTCTACTCAGGCAATCGCAGACGCTGATGCTCGAAGATCAGTTGAATTATCCCGGCGTCTGATTCTTCAGTCGTCAATTCAATCCTTAGGTGACATACGCACAGCCTTACTTGAGGCGGTGCGAGCACGACAGGATCTTAGGATGTCATTAGTTCGCAAGCTGCCTGATCGCATTGCTAACCAGGTGGTAATGTCCCCAGTACTTACACCTTCTTTAATGTCCCCTGATGTATGGCGAACGGTGTTTAACATGGCACAGGCCGTGAAGCACAGTCCCGCACAGGCTAAGAAACCCGCATTTAACTTCCCCAAACCTAAGCCTCCTACTAAAGCTCAGCCAGGGGGTTCTAAGCCGTTTCTTCCGCCTAAGTCCTCCCAATCCCCCCTGGGTCAGTTCAGGCATAGACAGAGAGGGTTTTCAGGACAGAGGGGACGCGGCCAGTATAAGCCGGGGCAGGGCCAGTCTTCGGCCCACACCAGCCAGCCGGCGAAGCGTCCAACACCACCAAACCCACCATCAAAAAACTAAAGTCTTTCTCACTCCCAGTGCCTACCTTAGAGCCGGAGGAACCGAGGGAAGTACAGCCGGCGAACCCTTGTCTGCTAACTGGGTCGTTCCGAACGTGTCACCAAGCATGGCCGTTAAAAACCTGGGCACGGATGGTGGCACGCAAAGGCATCACTTGGCAGTGGCTCCGGCGACCTCGCTTACGTCAGCCGACAACGGCAAATTGTGTTTCATTAGAGGTGGAGTTGCTGGTCCAGGAGATGATTGCCAAGAATGTCATCATCCCGGTACCCCCAGATTACCCTGTATTCACGTCAAAACTGTTTTTGGTTCCCAAACGGGACAGTGTTCAGATGAGGCCGGTCGTAGACCTGTTGTATCTGAATCTTCACATTTACAACGAGTCTTTCAGAATGTTAACAGTTCATCAAATCAGGCTAACACTTCCGCCGGGTGGCTGGATGTGTTCCCTAGACCTGACAGACGCCTATTGGCACGTGTCGGTCAACAAAAGATTTCAAAGGTTTCTGGCCTTGAGGATCAGGCACCAAAATTTTGTTTTTCAGAGGATGCCGTTCGGTTTGAACCTAGCACCTCGATTATTCACGAAACTAGTCCGGCAAGCCCTGATGCCATTGTTAAAACAGGGAATCAGAGTGTTGTGGTATCTAGACGACTGGCTGGTGGTGGCAGAGACACAACAATTATGCATAAAACATGTCAATATCATTTTAAATCATGTCAAAACTCTAGGCTTCAAGGTAAATCTGGTAAAGTCAAACCTTGTTCCCTCAAGAGTAATTCAGTGGATAGGGCTGGTCTGGGACACCGCCGCTCTCACTCTGAGTCAGAGTGTGGACAATCGCAACAGGTTTCGCAGGAAACTGTTCAGGTTTCTTCACAGTCTGACTACGACACGAAGAGTCTGGGAGTCTCTGGTCGGCTCTCTCAACTGGATTCAGCTAACTGTCAAGTTGGGCCGGTTGAAAGTAAAACGATTAATATTGGAAGGCAACAAATATTTCCCACTCTTACCGGCGGGAAAATTATGGCCCATACCAAAATTAATCCACACCTTACTAGCGGTCTGGGCGAAGAGGGAAACATTGCAGTCAATCATGTCATGGACCTCTCCTCCTCCAACGGTATGGGTAGACACGGATGCGTCAGGCACCATAGGGTGGGGATTTCAGTCAAATCAGGGGCACCAGGGTCAGGGACTTTGGTCCCACTTAGAAATCTCTCACATAAATGTCAAAGAGTTACTAGTCCCCTTGTATTTCCTTCAGGCTCACGGCCCGGCGTTACGGGGCAAGTCAGTGGCCTTCAGAATGGACAATCTGAATGCAGTTCACTGTATTCAGAAACAAGGGTCAACGAGGTCAAGGAAGTTGCTACTCGTGTCGGAAGAGATTTTTGTTCTAGCCACCAGTCTAGATATTTATCTTCACGCATCTTATCTCCCAGGCGTAGCGAACGTCTGGGCAGACGCTCTGTCCCGGAGACAGAGCACGACAGTAGAATGGGAGCTCAAGCAACCCATTTTCGACCTAATGATTGCGGAGCTCTCCCATCCACAAGTGGATCTTTTTGCGTCCGAGGAGACTCACAAGCTCCCTCTATACCTCACCCGCCGGACGATAACGCCGGCAGGGGGGCCAGACGCCCTAGTGACAGACTGGAACAGATGGAGCTCCATCTATCTGTTTCCGCCGCCAGATGCGTCACTAATGTGCCACGTAGTGAACAAACTACGAGTTTATCGAGGCTTAGTCTCGCTAATCGCGCCCCTGTGGCCAGCGCAGGTGTGGTGCCAGCAGTTAATAATGTGGTGCCCGGACCCGGTATCGCTCCCGGTCGGGTACTTCCACTTAGACACGATTGGCAACCTAGAGACCTCGCTGACTTTTGCATTATGGACATTCAGGAGGCCAAGTGGCTAGCACCATACGGTAGGGATGTGACCAATAAATTGCTCAATCAATATACTCAGTCTACTAAGCGACAATATCAATCTCATTGGAAAGCTTTTACTTCTTGGATTGTTAGAACGGAACAAACTGTACCCTCAGTGGCATTGGTTTTTAATTACTTGAACTATCTGTTTGAGCAGAAACGTTTATCTGTGGTTACTTTGAAGAATCACTTAACTGCGATTAGAGTGCCCTTTTTCGACCTTACAGGTCTATCCATACCGGTGGCGGAGGAAACAGGATTTATGAGAGCGTGTTTTAAACTCCGCCCACCTCCCCGTCAGCTCATGCCTACTTGGTCTCTGGACAAAGCTTTGTCTTTACTTCATTCTCGTCTGTATCAAAATACTGCAGACTTTGCTTTAATCTTAAAGAAGGCAGTTTTCCTTTTGGCTTTGGCCACCGGAAACAGAGTGTCTGAGCTGGCGGCGATGAGCAACACACCTAATTGTCTTAGGTTTGGTAGACTTAATGATTCAATTTCCATTGCACCCTCCCCGGCGTTTGTAGCCAAGAATGAGCATAGTGCACACGTGTTTTCTGAATTCACGGTGCCGGCGTTAAAAAGGGGAAAGGTGCATCATAATTTATGTCCAGTGCAAGCTCTAACCAAATATTTAAGAATAGCTCCTCATAACCCCCAAGGTGCTTTATGGGTAGCGAGTACGGGTAAACGCTTACTTAAACGGCGATTAGCCTCTCTTCTGGTAGAAGTCATTAAAGAGAGTAATCCCGGCGTTGTGGGTAGGGCCCACGATTTACGCAAGTGGGCGGCCTCTTTACGTTTCCTGAAAAACTTTTCAGTTGAAGATATTGCGTCCACACAGTTGTGGGCGTCTAATCATACGTTTCTCTCTAGATACTTGTCAGTTGCTCTAGACAAACCTTCCTTACCATGTATAGCTTTAAGGCAGAGGGTCTAGGTGGCCCTGCAGTCACTTATGTTTATTTTCAAGGAAGGGGGGGGGGGGGGGTGCAGTCAGTGGACATAGGACACCCTAGACCCCGCCGGAGTATGAGAGCTGTGATACAATTTAAGGTTGAAATGTGATATGAAAATTTCTCTGCGAGAATTTGTGCTAGTACAAAGTTTAGTACAAGACAACGGTGTTGTTATAGTAGTTTTAGCTGCGAAAGCAATGTAACATTAGTTCAATGGAGTTCATTAGCAATTGATCTCCACATGTATTTTGGGGTTTATGATGTGCACATATAAACTTATAACTTATTATTTTTGTCACCACTCGTTGAGTGGGGTGCCTTTTGTAACTACAGATCTGTGTTCAGAATCTTCAGGGTTACCTATTTTTGTCAGGCAGGCTTCTTTGAAGCACGCACCTGCCTGAACCCCCTTTTTCTTGTATATTTCCGGCCTACGCCGTATTAAATACATTTTTCAAAAGTAAGAATACTATGTGGTTGTTTTTATTATCTGCTTTTCTAGAGTTATGATATGATTACGAATGTCCCCCTCCAGTCTTAGATATCAGGCATGTTCGTCAATGATGGAGGGGCCACTAATAAATTATAGGTTTGACTCCTGTAAGGAGATAAAGAAAACCTAATATTTAGTAGTGGCCCCGTAATCATTGACGACTGGGGCCCTCCCGACCGTCCCCTTCCCATTCGTTGATGTATTAAGGATTTTGGTTTACTTGATATGTCAGTGAAGGAGGAATGACGCCTGATTCAGCGTCTGGTCAGAAATCCACACAAGTACATCCACGATATGATGGAAAGCTTATTGGATAGTTATTCTTATTTTCTTTTTGTTTTTATTTTTACGAAGTTTTTTCGTAGTGAGAACCCAATTCATAATGACTGAAGCCATGAGTGAGGTCGCGTGCGCTCATGATGAAGGCTCCTCAGTTTTTAAATGCTCTGCGCGGTAGATTCAAACTACGGCGGATTAGTGTTTGAAGAGGATGCCTTATGTAATAGGCATGTTCGTCAATGATTACGGGGCCACTACTAAATATTAGGTTTTCTTTATCTCCTTACAGGAGTCAAACCTATAATACAGTAGTTATAGCATCACGGTATGAAGTAAAAGAAAACGGAGGATGGTGCTGGCTCGGCTGCTCCTTTGAGAATGAATGGTAAACAGTCGAGTGACCTCCGACCCTTCCTTCATCGTGACGTCATGCGCGAGCGGGTACGAGTTTGAGTGACCCCATGCTCCAACCTGTTGTATCTCTTAACCTTGCCCTGGCATACCCACATTAGTACGGTATGGAATAATATTGTCAGTACCAAGTTTAATAACAACACTTATTCTATTATTTTGACTGTTATATTGCTTAAACCAATGATCATTACTCCTCTGTCGTATCCTGGGACACTGTCAACCTAAACTGTCTTGACTGTCTAATGGGTGCCAATTATGCATCTCGGCCGTGGAGACCTTCGCCTTAAATACATAATAATTCACCGGAGAATTGCTGTACTCTTGAGGCTTAACTGTGGTTATAGAGAAAAGAACCGTTGACTCATGTTAACGTCTAGATTAAGGCTCAAAATTACATGTTCGCGAGTCAATGTTATACCCATATATCCTATACCCTACTGAACCATTAGTTTCGGACAAAAAAAAAGTATCCACAGAGAAATCTAAGAATAATAATCAACTTTACGCCTTATGAGCACAAGGGCCAAATCATCTAGTCTCCTAAATTAATACGTCCGCCTGAACCCCAAGCTGCAGGTGGGCTGAAAGGTGATCTGTGGGAGTAATTTTAGAATCAAGGCTGTATTCATTAGAGTCTCATCCCACGGAAATCTCAGCCGAGTTCTGTGTGGCGGAGTCACAAGAGTGTTTTTTTTCTGGCATCTTTTATCAGCAACTGTGGTCTGGAACTTCCGCATATACATTTGTATGCAGTTCAATCAACTATGGTTATCCAACGCCAGTAAAGTTGCCGTTATAGATCAAGAGGAGCACCCATGTGATTCCAAAATAAAGCCGATCGAAATTCCCCATAACAATATGTAGTTTGTCTGAAATATTGTAAATCTTGTATTTAGTTTCCAGACCAATATTGCCTAGAAACGATGCCGGAAATATGTTCGTATGAATACATCTTTACTTCTCACCTTGATTAGTTGTGTGAATGCATATTATAATAGGACATGCATAGTACATCCTAGCATGTTTCACATGCTTGCACCCAGTCGGGGGACACCTCGACGACGTATACAGACTAATAACACACATAACAAAGCCACTCCAACAGCTTACTCTCTCTCCAACACCTCTTCTCCCCTCTCTACACTCTTCAGAAAAATAGGAAAAGTAGAATGTAGATACGAGGTGCCGTTGTAAAGGCTTATCCCTCAATACCCTCACCTGACCTGACTCATACAACTTCCTGGACCTCCTATAATTATTATTCATAACAAAATCGGCTCAAGTGAAAAGGATACGTTACTAAGGTTATATTATTCACTATGTAGGACAAGGACCAAGCGAAAAAAAGATACACTATTAGGGCAATATATTCAGGAATTAATTACACATATTTTCCATTTCATAATTAATAAATGTTACCCTTTACTAATAGTGCTTCTGGTAATATTTGCATAGTAAAAACAAACGTGGTCCACAAGTTTTCACGAATGATTGTACTTTGTAAAAATGCAATTCCCTTCGTTCCTCAAACCCGCGTACTGATGAACTACCACAAATTACACGTTATGCGGCGGATTAGCAGATGGAGGGAAAAACAGGTAATTTGGTGGATGCCAGGGTGTTATTTTAAGACCGAGTTGAGTGAGAGAGGAAATAGAGAAAAATGTGCATGGAGTTACATATTGGGGTCAGTTATGCACTTTTAGGGGTATAATGGGAACTATGGAGCCTAATCGTAGCTTTATATCTTAATAAATAAAGGTCAATGTTTGTCTGTTTGTCAGTTACCCGACCTTTGTTACTAAACTCCTCCCACAGTTTTGGTGCCAGGTGGAAGTGTGGGGCACCGTTGGAAAGCCCAGGCTTTGGAGATGGTTTTAGGCGAGTTTAGTGGAAATCCAAGACACTTTTGTTTAATAAAATATACGGGGGCGAAAAAAATGCGAAAAAATTGCCGTTTTGGTGCAGAAGGAGGCCTCCGATCGAAAAGGTGTATGGAACAAAAGTTGTTCGCAGCTCCCCAAAATGGGGGTACGGATGAGGTCAGATCCAAAATCGGAGGTCATTTAGCGGCCGAAATCGAGGTCGCCGTTTAATGAGGCACAGGGAGGTCGAGGCCGGTGATTATGGTAGTAGTAGTATTTGTGGTAGTAGTGATTGATGATGGTGATTATGGTAGTAGAATTTAAACCCGGGCAACGCCGGGTACCCCTCCTAGTATGTAATAATACTGACTAAAAATAAGGGAATTCGTTTTGAGACTAGATATGAAAAGTCTCTCGTTTTGCCAGCACGGTAACTTGAGTCCGAATTACTCATGCGTTGGAACAGCAAGTGATGTGTGAACAATGAAGAACCGTGAGGAGAGAGAGAGAGAGAGAGAGAGAGAGAGAGAGCGAGAGCGAGAGCGAGAGCATAGTAAGACATTTGAGGAGTGGGCTGAGGGTAGAGATGGTAATTTGAAATCTACGCGGAGGGCCAGAGGAAATGTTTTAAGCTAGCCTAGCAAGTGGAAATGTTTTGCTATGGCCAAGCTAGTTGAGAAGGAAATTTCTGTAGTATTATAATTATATTATCATCATCAGCAGCATCAACAGTAGCCGCTGCTGTTGTTGTTGTCGTAGCAGCATCAGCAGCTAGTAATAGTCAAGCTTAGAAGTAGGCTAATATCTGCATTGATTATATATTTATATGCTTTTATTATATATATATATTTACTCATTATATTATTATATTGTTATTATTATTATTATTACTATTATTAATATTAACCCATTCAGTACCGGTGACATCCTTTTAGTTATACGCTGGCAACTGTTAGACGATTTTATTAATTTTAAACAGGGCCACCAGCAATTAAAAGGCTTCGAACTATCTCACTTAACCCTTTTTTACTACCACAGCTCCTTCTTAAACTGCACAAAATCGTCTACAGTAGATATAACTAGAATATAACTACAAAGACATCGCCAGTACAGAATGGGTTAATATTATTATAATTGTTGTATAAAATATAATAATTTGACAGTTAATCATAAACTTTGACTTTATTTCTTAAACCTTGTTGTTCAGGTACCTTCTCTCCTTATTATTTGTATTTCCCCTCTTCTAGTCGAGATAAATTCAGATACTCTGACAGAGTTTGAATATTACGACCACAAAGTATAACTGTGTCCCTTGGAATTGTGTATTTCCATGACAACTTATCACGATGAGAATTATTCTCTTTTTGACATACTTCAGCGTTCAACTTAGGGCCACACGAATAATGAACTCAAAGGAAACTATATCAGAGGACTTACTTCTTCATGACTATGTAGAAAGTATTATATATATACCTGTATATGTATATATATAATATATATTAGCGTTAAGTTAGCCTGCTAATCGTTTCGTAATACATTAATTAGATTTTTTTTTTTTTTTTTTTTTTTAACAAAATAATCTCATTCACTCCCTCAATCGGCAGGCTGATACCTAATTGTGTCGTCTTGCATCTATTGTGACTGTCCAACAGATTTCACCAACCCTTACCAGTGAAATAACTATATAATCCTTATCGCTTTATTAACAATCAAGAACTATGGTCACTAAGCAGTAATATTTGTTTTCATAATTTATGGTCTTATCTGTTTTATCTCTGGTTCACCTAATATAGGTAACATCTATATTATTCTGCCAGGGTCATCATATCTTTCTTTAAAACATCTGCGGGACCAAGAAGTCTCATACAATATAATCTTGCTCCATTGTAGCAACTGGACAACAACAGCCTCTTGATACTCTCTCTTCTCTTCAGCAGTTCATGTCAGGCCACCAATATCTACTCAGTTTTCCTTCTTCTGTCACACTTACAATCACCCCATGCAGCTACTGGGATACTTGGTGCAGGTGGGCGATGTGTGCACAGGCTCTTGGATACTGCAGGTGGATCTGGGCAAATGGTGGTACAGCTATTCTTGCCCGAGAGGATTGGTACTGCCGCTCTCTGTCTGCCAGTCGGTTTATTCTCAGGCTGCCATCTATTATTTGCAGAGGGATTCGGACAGGGGAGCAAGGTTGCAGATGCCTTTGGGTAGGCTGCGACCCGGCGGATTCCATGTGTCGTACTGAGGTTCCCCGAATCGAATCGAAAATAGTATGGGGGAAGTGGGAATAGGGCAAGAATCATTTGGATGAAGTACATTTTAGTGGGAGAAAATAGGTGTCCAGGCTTAACTGGGCTGCCAGATGGTTCTCGGAGTGTGCAGCAGTATGAGCAGGACAACCGCGACCGGCAAAGGAGACACTGGGTCAGGAACTGGGAGGCAGGATCTGTGGGCTATTGTACGGGTAGAGGATTAAAGGTAAATTTTGTCCTCCGGGCCCAACTGGGAGTCCCGTACTAATAGCCCACAGCTCCCTCCTCTTTGTGATTTTGGTGGTCTTGTTTGTCAGGTGTCGCTGCCCTCTGTCTTCTTTCTCGCAGGCGGGCGCTTTGTTCGTGAAAGTTTTTGGTGCGTTTTACACTTGGGATTTTAGCATAACGGTCGTTATTCTTGGTCTTCTTCAACTTTATCTTGAGCTGCTTGGGTGGTGAAGGTGGTGATGAGAGGGCTTCCTCGACCTCAATTGATGGTGCTGGAGTCTTGTCCTCTTCAGGGTGTTGTTCGATGACTTCTTCCTCAGTTTGTTGGTACACCGTGGAAGATTTTGTTGTATGGCGACATTGATAACTTCTTCTTGGCCTCAGCAGTGGTTGTTGGTGGTGACTGGGGCTTTGAAGGGTTGGCTTCTTCTGCAGTAGTTCTATGCAATGGTTTTGGCAGGTCCAGGTATTGTTTAGGGCGACTTCTAGGTTTTCTCAGAGCTTGTGTAGGTATGAGCTCAGGAGGCCAGACACGTTTTATGGGCTGGGGCACAAGGATGTTGATTGGGGGGAGGTTGTTAGCCTCAAGAAGGGATTAGGAGGTACTCCCTAAGGAGTTTTTGGTCCCCACCAGCGAGTGCTATGGCCGTGGTGACGACGATCTGAATTAATTCTGATCTGTCACTGTGTCTGTGTGGCTGGCCATAGCCTGCTGGTGGGTAGTCAACCTTTCGCTTTTCCTTCTCCTTTCTCCTCCCCCAGGCGTGTCTGGAGCCCTTTACATTAGCTCCATTAGGTCCCCTGATATTGCTATCCTCTTCTCCATTTCTCCCCTTCATGATTGTAAAAGTTACCCTCTCGCCGTCGCTGAGAGAGGGCACTACTGAATGTTGGTTTGGGGAGGAGATTCGGCATCTGTGGGCGAATATTTCGGCTCATTTCTGTTTATGAAGCCGTATTCCTGTTTCACATTAAGCCACTTAACACTTCCAGCAATTATGGTAGATGTTGCTGTTGAGTGTCACGTCAGGGAGCGCGCTGATTGGTGAAACCAGGCGGCATGTAATTTCTCCATCCACACCGTTTCTTTAATCTTCTTTATCTCGGCTTTCCCCTCGCCGAAATAATATACCGACAAGTGTCTATGCTATTCTCTTGATGTTTTCGGTGACAAAGATCTTGTGGGTAGGCAACACAACTATTATTACTGGGATATTTGCAGTCGGGAGTGGCGTAGGATAAAGAATTGTGTTTTCCTATTGTAAAGGTAAAGATTAATTACCGTAATTGCAAACCCTGGCTGACTTCTGGATTGAAAAACTCTATAAAAGTGAAAAATAAATTATATGTGCTGTCATTAACCCTTTATTGGCGGCGCGCAACTTATGTCGTGTGAAAGAAATTTGGACTAAGTGGCGGTTCACAACTTATGTCGTGTGCCATTTTCAGCACGTAATGTTGCAGAGAGAGAGAGCTGAGCGGTGTGAGGAGCGTAGTAAGGCTATGACCGTCGCACACCACCGCGGTGGGCCAACTGAAGTGAAAACCACCCTTCCTTCCCCCCTCACACTCGCTACACAGGGAATTATGTAGGGAAAGTACCTAATTACATGGTTTTTGCACTCGTGTTGCGCGATCGTTGCAAGAAAACTAGCGGTCGTACAAGGATGGTTGGGGTGTCATTGGAAAGCTCTGTTTATGCTCTTTCAGGGATAGATACTTGTTTTACGCTCTGGGTCTTATTTAGGCATGAAAATGATCACGTAAACAACCCTATTTAGGGTAAAAACACCCCGCTGGGCGGTACATATAAATTACCGCCTAGGCCGCTCGTTAGGTGTTAAAACAAACAACTACGCACACTACAGACAAATATGTTAACTATACTGTAAGGGAATCTTAGAAAAAATGATGCGTAATGCAGAACGAGAACACTACAGTGATCTATTCCAGCAAAACGTATCTAATATGCGTAAGTCCTGGGCGCTGATAACAGAAATTATTAACAAACATAAAAAAACAGAAATAACAAAATACTAGTAAGATTTTGGTGAATGGACAATTCGAGAACGATAAAAACATCATAAGTAATAGCTTTAATCAATGTTTTGTCAATATAGGACCTACTTTGAGTAGATCTATACCACGGTGTAATAAAGAATATTCGTCATATATGACATACCGGAATCAACACTCAATATTTCTGAAACCAGCTACTTGTAGAGAAATTGAAGATATAATCTTGCAACTAAATAACAAATCTCCCGGATGGGATAATGTAACCGTGAAAACCGTCAAGGAAACATACACTATCTACATGTATAGCCTACTGTATACATGTATTAACCCATATAATCAATTTAATCTCTTGTTCAAGGTGTGTTTCCGGAACAATTAAAAATAGCAAAACTTTTACCAGTGTACAAGGGTGGAGATGATACCAATATGTCCAACTATCGTCCTATCTCAATCTTATCGTTTTTTTCAAAAATATTTGAAAGGATTATGCATACACGATTGTTGTCATGCGTCAATAAGCATAAATTGTTGTAAAATATCAATTTGGTTTTAGGGAGGGTTCATGGCACAAATTCTGCACTAATTTATTTACTTGATCAAATTAGCAACTCGTTATATAATGGGGAATACGTTTTGGGAGTTTTTTTGGGATTTCAGTAAAGCTTTCGACACAGTGAATCATCAAATCTTACTACATAAACTAGAAACATATGGAATAAGAGGGATTGGCTTAAAATGGTTAAATAGTTACCTAAACAAAAGACAACAATTTGTTCTGTATGACGATGCTGAGTCCACTGTTACCAAAATTGAATGCGGAGTGCCACAGGGGTCGATACTTGGCCCTTTGTTATTTCTTATCTATGTTAATGATATCATCAATATAAGCTCCTCACTATTTCCAATCCTTTTTGCTGATGATAGCCTACGAATGTGTTTCTCCATGGTAAAGATATAAATGACTTAGTATTTCTAATGAATAATGAACTGGCAAAGCTTCTTGAGTGGGTTATGCAAATAAATTATCTTTAAATAACAGTAAAACGAATATTATGGTGTTCTGTAACAAAGGAAAATCAACACGTAATATTCCACCTATGAAAATAAACAACATTAGCATTAATAAGGTTGAGAAAACCAAATTCTTAGGTGTAATTATTGACTCGAGGATAACATGGGGAGATCATATTAAACATGTAAGATCTAAAATATCAAAAGGCAAGGAAGCTACTCAAGGAATCCACTCTTGTGACACTCTATAATAGTTTTATTTATCCATATCTCACATATGCCATTGAAGTTTGGGGAGCTGCAAGTAAATATAATAGTGCAGTCAATACTAAAAACTCCAAAGAAAATAGTTAGAATGATCGTTTCAGCTAAATATAGAGATCACAGTGCTCCAATATTTCATAAATTAAAGTTACTTCCCTTCCCCGAGCTTTATAAATTGTGTATAGCCAAAACCATATTAAAAATTATGAAAAATATGATGCCTGCAATAATAAGTGAGATGTTCCAAACTAATAATACAATTCATTCATATCCGACACGACAACAGGGCCAGTTACATGTACCGCGAGGAAGAACAAGCATGGTGCAATCTACGTTCAAATATAAAGGTATCAATATATGGAATAATATCACGCAGAAGGTAGATCATCGATGTTCATTCTGTACTTTTAAAAAGAGAGTAAAAATATATCTATTGGAAAATGAATAGTAAACATAACAAAGATATATAATATTTCAATTGTATCAGTAGGAACATTATGTAAGCGTAATTTTTTTGTTAATATATATATTCTCTTGACACTCGTGTCGGGAGAAGACAGGAAGCGTAGCAGAGACCAATATAATTTATGATATATCAGATATCAGTGTGCATGAGTGTGTGCGTGTGTGTGTGTGTGTGTGTGTATGTGTGTGTGTGTGTGTGTGTGAACAAGAGCAGTGTGAATCAGTAAGTCGTTTCCCTAATATTTGATAATGTAGCCTATATATAGATACATTTTTTCTATATCAGATGTTCTGCTTTGTCTGCAATTTAGTGTGTAGTGTATATCTCCGAGGACATAATATACCATGAGTATCAAGTCCTCATTGACATAAGAACATAAGAACATGGGAGTCTGCAAAAAGCCGATCGGCCCATACAAGGCAGATCCCTGTCACACCCAACCCCAATTACAAGGCCCAATTATAGGCCCAACTCACTAATACCTTGAGTACTGACCCCACCAAAACGGTCAGAGATTAACACAAGATAACGGGGGTCTGCTGAGCGCCGATTGGCCCACACCTGGTAGATCCCCCTCACACCCAACCTGTTATGCCCTGTTTTTCTACAGGTTTAACTTGGGTAATGTGAGTTCTGAATGACTGGGTATAGAAGGCTGCATGCACAATACAAGGTATGAGGAATAGAGAACACAAAATAAACACACGGTAACACGACACAAGTTCACGTTTATTGAAATAAAGAAATAAAGAGCATAGAAAGATAGTTATATTCGCACAAAACAAAATATAGAAGGGAACTGCTAGCATTTGCGGATTTGGATGGAGCCTAGTCTCCCACTTCCAACGTTCAGGTATATTCTTCTGATCACGGGTTTAATTAGCAAGTTTATATTTTACTGGAAGACCTCAATATATTCGTATAATTCAATGTCACTGATTTTACCTCTTGCTGGCTGGTCGCGTGCCCACATAGCAACTCACAGTTAGGATTAGACGCGTATATTATAGAACACGGAAATCTCTAGCAACCTCATGGGGGTACTGAACTAAGTTTGATATTCTTAAGGCAGAAATATGTAGAACACGAATCAGTGGGCGAACGTTAGATATCACTAGAGTTTTAATATCTGAATAAGGTAATTACGAGAGTCAAGGTCGCCTGTTAATAAAAAAACACTGATCGCTTAGTACGTCCCAAATGGAATGGTTAAATATGAATTACACTGGGCAAGGTCTTAGCCACTTTATAGAAAGTTAATAGGTGAGTATCAAGCTAGTACTATAACACTTAGTACTAGTAACATGAATCTTGAATAGTATGGGTAGATCTGGTCCTGGTTATCTTGCTTCCGGTGATGTTGGGGGCTAACGACTGGTTCCTCGGCCGTCCAGATGGTCCCAAATGTAGGAAGTTCTCAAGTCGGATCTCTTGATGATCGTTGCTGGCTACACACTTATATACCCACGAATTTGTGTGAAGGTTATAAGGTGCACGTTAGGACTTGTACATGGACAGATGCTTCTATCAGTCTTCTCTGCCACGGAGTCTGCCGGATCTGGAATCTCTCAACTCCGGAACAACACAAGGGCAGAGCTAGAGGTAAACTGCAGGGTAGTGACCACTGGTTGGTGTCTAGCTTTCAACTGATTTGACTGGGGGCGGGAGTTAGATTTATAGGCTCGGTTCTGGACCCTGTAGACAGTAGGGATCTCGAGTCTTATGGACTTAATTGAGCTCTCAATAGATATGGGGACTAGGTAAGATGGTATTTACTGTTGTGGCACAGGGCGATAGGAAGCCTTTATATTTTCATATAACTGAGCCTTAGTAAGAGGTACTATTTTGGCTATACTGGACGTATTTAGGGGAGAGAGACTGGATCTACTTTGCGAGGAGGATGGGGACAGCTGTGATAGGAGCGTCTCTCTAGATTGTTCAATCTTCATTCTATAGTATAGCTGAGGTGCTAATTTAGTGATTAGAGCATGCAAGAAAGGTAAATGGTTTATTGTGAGGTAATAGAGGTTAGTAAAGGTGTTAGTCATTCATGGTTAGTTCATTGATAGGAAGAATTCCTGTGCTACCTGGCAATGACTCGAAAGTCAAAACAGGGGCCAGGTATACCTCCGCGGGGGTGGGGGTCTCCCTCCTCGGGTGGGCAAAAAGGGGGAGCTGGGTGCCCTCTCTCTGATATAGTCGTCCGGCGGCTGTGGCTAGGGGCTTGCCATATCACCAGTGTTTGTAATAACCCTCTGTGTATGAGACAGATGTGAGTGTCTTTAATACCAAAACCGAAGGTGCCTTAGCTAGCTGGTTTTACTCGGCTGGTTGTTAATTGTAGGGTTTGCTGGATATGGTGGAGACTGGGTTGCTAACTCTGCCACATTTATCTGGAAGTATGACAATAGAAGTTAGTTACTGGCGGGGCGGCTAGCCTCGCACCGACGACCATTGGGTGCAGGGTTGTGAATGTGTTGTAAGAGAATAGATGGCATGCAAGGGGCTAGTAAAGTTCTAATGTTGTTCTGGCCTACTAAGTGAAGGTAGGCTGGATAGGAGTATATATATAAAAGGTTGGAGAGCGTTAGTAACGGACAATTCAAGGATCTTCAAGAGGTATGAGAGAGAGGCTAGGTCGGACAAGAGTCGAGAAGCGCGGGTGTCTTAATGAGAGGGGGGGGGAGAGTTCAAGGGCTACAGGGAAATTTTGCCCCTAAGGTCCCTGGGCGTGGGGGTGGCATTAGGCTACAATTGATATGGAAGTTTGAAAAGGCAGTAGAATACGTTAGCCAAATGCTACCGGGGAATGCAACTATGGGGTGGTATATGAGTCTGGAAAAGATAGAGTTATGTGATCAGTCAGAGGGTTATGGATACTATTAGTTGGCCCTGGGAACTGCGTTTTCTATTAAATATAAAATACTAACCACAGCGGCAGTTCGTAGGGGTACTTAGTTATTGTTTCGGGGTACTTATGACAGATACTGGTAACCAGGTTATCTTATACAATCTCTGGTTGGGGTAAGAGGTGTAAGACACGAAATAAATTGGCGTAGTGTGGGCTGTGGATACGAAGGAGGCAAGGGGAAGACGTATGACAATTGTGGAAAGTAAATGGAAAAAGGTGAACACAATGGCGGATAAAAATACTTAACCTAAGGATTGCATACATAGATTTATGGGGCGATGGGTCTTCAGAAGCTTAGTCTGGCAAGACAAGATGTTAGGGAATGTTAATATTAATACTTAGTTACTAGAGGAGCAATGCAAGGGGCGACTGAGCACGGGTTACATATATCTATACTCGTCATGGAAAATGATATAAGAGGTCTAGGGACAAGCGTGGGTGTTTGAACTTCTAAGATATATAACATCTACTTCTCGGATGTAAGAACATACATAGATATATTTATGGCTGTCTGATGTGTTGGCATTGGCTCAACATCGGGACAGGGCATGGGTGTTTTTAATATGAATGTATATTCCTGTTCATCATCTTTGTAGTTAACACCTTACGAGCGGCCTATGCGGTTTATTTATGTGTACCGCCCAGCGGGGTGTTTTTAGCCAAAATAGGGCTGTTTACGTGATCATTTTCATGCCTAAATAAGACCCAGAACGTAAAACAAGTACCTATCCCTGAAAGGGCATAAACAGAGCTTTCGAATGACACCATAACGATCCTTGTATGATGGATAGTTTTCTTGCAATAACCGTGCAACGCGAGTGCAAAAAGCAGGTAATTCGGTACTTTCGGTACATAATTGAGTATGTAGCGAGTGAGAGAGGGAGGAGGGAGCTGAGATTTGTGTAAGTAGGTTCGCCGCGGTGGTCTGGAGCAGTCATACGCTCGCTAGTCTCCTGCCACCACTTGTCTCTCTCTCTCAGCCACATTACGTGCTGAAATTGCCACTCGAGTTATGTCGAGCGCCGCCACATAGTCCAGCTTTATTTAACTCGACTTATGTTGCGCGCCGCTAGTTATGGGTTAATAAGTGTAGGACACGAGGGGGTTAGTGTACGTGAGGTGTGGAAAATGGTCGGTTTAGAAAAGGTAAATGGGTGTGTCCTGGAGCTGTTTAGCCCTGCGGGCTTGGGCCTGTCTGGAATGGCGGGCTCGGTCAGCTGGTCCTTTCGTTCTGTGGACCTTTCTTCCGGGTGTTTCTGTGTGGTGTTCGCTCGTGGCTTCTGTGGTGGGCTTCTTGTTCTGGGGCATTTTACTTCCCTCTCCTTCATTATAGGCTCGTCCTCGAGCCTCAAGGGTGAAGTTAAAAGAATCATAGTAATGGTGGGTCATTTTCAGGGTATTTAGAAAGTTCCACCAAACACGAGAGCGACGGTCAGGTTTCTTTTGCAGGTCAATGTATACCTGTAAGAATGTGTCCTCTGTGTTGTGGCGGGCGGCTGCCCGGGCTTGGTGTGGGTGTGGTACACGGGCCAAGTGTCCAGTGGGGGTCTTTACTTTAACCTTTCGTATGAATGGTTTGTAGCTTTCCCCCGTGGGGGTCGGAGTGAGGTGTGTGGGGTTGACAGGAAGTCTGTTTAGTGTGGTGAATGGGTTACTAACCGAAAGGGGATTCGCGCGTGACAACAGGGCTGGGGATGAAGGGGGAATGTGAGTCTGGGTTGTATTTGGTTTTCTTAGGCGGTGTTGTAGGTTGGGAATATATAGTGAGGCAATGCGCAAAATCGGTGTAGGTAAGGTGGGTGAAGGAGGTGTGTGGGAAGGAGGGGGTGTGTGTGTTGTGTGGCTTGGGTCCTTAGTGTCAGAACGGGGTGTTATTTTTGTATCGCTGTCTTTAAATCTGATGGGTCTGTTGATTATTCTACCTCTGGCGGTCCTGGTGGGAAGGTAGATGTTTGTTGTGGGACTTGAGTCGCTCGACGATGTTTTATAGTGAGGGGAAGCATGTTTTATAGGTAAATGACATGTGGGAGTTTTCTCGGGGGTGACTTTGGGGGGGGGGTTTCTTAGGGGTTGGTTGGTTGGGGGTTCGGTGAGATGAGGAGGTTGGTCGGTGTGTGGGTGGGGTGGTGGGGATCGTGGAGGGGAAAGGGGCGGATGCGGGGGGGGCTAGACGGGGGGTAAGGAGTGTAGATTTAAGTTGGAGGGTTGGGGGTATGGGCGTGTGTTGTTTGATGAGGTTGGTGATTTGCTGGTGATTATTCGTCTTCTTTCCCTTTGTGGGGGAGAATTCGACGAAGAAGAAGAAGAGGAGGAGGAGGAGGAGGAGGAGGGTAGTGGTCTGGCAGCCCTACGGAACTTGGTTAGTAGGGTGTGTTTTCTGGAGGTTTTAAACGATGTTTGTCGTGGGCGTAAGTTGTAGCGTGAGGTTACTGAGGTAGATTGTGTGGTGCGGTTGGGTGTGTACTTGGTTTGGGGTGGCGGTGGTGGTTTTCTCACTGTGGTGCCTGGTGGAGGTATGTCAGGGCTAGACGGGAGGGTTTCTGTTGTGGTCGGGGTTGTGGGTGGAGGTTTTTGTACTTGGATAAGTTGGGGAGGAACTTGACTATCAGAAGTGAAAGAAGGTGTCATGGTGGAAGAGGGTGTGATATTGGGGGCTTGGGGTTTGTGGAGGTTAGTTGGGGGGGTATGGTGAGAAAAGATTTGTCGGTTCGGTGCTGGAGGGCTTAGGTCCTTAGGGGTTTGTATGGGAATATTCGTAGCCTGAGTGAGGGGGTGAGTAGGGGTATTTAATTTAGGGTCGGACGTGTGCGGGCGGGTAATGTCTTGTGGCTTTAGAGGTTTAAACGCTCGGACGAATCTAGTTCGGAGCGTGCGAGTTACGCCGTGATAGTCGATGGTGACTTGAAAGGCATTTGGGACTTGTATTACGGTGTAGGGTCCGACATAGCGAGGGCCTAACTTGTTGGTGATAGGGAGGTTGGCTACCATTACGGTGTCATGGATGGCGAAAGGGTTTTTTTCATCGATGTTGTCAGTTTTGGTGTCTTGACAGATCTGGGCGGTATGGAGGGTGTTTTGCAGATGTTGCAATGGGTCAATTGTGGAGGTGGTGGAGGGAAGGTGAGCATGGTGGTGGAATGGCAGTAACAGGGGGGGTACACCGTAAACACGTTCATGAGGGGAAATACCGTCTTCCCGAGGACAGGTGTTCATACCCCACTGTATCATTTTTAGTTGTGATGGCCAGTCTGAGGTATTAAGAGCAATCATTCTTGTACGTAACTGGTTGTTGATGGTGCGATGGCTGCGTTCGCAGATAGCATTTCCTTGAGGCCAGTACGGGGATGAGTGTTTAATCTTGATACCGCATTGTTGGGTGAATTGTTGCCAAACGTGTCCACTAAACTCGGGGGCATTGTCCGATAGAAGAGCAAGGGGAAGGCCGAATATAGGGAACACTTCGGTGGCAAGCAGTGTGGCGACTGTGGTGGCTGTGTGGTCTTTAACTGGGCAGGCTATTAGAAATTTTGAATATACGTCTACAAATGTGACGATATAGCGGTTGCCAGCGTAAGAAGGGAACGGGCCCATGATGTCGAGGGATAGGACTTGGAATGGTTTGTTGGCAGAAATGGTACCAGCTGGGCCTGGGGTGCGTGATCTATCCTTTCCCAATAAACACGGTTTGCAGGATTCTGTCACTCGTTGTGCAATTTTGGAGGGGTTGGGGGTCCAGTATTGGTCTGTGAAGATCTTTAACATTTTCTTTTGTCCAAGGTGTATGCCGTTTCCCTCGTGGATGGCAATCATGTAGTCGTGGGCTATGGTGGGGTCCAAGATTATGTGACCAGTGTCTGTGGCAAGTTGATCTCCCCAGCGAGTCAGTCTCCTGAAGACGTTTAACGGTATCCAGGGGGGTCTGATTCGTGCTTCCCAAGATTGAATTAGGGAGGGGGCTGGGGGGGCATTCTGTCGGGAGGTGGGGGTAGATACCAATTGAGTGTTTTGTAAGGCGGCTAGGTTGGTGGGGGGGTCTTTTGGTACTGGCAAACGTGACAGGGCGTCTGCATTAGTATGGAGTTTGCCGGGACGATATTGTATTGTAAAGTCGTAGTCCTCTAGTGTCTCTCTCCAACGTACCAAAATGGCTGAGTTGGTTTCGCACCTACGCAGCCATTGTAAAGATTGATGGTCGGTAATTATTTCGAGTTTTGCGCCTAACACAAATGACCGGAAGTGGCTGAGTGCCCAAATGATCCCTAAGCACTCTCTCTTGGTGGCTGCGTAATTCTGTTGGGGTGGGGTGAGTGTGCAGCTGGCATACGCTATCACATGTTCCTTTCCATCTCTGAATTGAGCTAATACTGCACCTATGGCGTACAGAGATACGTCGGTATAAAGACGGAAAGGTTTCTGGTAGTCAGGGAAAACGACAATAGGGGCTTGGCTTAGCTTTTGCTTCAAAGTGTTAAACGCGAGGTCTCTTTCAGGTGTCCAGGCGAACGGGGTGTCTTTGTGGGTAAGTTGGTGGAGGGGTCTGGCTATGGTGGCAAAGTGGGGGACGAAACGTCTGTAGTACGTGGCTAAACCTAGAAACGAACGTATTCCTTTAACCGTGGTGGGTGTGGTTTGGTTTTGTATGGCTTGAAGTTTCTTTGGGTCTGGCGCAATACCATGTTCAGATATCACGTGTCCGAGAAAATCTACCTTATTCCGGGCAATCACGCACTTTGAGGGTTTTAATTTCAACCCGGCGGCTCGGATTCTTTGCAGGACTTGTCTCAACCTGAGGAGGTGTTCTTCCCAGGTTGGAGAGTACACAATAATATCGTCCAGATAGGCTAGGCAGGTTTCCCAGGTTAGGCCATGCAATACCGTTTCCATCAAACGGGAGAAAGTGGCGGGTCCGTTACAGAGGCCAAAAGGTAGGACGTTAAATTCATAGTGATGGCCACCACTAGTGGAAAATGCTGTTTTCTTTTGGTCCTCGGCCTTGATAGGCACTTGCCAATACCCTGCTTGCAAGTCGAGGGTAGTGAACCATTTGGATCCGTATAGGGAGTCAAGGGAATTGTCTATTCGGGGTAAGGGCGTAGCGTCTTTAATGGTTATGTCATTTAACCTCCTGTAATCGAAATCAAAAACGGGTTGTCCCATCTTTCTTTTTGACTAAGACAACAGGGGAAGACCAGGGGCTAATGGACGGGGTGGCAATCCCGGCCTCTAACATTTCCTGGACTTGGCGTTCCTCTTCCTGACGTTGTATGGGGTTCTTTCTACGGGATGGTTGTCGTATGGGGGGGCCTGTGGTGTTAATGATGTGTTGTTCTACATCCGTCTGTCCGATTTCGGGGGGTTGTTGGGCAAAGACGTCACTGAATTCCATCAGCAGGTCGTACATGCCGTTCTTTTGGTGGTCAGATAGTGTCTCAGGAAGAGGGGGCAATTGGAGGCTGGTAGGGGTGTCGTTACAATGTATGGGGAGGTCATCGAAAGTTTCGAGATCTCCTATAATGAGACCTTTCGGTAATGTCAGGGGTTCCTCTGAGATATTAGCCACGAGAATGTGGTTGATACGAGCGGGAATGATGGCGGGTTGTAAGAGGCAGCGATGGGGGTTGGGGGATGTGTTAGTGGGGGAAAATACCATGTGAGTTTGGGGTATGGGCCGCAGGTTCACCCATTTTTGATGGTGGGGGGGAATTTGGCATTTATCCTGAACTACCGCTGGGCTAATGATGGTGGGGGATTGACTGGCGAGCAGGTGCTTGGTACTTATAAGGGGGGCAAGGTCACTTTGGTGGGGGTCACGCGTGGGGGGGGCATTAACGGCGCGTGTGAGAGGATCAGTGGGGCGCGGTGTGAGGGGGTTAGAAAACGGGATTTGTTGGAGGGACTGCGGAGGGTTGGTGGGGGAAGCGTTGTCGGTGGCAAGAACAGCTTGTTTACAGGTTATCTGGGGTTGGTGTGGTTGTCTGACATGAGGGGGTGAGTCAAGTGTGGGGTTTTGAAGTTTATTAGGGGTGTGAATTGTGGGGGGGTGGAAGGGAGCTACTGACGAAAAACTGTCACAAGGGGGATTGGGGGGGTGGTGGAATAGCTGGGCATTTCTGGGGGCATGGTGGGAACATGGTTGTGTCCCTCGGTCGGCACGCGTGAGGGGGGGATTAACGGCGCGTGCGGGCGGTTCAGAAGGGTGCGAGGTGAGCGAGTTAGAAAACGGGATTTGCTGGGGGGACTGCGGAGGGTTGGTGGGGAAAAAGTTAGGTGTAGAACATGGGTTATTGGTGTAGGACTGGTGTATTGATTTGGGGTTGTTAACATTTCTGGGGGCATGGGGGAAACATTGTTGGGTACATTGGTCGGCATTTTCTCTGGAAACATGTGTACATAAACATTGGATAGAATTAGGGTTACATATATCAGAGTCTGTCCTGAAAACATGGGAGGATTTATTCTGGGCAGAGTTACGAGAATTGAGGGGATTACCGAGGGGGAGTTGTTTGGACTTGTCTTCTTTCGTTTGTTGAGGCATTTTTTTACTGAATTGAGTGAGGTTTTGAGAGATCTCGGGGCAAGGGGAGGTTTTAGGAGTAACCTTAGTGCTAGCTGCAACTTGGTAACCCTGAATCAGGTTTTGTTGAGGGGGAGGTTATTTTTTCTTTTTGGGAATGGGTTTCTGCGTGATTGGTTTGTCAGAGGCTTTGGGCTGGAATTTGTTTTTGAATGAGATCAGCCTTTGGCCGCAGTCAATCTGGGCCTCTAGTTTTTGAAGGAGGTCAAGTCCAAGGAAACCATCATAATGTTTACAGTTGGAGGAAAATACTGTAAATGTGTGATAACAACGAGCATGGGGGCCAGGAGTGGTTACTGATAGGGGTAAAGTGTCTCCTAGGAGATTTAAGTAAGTATCAGCAGCTGAGATGAGTTCTGTTTTGGTGTTTAACAAAGGGCCAAATCGTCGGGGATGTTTTTCATAGTAAGATTTGAACAAACATGACTTGGCAGCTCCCGTGTCGATTAGCAAGCGGACAGGAATGTCCTTGATTTTGGCCATGTAATAAATGGGGGCAGTGCGACTAGTTATGGCGTCCCCCGCCGAGCCCATCGTGGGCGGGGGATACTTTAAAAATCCTGGGGGTCGGTATCTACCTCTTCCAGGGTTTCCTCGGTATCGTCTGAGGTCATGGTATGGGGGGCAATTTCTTCCTCTTGTCCCCACTCCTCTTCATTTACAGAAATGCGAGGAGTAGAGGGGCGAGGTTTGGCAGAGTCACGAATTTGGTGGAGGGCACACTGAGCATTACAGGCAGGGAATTCATAGGGGTTGATAATGACTAAGGTAGGATTTTTACTTTGGTAGGTGTTGTAGTTGCTGTTCCGGTTGAAGATTCTGCGTGGCTGGGACGGTTGGAACCGGGGTCTACTGGGTTGGGGCTTGCCGGAAGGGTAGGTGGGTCTGTTGTTGAAAGATGAGGCTTGGTAGGCATTCTTGGGGTTTTGGTGGTTGGTTTGCTGCGGGTGCGTGGGAAACCTCTTGATTGCAGCGATTTGGGTGGGTGCTTCTGTGCGCACGGCCAAAATACGTCGGATCGTGATGAGGTCTTTTTTGTATTCGACGAAATCGTGCACCCGGAAATGGTCTTTTACTGCTGAGGGCAATATCGACACAAGGTTGACCAGAATTTGCTGTTCTTGTTGGATTTTGGTCAACGTGGGGAAAGAATTTTTTATGTGTTGGGCAAGCTTACTGACTGTGGCATCTAGATCGCCTTCGAATTTCGTGTCTAGGATACGGGTGTGGGCCACGAAAACGCCCAACGAAGGTTTAATGGCTTCTATCACTATTGTGCAAAATTCGTTCCAGGTGAGATCAGGGCGCACTTGATAGGCCACCAGGGAAACGGCTTTTCCCAGGTGTGGTAATGTTACGGCTATTTTATGTGCGTCCGTGGTATAAGTAATGTCAACTAAGGGTTTCACTATGTCCATGAATACTTCGATCCCATAATTTGTTTCCTCATAATTTGGGATGAAAACGTAGTTAGGTTGCGCCATGATGTTCTCGTGTTCTAGCTGTTCCAAACTTGCAATGTAATGCAACCTTTTATCCGAATCAAGAACCACCGCTGCCGCCAATGTTATGCCCTGTTTTTCTACAGGTTTAACTTGGGTAATGTGAGTTCTGAATGACTGGGTATAGAAGGCTGCATGCACAATACAAGGTATGAGGAATAGAGAACACAAAATAAACACACGGTAACACGACACAAGTTCACGTTTATTGAAATAAAGAAATAAAGAGCATAGAAAGATAGTTATATTCGCACAAAACAAAATATAGAAGGGAACTGCTAGCATTTGCGGATTTGGATGGAGCCTAGTCTCCCACTTCCAACGTTCAGGTATATTCTTCTGATCACAGGTTTAATTAGCAAGTTTATATTTTACTGGAAGACCTCAATATATTCGTATAATTCAATGTCACTGATTTTACCTCTTGCTGGCTGGTCGCGTGCCCACATAGCAACTCACAGTTAGGATTAGACGCGTATATTATAGAACACGGAAATCTCTAGCAACCTCATGGGGGTACTGAACTAAGTTTGATATTCTTAAGGCAGAAATATGTAGAACACGAATCAGTGGGCGAACGTTAGATATCACTAGAGTTTTAATATCTGAATAAGGTAATTACGAGAGTCAAGGTCGCCTGTTAATAAAAAAACACTGATCGCTTAGTACGTCCCAAATGGAATGGTTAAATATGAATTACACTGGGCAAGGTCTTAGCCACTTTATAGAAAGTTAATAGGTGAGTATCAAGCTAGTACTATAACACTTAGTACTAGTAACATGAATCTTGAATAGTATGGGTAGATCTGGTCCTGGTTATCTTGCTTCCGGTGATGTTGGGGGCTAACGACTGGTTCCTCGGCCGTCCAGATGGTCCAAAATGTAGGAAGTTCTCAAGTCGGATCTCTTGATGATCGTTTGCTGGCTACACACTTATATACCCACGAATTTGTGTGAAGGTTATAAGGTGCACGTTAGGACTTGTACATGGACAGATGCTTCTATCAGTCTTCTCTGCCACGGAGTCTGCCGGATCTGGAATCTCTCAACTCCGGAACAACACAAGGGCAGAGCTAGAGGTAAACTGCAGGGTAGTGACCACTGGTTGGTGTCTAGCTTTCAACTGATTTGACTGGGGGCGGGAGTTAGATTTATAGGCTCGGTTCTGGACCCTGTAGACAGTAGGGATCTCGAGTCTTATGGACTTAATTGAGCTCTCAATAGATATGGGGACTAGGTAAGATGGTATTTACTGTTGTGGCACAGGGCAATAGGAAGCCTTTATATTTTCATATAACTGAGCCTTAGTAAGAGGTACTATTTTGGCTATACTGGACGTATTTAGGGGAGAGAGACTGGATCTACTTTGCGAGGAGGATGGGGACAGCTGTGATAGGAGCGTCTCTCTAGATTGTTCAATCTTCATTCTATAGTATAGCTGAGGTGCTAATTTAGTGATCAGAGCATGCAAGAAAGGTAAATGGTTTATTGTGAGGTAATAGAGGTTAGTAAAGGTGTTATTCATTCATGGTTAGTTCATTGATAGGAAGAATTCCTGTGCTACCTGGCAATGACTCGAAAGTCAAAACAGGGGCCAGGTATACCTCCGCGGGGGTGGGGGTCTCCCTCCTCGGGTGGGCAAAAAGGGGGAGCTGGGCGCCCTCTCTCTGATATAGTCGTCCGGCGGCTGTGGCTAGGGGCTTGCCTTATCACCAGTGTTTGTAATAACCCTCTGTGTATGAGACAGATGTGAGTGTCTTTAATACCAAAACCGAAGGTGCCTTAGCTAGCTGGTTTTACTCGGCTGGTTGTTAATTGTAGGGTTTGCTGGATATGGTGGAGACTGGGTTGCTAACTCTGCCACATTTATCTGGAAGTATGACAATAGAAGTTAGTTACTGGCGGGGCGGCTAGCCTCGCACCGACGACCATTGGGTGCAGGGTTGTGAATGTGTTGTAAGAGAATAGATGGCATGCAAGGGGCTAGTAAAGTTCTAATGTTGTTCTGGCCTGCTAAGTGAAGGTAGGCTGGATAGGAGTATATATATAAAAGGTTGGAGAGCGTTAGTAACGGACAATTCAAGGATCTTCAAGAGGTATGAGAGAGAGGCTAGGTCGGACAAGAGTCGAGAAGCGCGGGTGTCTTAATGAGAGGGGGGGGGGAGAGTTCAAGGGCTACAGGGAAATTTTGCCCCTAAGGTCCCTGGGCGTGGGGGTGGCATTAGGCTACAATTGATATGGAAGTTTGAAAAGGCAGTAGAATACGTTAGCCAAATGCTACCGGGGAATGCAACTATGGGGTGGTATATGAGTCTGGTAAAGATAGAGTTATGTGATCAGTCAGAGGGTTATGGATACTATTAGTTGGCCCTGGGAACTGCGTTTTCTATTAAATATAAAATACTAACCACAGCGGCAGTTCGTAGGGGTACTTAGTTATTGTTTCGGGGTACTTATGACAGATACTGGTAACCAGGTTATCTTATACAATCTCTGGTTGGGGTAAGAGGTGTAAGACACGAAATAAATTGGCGTAGTGTGGGCTGTGGATACGAAGGAGGCAAGGGGAAGACGTATGACAATTGTGGAAAGTAAATGGAAAAAGGTGAACACAATGGCGGATAAAAATACTTAACCTAAGGATTGCATACATAGATTTATGGGGCGATGGGTCTTCAGAAGCTTAGTCTGGCAAGACAAGATGTTAGGGAATGTTAATATTAATACTTAGTTACTAGAGGAGCAATGCAAGGGGCGACTGAGCACGGGTTACATATATCTATACTCGTCATGGAAAATGATATAAGAGGTCTAGGGACAAGCGTGGGTGTTTGAACTTCTAAGATATATAACATCTACTTCTCGGATGTAAGAACATACATAGATATATTTATGGCTGTCTGATGTGTTGGCATTGGCTCAACGTCGGGACAGGGCATGGGTGTTTTTAATATGAATGTATATTCCTGTTCATCATCTTTGTAGTTAATAAGTGTAGGACACGAGGGGGTTAGTGTACGTGAGGTGTGGAAAATGGTCGGTTTAGAAAAGGTAAATGGGTGTGTCCTGGAGCTGTTTAGCCCTGCGGGCTTGGGCCTGTCTGGAATGGCGGGCTCGGTCAGCTGGTCCTTTCGTTCTGTGGACCTTTCTTCCGGGTGTTTCTGTGTGGTGTTCGCTCGTGGCTTCTGTGGTGGGCTTCTTGTTCTGGGGCATTTTACAACCCATCTCGTCCATATGCTTATCCAATTTTATCTTAAAGCTCCCTATCGTTTTTGATCCCACTATATCACTTGGTAGCCTATTATTTTGTATTTCTTGTGTTTCTGATATTCTTGTATTACTGTAATTGGAAGCTGGCCAATCAGCGAAGGACGCGTAGGCGGTGTGAAGGTCTGGCTGAGGCAACTTATCTCTCTGGGTAATTACTGGACGCTGATTGGCCGAATGGTTTGCAACTTCGTGGCTTGCAGTCCCACCCTCAAATCCATCAAACCCATCTCCTTTGTCTGTCTCTACCTCATCGCTGATTGGTCAAGGCGTTTTTCACCACAATTGTTATTATTAGTTATGCGATTATCCTTATACCATGATTTTGCACGAGTCTGCCTTATGAAGGATATAATTGTGCAGATTAAATACATTCACATTTAATAATCATTTAAAAATTAAATTGTTTTGCATGCACCTTCATCTTTACACACATTTTCTATAAAAGTATATACATTATTTTAATCTGCCCTTAGTCTGGTGTGTGCTAATAAGTGTATATTAGTAGCCTTGTAGGATGGGGTGAAGGTGGTTTTTGGGAGGTGTTTAGATTGACTAAACAGGATTTTTGTTTTTGTTTTTTTCTATGTGATTGAGGGAGGCAAAAGGCAGAACTGCCTATAACGAGTGCCTCCCCCATAGTTGAAAGAGTGACAGGGCCAAAATCAAGGGATGTTCGAGCCAAAATGCCTGGACACACGGAGTTTGAAGCAATTTAAGTCATAGGAAGAGGGAAAGACTGATTCTGGGAGAGAGTTCCAGAGCTCAGCTGTTGAGTAGAAGAAAGTTTGAGAGTAACGTTTCACTCTTGGGTTGGAGAGTTGCACAGAGTAGGGGTGGGATTGAGATGCAAGACGGGTACCACGTGCCCTACGTAAAGGAGGTGGTATACACTGGGAAAGCTCTGAGGAACACTGATTATTATAGTAACGATAGAATAGCGAGAGAGATGCAACATTGCGGCGGACAGAGAGAGATTGCAGAGAGTTAGTGAGTAGACGGGAGTTAATGATACGAAAGGCCTTCCTTTCAACTTTGTCTAGGAGAGCGGTGTGAGAGGGACCTCCCCACACATGTGAACAATACTTAATACAAGGACACACTATGCCCCTGTACAGAGCAAGAAGCTGTGCAGGGGAAAAGAACCCCCTAAGGCGGTTGAGCACACCCAGCTTCTGGGAGGCTGCCTTAGCAAGACTGGTAATATGGTCTTTCCAACTGAGAGCAGAAGAAAAAGAGACACCAAGAATATTGAGAGAAGATGAAGGATTGATTTTTGTATTGTTGAAGAATAAGGGATAGTCCGCTGGGAGATCCTGACGTGTAGATAGATGGAGAAATTGGGTTTTGTAAGCATTAACACAGGTAACAAGGTTTTCTCTGCCCCAATTGGAGATAGTATTTAAATAAGAATTTAAGAGTTCTATGGCTTCATGGATGGGCAGTCACTCATAAAAAATGTTGACCTAGTAATTTTTACTTGCAGATGTAGCCTATGAGATTGACTTTCGGATGAACTGTTTATGCATTAAAGACCAAGTGACACCAACTGTTTAGTCTGTTTTTCTTAGCTGATAAAAAATGGAATCTCCACATATTGATTACTTAGTTTTTCAAAGACGTAGCGATATATCATGCTAATTACGAAAACTTGACATATATATTGCAGGATTAATGTAGTTTCTTATTTTTCCATCAACTATAAAGAAAAACAGATAAGGGATATACATTTACGCCTGGCGAAAACAATAACAAAAACGAAGTGACGGAAAAGTCTACACTATTCCATATAAATATTTAAGATATGCGCCTTTAAAGCTGACTGATATTATACTTAATATGATATTGCACAATTTGTTATCCAGGCAACTTGATTATCCCGCTATAAATGAATGAAAAATTATGATAGAATCTAAATGTTATTTCTAGTAATATATATAATGATAATTTATTACTGAAGCTCTTTAAACACATTCATATGTACAGTTGGTCAAGGATGAAAGTATACAGTTTTTCGTCTGCTATAGCCACACATGGTTTGTCATGTTGGCAGCCATGACAGCCTTTCCACTATCCCAAACCATCCCAACACACGTGGGGTTTATTATATTGATACATTAATTAATTTCGGAGTGCTTCGAAAAAGCGTTTCCATAAATATCAAAAGTTAGAGAATTATTCATAAACCTTCAGGGTGACTAAATACTGTTATGGAGATAGCAAAACAAAGCTGGGGGCATACGCTGGAACAGCGCGTAGCCGCGGCGCTCGCCTCTGTTTCATTGCCCTTTGGATCACATATAATCCAGTCTTGGGGATGAAAGTGAAATATCAATATTTACCTACTTATTAATTAACAAGTATTATTAGATTCCTCTTTCTACTCATTATTTATTATGAATGTTATAATGTTAAGTGTATATCGTAATATCTTTTATAGCCACTCCATATTCGTCTACTTTAGATACACAAAAATCTAATTCCTAAACGTGGACGTAAGGAAGCCTGTGTGTTCAATAGGGTAATGACCCAGCAATTTTACTCATCTTGCGAGCGCCATTGCTTTATGAGTCAGTCCTCGAAGCATAATGAGGCTTTACTTGTGATTTTTATTTATTTATTTATTTATTATTATTATTTTTATTTTTATCAGCAGAACACCTGCAAACCAACTGCAACATTGATATCACCATACCATACATTATTTGCCACATATTTCCACGTGTGAAAATGGACCTGTATTCCACTGATATATCGTATATAGGTAGACGTTTTGATTTTCGTTTTCACTCTCGCATTTCTTGTATATCTATCAATAACATTAAGTGTTTAATATCTCCGAAGTGATATTCACGTCAAAGATTATAGAGCAATATATTCATATTTCCGTCTGACAACTAAGTCCAGGAACACGTTTTTAAACACCCTGTATAAGGTGGGCGGGCTCTGAGATATGGCTACCAGGGCTGCCAACATGACAAACTATGTGTGGCTATAGCAGACGAAAAACTGTATACTTTCATCCTTGACCAACTGTACGTGTTTTACATCAAGAATTAATACTGTAGTTTTAGTGTTTGTTTTCGTCATTATTCAAATTAAATTAATCGTTCTCCATGACGATATTAGTGGAGTGTTACATTTGAGTTTCCAATTCTAATTTAGTCAACCATAGTTATTGAGATAAATATTTAATAACAATATTGTCTTTCATGTACAGTATATATGAATCGATTTTTGAATATATTATATGGGATGGAATTCGATATCAGTAACGATTGAAAATGAATATAGATTAATTTATTTTTTAATGCATTTCAAATTACTTACAGGTCTATGGGTGGTGCAAAATTCGGTTACCTGTTGACAGAATTGACCACTTGCGAGTTTCAGGCTATAAGGAAGTTAGAGCCGTGAACATCGATATTAAACAGAATTGCAATAATAATTTACGTTTCTGATGGATACATGGTGTGTTGAATTGGGGTTTATGTATTTATAAATGTACTACGACCGTATTTTAGCTGTAAAATCTGTTAAATATCGTTGTCTTCAGCTCCAACTTCCTTATAGAACAAAACTCGCAAGTCGTCAATTGGCAGTGCTACCTTTCGATACATTTGTACAGCCAGGCAGTAGACTGCGAGGATCGTCTTATAGATATTATGTGTTAACAAGCAATATCTTTACAATCATTAGGTATAGTGCATTTTATAATACCCCATAAAATGCAGAAGAGGCAGTAGAATCTACTGACATTTTAAAAGATGTGACAAAAATATACGTATATGAATAATGAGTATAAGACGAATTATGCACAATAGTAGTTTATTCACTTTATACTTTAGGCCTTTTTTTTGTTTGTTTTTTTTTGGTCCGAATTCCCAAAATTTCTGTATTGTCATAAGTGAAGGAGAAAGTTGTTTATTTCACTTAAAAGATCATTTGTAATTGTATAGCGGTATTTCAGGTTCGTGCAAGCCTTGGGAATGGTTTAAGAATGATGGAGAGGATTGTTGTACCGTATTTATGACAGCAGTATTGCCACACAGGCACGAAACGCACGATAACATTTAATTATTGATACACAATTCTATTATTACTGGTTAAATTATCAGTCTTGTGCTTATTACAACATGCACTTCACTAAGCATGTGCTTATTATCTTTTCCTATGTAACTGAAATGATATATTATGAGATTGCAGTATTGAAATATCTCTCTCTCTTTCTGTTAGATAATATTCATATTTTTTCACTAACCAACTTTACTTCTAAACTCAATTAATGAAATCAACAATATAGGTTTGAGTCCCGGAGGGAAGAATGAAAACCTAATATTTAGTAGTGGCCCCTCCATCATTGACGATATGCCTATTAGTATAATAGCCCACTTTCAAGCGCCCGCTGTTCGCCAGTTTGAAACTACCGCGCGGGGAGAAAGAGTTCTAACATCATATGTGCAATGCTAATTCTCTTATGGAATCGTCTTATGATTGGGTAATCACTACGAAAAAACTGTGTAAAAAATAAAAATATATAAATGCTTCCCATCTCGGTGGATTTCTTAGGTGTGGATTCTATCCCTGATGCTGCTCTCTGAGACGCCATTCTCTCTTCCATGACATATTAAGACTCAACTCATATATCAAACGAATCGGAAGGGGACAGGAGGGAGGGCCATACATCGTCGATGATTTCGGGGCCACTACTAAATATTAGGTTTTCATTCTTCCCTCCGGGACTCAAACCTATAATTTATTAGTGGCCCCTCCATCATTGACGATATGCCTGATATCTCAAGACTGGAGGGAGGAGGACATTCGTGAAAATATCAAACCACTAACAACATATTATAGGTAGAGACAAAGAATCATATAACAGTTTTAAGTCTTTATTGCTTACATACAATAAAAGTAAAAATTTCTGCAATTCCCCGTGGACTCACAACACCGTAGGAACCAGTGGGAGTGTACCTGCGAATCACTGGGAATCACCAGGAATCACCTGGATAAAACCAGGAATGAAGTGCGAGTTATTGAACATTTGAAAATTTCGGATTACTGTAATATACGAGTCGATAGGAGTAATATAGGAATCACTGGGAATTAGATAGGAGTCACTGGGAGTCACCGAGCATTACTGGGATTTGTTAGGAATGAGATGCGAGTATGCCAGGCATGGCCCCCATTGTGTGTTTGACCCTATAATTGAAATTAATTTTTCCTCAAGTATGTCTCTTGTAGGCTATAGCTACAGTCCTCTAATATCTTCATTAAGTACAATGACTTTATTCATACATCATTACAGACATTAATATAATGCGATCTATCTCTCTATCTATTGCCTGACGCCGTGATCCCCGAAGGGGTGGCCATAATACGATAAGTCTGTATTATTATGTACCGTAAGGTCATGATATCAATGCTTACTATACTTTACGAAACAAATATATTTAAACTATTGTCTAAAAAATAGTGGATAGTTTATCCTTCCCACCTTCTTCTTTTCATTTGTTACCGAGTTCTGTAATATTTCATACGATTACCTAATATAGGTAACACTTATAGGTTGTGTTAGTTTGCTTAAGTTAGGTCAGGGGAGTTGCAGAACTTCTAGATTATTAACCGGCGACTACAACGGCCCCTAAACAACCAAGCCATGATTACGCTGGCTCAAAGTTTACCCCGGCGACTACAACACCCCTCGAAGTAGTAATCCAAACTCCACTGTCCACCACCAAACGAACTTGACATTTCAAAACACATACAAACACATATCCACCATTCTCGTTATGTTAGGTAAGGAGAGTTGCAGAACTTGTAGACTACAAGTAGGGTATTGTAACATTGACCATACATTGTTCACATTATTAATTACCTCAACTACCGTAATTTCCTTCTCTACACACAATCACTGGGTGAATACAATGTCTTGTGGGAAATTGTACATCCACTGTGAGGCTCCAGGCATGTGTTTGACCCTATCATTGAAATTAATTTGTCTTTCAGGTATGTCTCTTGTAGGCTATAACTGCAGTCCTCTAATATCATCATTAACCCGTGGAGCCCCGGCTAGTTTTGTAATGTTTGCGCACCAGAACCCGGCCGGTTTTCAAAAAATGGTTTTATTCCAGAAACAATAGCGAATGGGTTAGGAATGAAGGAAAAACCACGAAAAACCGCTCAAAAAGCTTAAAAAATGGTCCTACAGAGCCCCCGAAAACGGATTTTATAAGAGTAAAAAATTGAAGGCAATTATCCCAAAAAAACAGGTTATTGCACGCTCGCGCGCACGCACGTGGACTTTGAGAGTTTTCAACCATCGGCACGGTTGCGTGGGATACGTACACAGTTCCCATACAAATCTGAGCCCTCTTGAGTGGCTACACCTGAGGTCACGGTCGGCGCAATTGGGGCGACGCGCCAGGCGCGTCTCTGGGGCTGTGCGTTACATACATCGCCGACGCGTCAGGCGCGTCGCTGGGGCTGTACGGGTTAAGCTCAATGACTGTATTCATACATCATTACAGACATTAATATAATACGATAAGTCTGTATTATTATGTACCGTAAGGTCATGATATCAATGCTTACTATACTTTACGAAACAAATATATTTAAACTATTGTCTACAAAATAGTGGATAGTTTATCCTTCCCACCTAATTCTTCTTTTCATTCGTTACCGAGTTCTGTAATATTTCATACGATTACCTAATATAGGTAACACTTATAGGTTGTGTTAGTTTGCTTAGGTTAGGTCAGGGGAGTTGCAGAACTTCTAGATTATTAACCGGCGACTACAACGGCCCCTAAACAACCAAGCCATGATTACGCTGGCTCAAAGTTTACCCCGGCGACTACAACGCCCCTCGAAGTAGTAATCCAAACTCCACTGTCCACCAACAAACGAACTTGACATTTCAAAACACATACAAACACGTATCCACCATTCTCATTATGTTAGGTAAGGAGAGTTGCAGAACTTGTAGACTACAAGTAGGGTATTGTAACATTGACCATACATTGTTCACATTATTAATTACCTCAACTACCGTAATTTCCTTCTCTACACACAATCACTGGGTGAATACAATGTCTTGTGGGAAATTGTACTTACACAGGTTAATACTAGGCCTATTTATAATGTTTGACCAAGAAAAGTTAACTACTGTACCTGTATACTGTATATTATACTATCACGTGAGAAGTATTACAGGTTTATATGAATAATATATTTATTAAAGGATACTTCACACAGTCAGGAATGCGAGCTAGAATCACTAGGAGTAGCTGAAAATTCGGATTCCTGGGCCTATTCGCGGTGAAAATTCGATGACTCCTAGTGACTAGCGATATCATAGTGATTCCTGTTAGACTCCCAGTGACTCCAAGCCACTCGCGGCCGATTGGCCCTGTCCGACAAAATGTTCACTGTGTTTCAAGTTCTCGCCACGAATCGGACCATTCTCAGTGACTCCCAGTTGATTCCCAGTGATTCCCCAGTGACTCCCAGTGAGTCCTGGTGATTCTCGGTGATTCGTATCTGATTCGCGGACAGCTTTCGGTTTCAATTTCAGTTCATACCAGAATCACCAGGACTCACTGGGAGTCACTGGGGAATCACTGGGAATCACTGGGAGTGGTCCGATTCGTGGCGAGAACCTTAAACACGGTGAACATTTTGTCGGACAGGGCCAAATCGGCCGGGACTGGTTTGGAGTCAATGGGAGTCTAACAGGAATCACTAGGATATCGCTAGAGTCACTAGGAGTATCGATTTTCACCGCGAATAGGCCCAGGAATCCGAATTTTCAGCTACTCCTAGTGATTCTAGCTCGCATTCCTGACTGTGTGAAGTATCCTTAACATGGACATATCTATACTCAGGTTATATTTCTTGTCCTTAATCTTAATTGTAGGACATATCTATACTTACGTTATATTTCTTGTCCTTAACTTTAATTGTACATTTCTTCTAATTTGTACGTTTTATTTTTCTTATATAGTTGTAACTATGATAGATTTTTTAAGAAAAACCGAAAAAATATTTTAGAGCTGTAGAAACCAGCTTGAATTAAGTATCACAGTTCGTGATCTTATCACTATATCCGGCGGAGGGATTCTGGGGTCTTTTGGGCTTTTCCTGTACCCCCCCCCCCTCCTTTTCTCCTTTAGATTAAACTTAATTAATAATAGCACATGGACCAACCCGGCCCGTCGCCGTAACCTTTTAGGCTAGTTTTAGTTTTTTATCCGGAGTTCTCGGTAGGTATTGCGTCTAGAAAGTATGATCGGTAACCACAACTCGGTGATAGCTTAAGCAATTTGCCACCATTTGAGAGACGGCCCACTTTCTGATGTCACGGGCTCCGCCCTCTACACCTGGATAATAATCTCACTGAAGTTTACAATTAACGCATTTTAATCCACTTCTTGTGATGCAGATACCGGTCGTGTTGACTCCTAAAAACTGGGTGTTGAGGTTATGTTATCCTTCGAAACTGACCACTTACCCCGGGCACCAAGGTGATTCATAATTTCGCATTCTTGTGCCTGGCTAGACACCTATTGAAAAACTTTATTACAATGTTTATATTTATGAAAGTGGGGGGGATGAATGACTTGTCTTTTTCATTCAGTTTCCCAATTCTGCGGCCATTTGATTCGTTGCTCATCGCCGTTAGCTCACCTATTGTCTTGTCGTCAAAGCTTATCAGGACCAAGGCCTCTAGTAATTTTAATTAGTTAAATTCCGGCGCGTGATCGTACTTTGCGCGTATGAATGCCAAAATTTTAAGTTTTGTCTCGCGACCAGGTAGAGCTGCCGTGGAGTTTGTTATAGACCCTATTCTCTCCTCCTCCTGTGGTATGGATAGGCCAAACAATAAAACTTCAGTGCCACTTTTACCAATGCTTATTGTTTATACAGCCATTCTTAGTTACTTAAAAAGACTTGTGGGCTGTATCTCCTATACTGGTTGATAGTGTTGTTCAATGTAATCAGCATTGTTACCTGATAGACTTAGTCAATTGGTTAAGAAAATGTTGTATGTCAACCTCCCCATGCTGAGAGTTAGCCCTGTGGTACTCTGAGTGTTTAGGTGAAAGTCAAGGAGGCCTCTGGGGTGTTGATTGTCTTAGGTGGGCGTATGATACCGGAAATGCATCCGGATGTTCGTCCCTTGTTTATGGGTGGTGATATGCTGACTGAGCCGGCCCAGGTGGCACGATTGGCGGGGCTAACCCCGGTCAACCTCATACTGCTTACGACTTCAGAGGACCAGCGTCTGGAGGCGGAAAAGGATCGATAGAATTCCGTTTGTGCTTGTCTTTCCATCCTGCGTTTGGACCTACTCCCGGCCTTGTCCTACGGGTTGGGAAGGGGCCCGGGCGCGAATAGCTCCCTAGTGGATGGCATGGTTCTGCCACAATCTCGTTGGAGATGTTTGTGCTTGAGAGCTTAGTTTATTCTGGTTCTCTGTCTCCGGGACGGAGCGTTGCCTCATATCTTCCCTACTCTAGGGATACTCGGTTTTTATAATTTTTTTGTCACCTTCCGAGACCTCGTTGAATCTGCTAATGAAATATAGTGTACTGTGTCCAATTTTAACCATTGTAACGGCTATTGATTTACTTCTTTAGGCTGGGCCTTGAGATTTTTTAATGGAAAAAACAGAGTGGTTAGAAGCTCTTATCTTATGACCTGTAGGTTTGTGGCTTGGAATTAAAGACCTTACTGTAATATGTATATGTTTGACGCAATTACCCAATTATTGACTCATGCATCCATGTCTATCCATACCCTAGGAGGAAGAGAAAATCATGTCCCTCATGAGTGACATAGTTTCTTCCTTGCCCAGACTGCTAGTAAGGTATAAAATTAATGGTTTCTGATGTTCCCGCCGGTGACAGGAAAACATCTCGTTACCTTCCCTGATTAATCTCTGACTTTCAACCGGCCTGACCTAACAATTAGTTGCATCCAGGTGAGAGAACCGATCCGGGATTCCATCCTCGTCTGGTCGTGTTTCAGATTGTGGCAACCGCAACTCTTTTCCTTCGAATTTTGTTATGGTTGTCCACAGTTCGACTGACCGTGAGAATGGTTGTGTTCCCGACCCATTTTATCCACTGGAATACCCTTATAGTAATGGGGTGTGACTTTTTGCCACGTCTACCCTGAACCTTATGGATAGTACATGAATTCTCTGATATGGATATTGTAGGCATTGAGATTAAACATAGATTATAATGTAAAAGACATGGAATTAATGGTATTATACGACTTCGCCCTTACCCGGCAGTCGTCTTCCATCTACCCGCTCTTTTGATTCCTTGAAACTACCTTTGTCTTACCACTTGACAGACTCATCACTTTAGGCCATATAAAAATGGGGAGCTGTTGTATGACCTAATTAACTGTCTTGAAGGGTGAAAAAGAAAATTTTGACTCCTGGGATGATCCCCACACCCCGGGGTGGGGGGGTGTATCAATGGTGTTATGCAATTATAGTCTGATTATGGCAAAAGGTACTGTGGACGTGTCAACATAGCTTGTTGTTTAGGCCGAAGCCACCTCGGAAAAAATGGCCATTGACCTTTTTTCACGTTGTACGTAAATGTGACTTAGGTGTATTCGCCCACGCCCGCTGGGGTTAACCCGGTGACTACCGTAGGGACCCTTGGCTGGTTCCTGGGTGTAAGTTACGGAGTCTACCCTCGGATCCGCACGCCTTTGCAAGGCCCCGGGAGAGAGAGAGAGCATTGGAATCTAAAAAGGGCAGGTGGGGGAGGTTGGTATTGTCTGGGATCGACGATTGCCAGGTGTTGGTCGAAGTCGTATCCTAACTAGGCAGACTCATAACCTATCTTCCCTTATCCTGTTCTTCCTTGGCTAATGACTGATTATACATCTGTTGAACTGCTTGTCTAGTCTCATTGTTCATTACTGGCGCTGTCAACACCGGGGAAAGGATTACCCGGTGGTAAATGTTACCGGGCAATCCTTTCACCATAAAAAGTCTTAGGTGTTGTCTAGCCCGGACAGCTTCTAAAAAGGCTGTTCGTATGTCCCTGATTGATCTCGCTGGGTGGGGGAGAAGCAGTTGTTGAAATTACCTTATTGTCTCACTTTGTTCTGTCTGAGACTCTTCTGGTCGAGAGATGGACTAGGCCGTTTGTCTACTGAGTAAAAATATCGCGAACCTGCGATGTGCATTGTCTCTTAACCCATAACTAGCGGCGCG
This sequence comes from Paralithodes platypus, assembly GCA_032716605.1. Lineage (NCBI taxonomy): Eukaryota > Metazoa > Arthropoda > Malacostraca > Decapoda > Lithodidae > Paralithodes > Paralithodes platypus. Next base: position 74,494,093 of record CM064482.1, on the reverse strand, counting down.
CAACATAAGTCGAGTTAAATAAAGCTGGACTATGTGGCGGCGCTCGACATAACTCGAGTGGCAATTTCAGCACGTAATGTGGCTGAGAGAGAGAGACAAGTGGTGGCAGGAGACTAGCGAGCGTATGACTGCTCCAGACCACCGCGGCGAACCTACTGACACAAATCTCAGCTCCCTCCTCCCTCTCTCACTCGCTACATACTCAATTATGTACCGAAAGTACCGAATTACCTGCTTTTTGCACTCGCGTTGCACGGTTATTGCAAGAAAACTATCCATCATACAAGGATCGTTATGGTGTCATTCGAAAGCTCTGTTTATGCCCTTTCAGGGATAGGTACTTGTTTTACGTTCTGGGTCTTATTTAGGCATGAAAATGATCACGTAAACAGCCCTATTTTGGCTAAAAACACCCCGCTGGGCGGTACACATAAATAAACCGCATAGGCCGCTCGTAAGGTGTTAACATGTACTCTCTTCGAAGATCTATTAGATGGGGAGTATTGAAAGGATCCTGAAAGTCCTGTTGTGATAATTGTGGGGACGCTAAGAATTCAAAGATGGAGGTGGAGACACCTCCCGGTCTTGGACTTAGCAAATCAAAGTCAATTTGGTTAGGAGGAGGAATAGCAAGGGAGGGCTGAGATGTTATAAAGCGATAGCAAACTGTTGGGCCTCTGTATCCCAGTCCACCCATGGACCATGTCCTAACTGCCCCATGAGCATTTCCTGATTGCCCGACGGTAAGTGAGCCGGAGTAGTTACTAAATTTGGTTCGTCTATCTTAAATGAATCGTAACCGTGTAATCCATAAGGGCGCAAGCAATCAGGACAAATTAGATCTCCTGGGGAAGGAGGCAAGAGTTGAGCAGGTACATAGACAAAATACTCATAGTTCCAGATATTGGGAATAGCCATAATTGGTACCTTTAAAATCCTACCCTGTGTATTCTTAGCACGGAACTTCTTATCTTTATTGATTTCAATCGACCATTCACGCGGCACTGGGATCTCCCCCGCAATGGACCTGTGCCCCGCACCTGATTTATTTGGCCTTACCAGAAACCAGAAACACTTTGATTCTTGCCATTGAGGGCTAGTGGCGTTTGATTGAAATTGTGTATCTATTGAAATAGCATGGAAAGCTGTATTTGAACAATGATAGGGGGTTGTCTGGGAAGGGGGTACTGTATTGGTACGCACCAGGGGACATGAAGTTACTTGAGCTGTAGAACAGCTGGGCTTTGTTAGTGTGCTACTTTTGGGTGGTATTCTAGCTGTGGAAATGATTGGTGTTTCGAGCACTTTAATTTTAGTTGGCTTGAGTGGTATCACCGGTACCTGTGGGGTATCTTCAGTGTTAACCAAGGGAGTAATTTGAGGAGATAGTACGGTAATTTTGACTGGGGTGAGTGGTAGCACCGAGGCCACCGGGGGAGTTCTCATCGCCAGTGTGGGGGTATTACGAGACCTTTTGGACATATCACATTGTTGTAAAACCTTCTGTAATACCTCATCTAAGTGTTTAGCTGTTACACATTGACTATGGGATCTCTTGAGAGGCCTAGTACGTACTTTCTCTACCTGTTCCTTATGCTCCACCTTATCGTTTTGTTTTGGTACACCTAAGGGTTGTTCTACTTTCACCTGTGGTGTCCCGGAGTGTTCTACCACCTCCGGCAACTCTTGGAGCCTCACTGTCTCTGACTTAGGATTGGTTGCCTTCTCCATTATTCTATATCCCTGTCCCAGAATGGGGTCTAGCCTACTAGTTGCTAAGGTGCTATTCCCGGCGGAGTTAAAGTTACTACCGGCGGGATTATTGTTTACCAGAAGAGGTACCACTTGGGGGGATAAGATAATTACCTGTCTTGGGTGTAGGTTGATCTAGACCTACCTGAGGAACAGAGTGTGGTGCTAAACGCTCTTCCGTGCAGCAAGGTAAATCAATATTTGAAAACACTTGACATCCTTGTTGAGCTACCCTTCCCTAAACCTATCCTTGGGTCCCGAGTCCATCCCCCTTGATTCTGCTCCGAGGAGTCTGGGAAAAACTCCGGCACCTCAGGGGCAGAAACCGAGGGACGAGGTCGTGAAACTGGCTTCTGACTCTGTTGAGAAGTTGGTTTTGCACTAGTGTCACTGGCGTGAATCTCCGCTGTGATTTGAACCGTGGAGGATAAGAAGTCATGTCTCTGTTTTTTAGGAGGCCGAGGGTTCTGGGCTGAAGCTTGACTGCACTGATGTTGAGGTGCCCTGGAAGTCCCTCTTGGTTGGGCGTGTGGCGATGCCGAACGTGCTCTCTTGTGATGGGGAGGGGGGGTACCTCAAACGATTCCGCGTCACTGTCAATGGCTAATAGGTTTACAAGTTGAATTTTAGCTGTATTGATAGGGGTGGATTGTGCTACTGGGGAATCATCATTAAATGAATAGAGCAGAATGAGCTGTAGTAAGTCTGCGTTATCGCATAGTAACTCTACATTAGCCACTTTTTTGGCATATGAGGTAAATTTAGTTTTAATATCGATCAAGGCCGCAAGGCACGAAAGATCTTCTAAACTCATCCAGTCCGCATAGAGGTCTGAGCACACTGGGCATTTCTGGGAAGTCCAGAGAAACTGAGACCTGTCTATGCACTTAACACATTGTATACATAGTTTGTGTGCAGTTACTGGGACTAGTGAGCAGGTCGGTGTGGCGCAAATATTAAACAGAGGCATGCTGGTACTGGACCCCCATCCCCGCCGGGAACGGTTCCTTCCTCTGCTCGTTGTGCTGTGCAAGATGTGATGAGGTCTGAAAATAAAAACAATCCAGGAATCAATGCTCATAAGGATAACCCAAAAGGTTTTACACATCCTAACACCTGAAATATACCGGAAAATCAAGTAGACCAACCGCTACCTTAACTTTCCGCCATATTTCTAAGTGAAGACATCCTTCCTTGAGGGTGTCTTCTTAATTGAACTGCTTACCTATGACATTAGTCACTGACCCTTAAAACCAAGTTTTAACTATCTGATCGTCTATTTGGATTAGCGGAATAGTTATTCAATTACACGGGACTGAGCCGCCGGTCGTAAAAAGTCTTGCCGTGAGGTTATAGGCGAGTTCTTCCGGCGCAGCCGGGGTCCCTTCCGTCGAACGTAGCATGTCCGCCAGCAGGTGTGTGGTACGTAAACCACGCCGGGTCAAATTGAACTAATCCCGTCCGCCTGCGAGGCGAAAAATCAGCGACAATACACAGAAAGAGCTGGCGGTAAAGCACAAGGGGAAGTCGACCAAAAGAGGGGGACAACCCAAAGACCCGACAGACAGGACGTCTCCTGACCCTCTAACATGTAACCTAACGCACATGAATCATGAGGGAAACTTAGGGCTACAATATTATCCTAATATTATATAATAAGATAAATATTACCCCTAGCCCACTAAGAAGACCCCTACTGAGGCTGGCCACGAGGCTTGTAGTCATCGATGTCTTGGCTGGTTACCTACCTCCTGAAGACACAGCAGCAGCTCCTGAATGGGGCCCATGATAGGGGGCAAGCGCAGACACGGACCCTAGATGATTTCACACCACGTGTGACAACCCTTGAACTAGGGCGTCTGCTAAAATTAAACAATGCAACTGCCTCATAGGGACGGCCTGAAGCATAATTCTGCAGATATAGTAGCCTCCTAACTAGGTAAAAGCAAAACTAAGGCGCAGAAACACTGGAAACAAAAAACACATGAGGCGCTGAACCTGGAGACTCGTAGGCGCCTGTACAATAGTAGCCTATTTTAACACTCCCTTTGGGCATACCAATGGGGCAGCCTGTGCTAGCTAATCTAAAACCCTGTTCAATACAACTCAGATATATACAAATGAGCAAGGACTCACTAGAAGCGAGCGAACGAAGAATGTGGCGGAGCACAGGCGGCACACGTCCAGACAGGATGACCGCGGGGAGAGGAAGAGAGAATGGCGTCTCAGAGAGCAGCGTCAGGGATAGAATCCACACCCAAGAAATCCACCGAGATGGGAAGCATTTATATAACAAGTATTAAGTTATTTTCTCTTTTTATTTTTTACAAAGTTTTTTTGTAGTGATTACCCAATCATAAGACGATTCCATAAGAGAATTAGCGTTGCACTTATGATGTTAGAACTCTTTCTCCCCGCTCGGTAGTTTCAAACTGGCGAACCGCGGGCGCTTGAAAGTGGGCTATTATACTAATAGGCATATCGTCAATGATGGAGGGGCCACTAATAAATATACATGTGGCACTCCAAGGACTCGAACCTAGGATACTCACACCGAAATTCCGCGATTTATGCATTACGCTATCAATACAATTAAAGAATTATGCACAAGCCTACGATTTATTATGCAGTTTCGAATCCTGCATATTAATCTGAGCATGTACAGTCGTCAGGATTAATTCGGTTCAGTTTCCCTGGACTAAGGCGTTAGTAGCACTGCACGATGGAGAGGTATCCCCTCCATCTCCTCTCCTTGTTGTTACCATACCCCCACCGAAACCCTCCCATTTCCTCTCCGATCCCAGAACTACACCCACCCTTCCTTCTCTCGCTCTCACCCAGTTAGGGGCTACTTCTGGACCTAACCAATTGCATGTATTCCGAACACCTAATGAAGGAATGCAATGTATCATAGGCAGAGTAACTTATTAGCTTTACTAAATTTGAAAGAAAGAAAGAGATATAGAGATAGAGAGGGAGAGAGAGAGAAAGTGCGGGGGGGGGGGGGGGGGGGGGGTGTTTGCCGAAAACCTTACATATGATTCGAGTGATTCATACCAATACATTTACTATTGACCCCTGAAAGGTTCATACCGATGTACTGATGTTTTAGTACTGTATCATACTCTAATATAGCTGTCAAACTAACCTACGCGAAGTTGTATTTAATTTTCATCGTTGTAATGGCTCAGGCTGGGCTACGTAACAAGCTTGAGACAACGAGGACCGTCTGTGTCAATTCCACCATGAGTCTCTCCCATCAATGAAAACACAAAGTAAACCATTCAGGTATTTTGAATTATTTATTTTTATATAATTATTAAATACTAATATCACTACTTATTAGCACCGCATACAAGAACAAAACATTTGCTTAATCATATTCCCCACAAATGTATCTGCTTCCAGACAGTTCAGGACTCATTAAGTGTAAACAGCCAATTTGCCAATAAATGCTATGAATTATTGCCGAGAATGTGCCCAGTGAGTCGGCCATGTGAGTGCCAGAATGCGGAAATACGTCACCAAACGCGGAATTTAAAGTGTGGGAGGACGAAGTGCGGAAATTGTATTCCGAATTTCCGCATTATCCAAATAATTGGGAATATTAATTTCCGCGCAGAGTGAAATAAATATATAATGTTTAATACGGTTCTAAGTACCATTTATGTGTTCAATACAACATTACATAATGTACAGTAGCCTATATAGTTTGCATGCCACTCAAAACAAATATGAAATATACCTGTAACTATATTGACATACAAGTATTTATAATACAGACACCGAAACATTCGCGGTCTCCTTACATTGTAGGCTACAGTTCCCTGCACAAGTTCCGTTTATCTCTGAGATTGTATTTATGGAAGACAAAATAGTATAATTGAAATTTGAGTGTAGTATCTTAACAGTTTCATAAGAAGGTGAATTAACTACTGCATAACAAGGAACTCTCCTAAATCAACAATACTATTTTGTTCTGTCATAAATACAATCTCAGAGAGAGACGGAACATGTGCAATATAGAATGTACTAGCTTTATAGTTAATATGAGTACATATAATTTATATATATATATATATATATATATATATATATATATATATATATATATATATATATATATATATATATATATATACATAATTATAGACTATTGTTTTGCTTGAGTATACAGTTTAGTACAGTATATATTTGCAAGCATTACCTTGTATTCATTACTCCTAAATGGTAGAACTTGTACTGTATATACGTAAATATTAATAAACACAAGTAGCCTATATGTCATCATTTGGGTTTTGTTATACCAGGCTTTTTGCTGGGTTTACTGGATAAAAGGTGGATCCTAACTTAACTGGTGTGGCAGAGAAGGAATTCACACACAGACACACACACATACATGCAGAGGTGTAAGGACAACACAGGAGTACATACTGTATATAGTTATTATATTCAATATAGATAACAACATATGATGGCTTACTTGGCTAATGGTTCACACATATAATGGCATAAAATACCATACACAAAATCATGGATATGGAACAGAATATGATATACACCGGAGCTAAGATGAATTGCAAGTATTAAGACTGGAGGTTTACTGCTCCTTTGAATTAGCAATAGAAATTACACACAAAATATATGTGAATGTTTCATATTGACAGGTAGATGGATTGGGTGGAGGAAAAACACAGGGAAGAGCTATGATTCTTTATTCGCAAACGTTTTGGGCTATGTATTACCCATCTTCAGAGAGACTTGTCAGTCTCTCTAAAGATGGGTAATACATAGCCGGATAGATTAGAGGATAAAGAATCATATCTCTTTCCTGTGTTTTTCCTCCACCCAATCCATCTACAAAATATATATAAATAATTCACTGAGTGTCTCTCATATATCAGAGTTTATCACGGATATATTGGTATCCTAAAAAGCGCACTTAGGAGTCTTCGCACGTAGATTTAGACAAGTCACGGACGCATTTCTCGAATGAATTTAGCATGAAATGAAAGTATAAAGACAATGAAATAATCACAAGTAATTTGATCACGGGCGTGGAAAGATAGTGTCACTGGGGTTGATTTTATGTGTATCACTGTATGGGTGGCTATAAAGTGAAATATTACCATATGTGATCTCACAAAGAGTTCATGTACAAAATATTCTACTTTATAACGATAAATATGTGTGGTTTGTATCCTCGTCTATAGAGGCCGAACAAGTGATAAGGGAGGTCTGTTATACACTTTTTTTTTTTGTTTTTTTGTTTTTTTTTGTTTTTTAAGAGACAATGAACGAAGGAAGGAAAAACACAGATCAAACAAAAAGGTCCATGTCCCTAAAGGCATCCTCCATTCATAAAATGTTTGTAACAACTGGATTTAAACATTTGTAGATTGTAAGTTTGTGGAAAGCAATTCGAGGGAAGTGAATTCCAAAGAGTAGTAGTTCTAGGGATAAATGAATTTTGATAAGCAGAAGTTCTGCACTGTGGAGGAGAAAGTGTAAATTCATGGGCGCTCTCAGCTGCCCTAGTTCTACGGGGAAAGATGTGGAGAGGCGGCACAATTGAAGCAAGTTCCTCGGAACAATTGCTGTGAAAATATCTGTAGAATAATGCAAGGGATGCAACGTTTCTTCGTATGGATAATGTAGGAAGGTCCTGTGTGATTGCAGGGTTATTGATTAATCTAATAGCTTTATTTTGAATTTTGTCCAACTGCCTCAATGCAACCACTCCCCACTTCCACTCCACAGAGGTGAACAGTAATCCATCTGAGAACGCACATGACCTTTATATATTACGGCCAACTGCTCGTCAGTGAAGAATTATCGAACTCTGTACAGGAGTCCCAGTTTTTTAGAGGCATTCTTAGAAATGCTTCTAACATAATGTGTCCAGCTCAAGTTAGTAGTTAATGTTACACCGAGAATGTCAATACTAGGGGAAGTGGGAATATTTACATCATTAACAAATATATGGGAGTCAGTGAGATTCTGTCAGTTAGAAAATTGAATGTACTTGGTTTTCTGTGCATTAAAGGAAACTAGATTCTTTTGTCCCCATTCTTCAATTCTAGAAAGGTCCTGGTTCAGAGAAATTGCAGTGCTTATTTTTGAATTTATAAGATCGGGTTGGGTGAAAGAATTGGTAAATGTGAAGGAACTGTGGAGTGTTGAGTCATCTGCGTAGGAATGTATTGGATTATGAGTGGTAGATATGAGATCATTGATATGAATGAGGAACAGAGTTGGGGCCAAAACTGATCCCTGGGGAGCACCAGCATTTATTGAGTGAAATTGAGAATAAAGGCCATCTACCATTACACATATTTTTCTGTTATGAAGATAAGAAGAAATTAGTGGAACTAATGATGCAAGGCCGTAGTGTGACATCTTCGACAATAAGGATTGATGCCAGACTCTATCAAATGCCTTTGATATATCCAGTGCTATTGTATGTGTTTCACCATGTTGGTCTGTAGCTTGGTTGATTTGATGCGTAAGAAGGCAAAGAATGTCTGCAGTTGATCGACATCGTCTAAAACCATATTGCCTATCACTGATTAATGTATTATTCTCAAGATGCTTAATTATGTGATTATTTAATATAATTTCAAAGACTTTACCAAGAGTGGAAGTTATAGCTATTGGTCTGTAGTTTGATGGATCTGAAGAGGCACCTTTTTTAGGAACTGGATGGATGTTTGCTTCTTTCCAGGGTACTGGGAAGCATGAGGTATGAGTACATAGACGGAAATTTTTTGCCAATACAGGAGCGAGCACCAAGGAGCAATTCTTAAGTACTATTGGAGGAATTTCATCTGGACCAGGAGCCTTATCTACCGAGAGATTCTGCAAAATAGTTTTGACATGTCTGGTGTGGATCTTAAGTGAGGGAATTTCAGGCGAATTAAAATTAAGTACAGGGACATCTTGATTTATTTCATCTAAGGTTGAGTTGGTGGAGAAAATATCCGCAAGAAGGTTAGCTTTACCTCGTGGGTCACTTACAAGATTGCCAGTCGGAGATTTTAATGGTGGAATGGATGAAGCATTTGTGAAGTTGGATTTGAATGAGTTAAGAGTAGACCAAACTATTTTGTTATCATTTGGATTATTTAGAAGTTTATTTGCCTGCTTGTGGAGAAAGTTTGATTTAGTTAGGTTTAATACAGTTTTGGCATGATTTCTGATGTTTCTAAAGTAATTAAAGGCTTCATGTGTTTTTGATCTTGTGTATGCATTGTAGGCTATTGCTTTTTGTTCAGTTACTCTAGCACAATTATGGTCAAACCATTTAGGTGAATTAGATCTTTTACTGTACTTTTGATGAGGAATAAAAGTTTCCATTCCAATTTTTACAAAATCTTGTATGTGGCTCAAGGTGGAGTGTGCATCATTAGAAAAGAAAGAGGTCCAGGGAATATCAATAAAGAAACCTTGAAGACCCTCCCAGTCTGCCCTATCGTAATGCCATATACAGCCTTCAGCAAGCTAAGTTCTTCGTTCTGGTGCCGTGGTCCAACATCTACGGATCTTCCTCGTGCTCGTCCTTGTAGTGGCTTCAACGTCAGGGTTGGTCCTCTAACAGGTCTTGACACGGCTGTGAGTTGGCTCTTTACCATCCAGGTGTTGAGAGGTAAGGGAGAGGGATCAGAGAAATTACTAGGGAACACGGATCAGTGTACTGGTAATCTAGCAACTCCTATACTCAAGTCTCGTGCTACATACGGACCAGTGTACTGGTGATACCAAGCCTGGAGGGTTAGAGAGCTTACTAGGCAGTGCGGACCAGTGTAGCCTACTGTCCACCACGCAATTTCTCTCTCGAATAAGGGAGAAGTCATTATGGCCTGGACAACTATCGATACCCAAGTTGGGTATGGCCAGAGAATCTATTAGGCGGCTCGGACCAGTGTACTATCCACCTAACAATTTCTCGGTAGGGTTTGGATCACTACCCATAGGGACTGAGATATAGCAGGCTACACGGACCAGTAGACTGGTAGCAAGCTAAAGCTCAATAACCGGGCTCGACAGACTACTCGGACCAGTATACTGGCAGTAAGTCATTACACAGGATCTGCACAAAAAATTAACGGTCGCTTTCGGATTACTGTAATATACGAGTCAATAGGAGTAATACAGGAATCACTGGGAGTTAGATAGGAGTCACTGAGTCACCGAGCATCACTGGGAGTTGTTAGGAATGAGATGCGAGTATGCCAGGCATGGCCCCCATTGTGTGTTTGACCCTATAATTTAAATTAATTTTTCCTCGAGTATGTCTCTTGTAGGCTATAACTACAGTCCTCTAATATCATCATTAAGTACAATGACTGTATTCATACATCATTACAGACATTAATATAATACGATAAGTCTGTATTATTATGTACAGTAAGGTCATGATATCAATGCTTACTATACTTTACGAAACAAATATATTTAAACTATTGTCTTAATAGTGGATATTTAATCCTTCCCACCTTCTTGTTTTCATTCGTTACCGAGTTCTGTAATATTTCATACGATTACCTAAAATAGGTAATACTTATAGGTTGTGTTAGTTTGCTTAAGTTAGGTCAGGGGAGTTGCGGAACTTCTAGATTATTAACCGGCGACTACAACGGCCCCTAAACAACCAAGCCATGATTACGCTGGCTCAAAGTCTACCCCGGCGACTACAACGCCCCTCGAAGTAGTAATCCAAAAGTCCACTCACCACCACCAAGCGAACTTGACATTTCAAAACACATACAAACACGTATCCACCTCTCTCGTTAACCCGGGAACTGCGGGAAGACTCTTAAGAGTTCCCCCGGCGGACTGCGGGAAGACTCTTAAGAGTCAGAGAAAAGAAAAATCAACTTTAAACATCGAAAAAAAAAAAAAAAAAAATTTTTTATTTTTTTTTTGCCCCTGGGCCATGCAAAATATCACTCCTCTACCTCCCCTCCTTCCCCACTTTCCTCCCCTCCTTCAGTTATCACCTATTTTCCCTGTTATTCCCTTATTCTGAGGTATATTTTCGTGCTAACATTAGCGAGTTGCAAGCAGGGCATTGACATCACTGTTAGCAAGCGAGTGCAAGAGAGAGAGAGAGAGTATCGATCGACTGTGTCTCAGTGGCCTTGGGGGAAATTGGCGGGAAAGCAGGTTGCCTCACCCATACATTATATAATTCGCGGCCTGTATCTCCGATTTTGACCATCAAAACGCTGTTTTCACTTGTTTTATTGTTGTTTCAGGTTAATACCTTTATAATCAACCCATAATAGGCGCGTATGGATAAGTATTAATGCTATATATGGTAAAATGAATATTTTAGTGATGGAAACAGCTCAAATACGTCAGCACAGGCAGAGGTGTCTAATTACCCCCATGCGCACTTCTTAGGTTAAGGGGAGTTGCAGAACTTGTAGACTACAAGTAGGGTATTGTAACATTGACCATACATTGTTCACATTATAATTACCTCAACTACCGTAATTTCTTTCTCTAAACACAATCACTGGGTTAATACAATGTCTTGTGGGAATTGTACTTACACAGGTTAATACTAGGCCTATTTATAATGTTTGACCAAGAAAAGTTAACTGCCCGTATATTGTATATTATACTTTCACGTAAGAAGTATTACCGGTTTATATGAATAGTATATTTATTAAAGGATACTTCACACAGTCAGGAATGCGAGCTAGAATCACTAGGAGTAGCTGAAAATTCGGATTCCTGGGCCTATTCGCAGTGAAAATCGATGACTCCTAGTGACTCTAGCGATATCCTAGTGTTACGACCTGGCACTCGGGTACACAAGGGCTCTCAATCAGGACTCGAATACGGCTCGCTGCCACAACGGAAACACACGATCCCAACCCCTGAGTACTGCCAGCCGAACAAAAAACACCAATACCCTCCAGAGTTCAATCTGCTATAACGGGGTATACAAGAACTCGGTACTAGTGTTCAACAACAGACTAATAAAGAGACAGGAATTATCTAGTCTGGTCAACAATCAAACAATGAAGTAAGAAACAACAACACCAAAGAATAGTGTTGGCCGAAGCCGAAGTAATCCACCCTTGACTAAGAACTTAAGAAGTCCTCCACCCTCTACTTCGGATCGGCACTATTACGTTACGTTAATTAATAGTCCTTAAGCATCGAGCAAGGAATCTTCTGAAAAAAGTTAGATGCTTCTCGGATGCTCGTAAGAAGTACGTATCGGATTTTGAACAGTAATTCAATAAGCAAAACACTGGCAATTAAATACTATTAAAGGTTTAAATTGGCATAAGAATAATTAAAAGAATATGCAATAGTAAATGGCAAACATTAAAAAGAAGTACTCCGCAAATGCAACGGCAATAGCCTACTCGGATTGTGCTCGTGGGCTACTAATCACTAAAGTAGCCAAGCGTGCAACACATGAAATCAATAGTGCATAAACAATATCATACATAAGGAAAGCTTCAATACTATTCTGTATCTACTAATCGAGTAAAGTCTAGCTGGGGTACTGTGGGCAAAAGGTAGCAGTGACTGAGCAAAAACGGCTCGTAGCCTAGCGAAGTCCTCACAACTGTTTAAAGTATTACGTTAACACTAACAAGTGCACTTTGAGAAATCCAGATCCCTTGCATCTGGTTTTCTCCCGGCTCCTTGACAAAGTAAAAACAAACTGTTAATAAAATACAGGGTGGTTAGGCTCTTGCCCTCACGCACTGTAAATTATTAACTCAACACAGTCATCCGCGAAGACAACCTAGGCTTCACTGAACCGAAACGAGTATGCAGGTTTATCGCTTAACCACTGCATCAAACAACAACTCGTAACACAGAAAAGCCTTACCCCAGTCTAGCATTACCTAGACTAGCAGAAAACAGGAATAATAATAATAACACACAGGGAAATGCATATACAAGTGCAACAAACATAAATCAATCCTATTCTAAGTTAACCCTTCCAAAATAGGCTATCTAATAGGCAAGTATCTAGTGAGAACTCAATCGATAATACGTTGGCTGACTAGCTCTGCACCAACGGGACCATGGAAGTTAAACAGGCAGGGAAAAGAGGAGATAAGAATGTAAGATAGTAGAGAAAGTTCACATCGGTCAGAAGAATATATATAGTTAGCAAGGGAAATGAGAAGTCGCTCTGCCTAATGAGTTCTGATGAAAAAATGGCTAGACTTCCCTTTTTATACCCGGCCCTCTAGTGAGCCCAACGTGAACTACTAAGGACCGCCCACTGACAACCATTACGTCATTTCTCTCTCTCCTCTGGGATAGACAAAGGCCCCCCTAGCACTGAGGGGAGGGGGGAGGGGGAGTGCTAGTGAGTTAGGCCCACCTCCCGCCTGGCGCACCCACTGACCCCCAACTGTGGCGGTTTCTCTTCCCATCATTACAAATAAGTTTTACACACAATACTTATAACTAATGATATAAAATAGAACTCGTTGACTCAGATGAAAACAAAATACATATTCATAATACTTATAGTACAACGGCTCACATGAACTAAGTTAGGAAACTCTACATAGACTACAGCCAAAGTTCCTGCCCTGACGATCCTAGCGAGAGTGGGGCATGACTAGGCGTTCTGTACAGCATGCTCACACTGGACATGCGTCACACCTCCCCCAAGATTTTACTTGCTCAACCCTGAGCTAAATTCTGACAAACACAGAACCCCATCAAGCCCCTCACACCCAGCGACCGCATGGCACTAAAACAAAGCTGAGTTTATCACCAAAACACATCTTATTAAAAAAAAATCACATTTTATAACTCCTCCCAACAATAGCAAAAAGACACAATATCATGCTCCCAGAGCGAGCTTACAGCAGCTCAGCCGTTTGATAGTTCGTGGACTACTCAAACTCTATAGGCTATGACAAACTTATACGATTATCTATATCAAAAGAAAGAGTTTTTATATGATTTTTATATTTTAATATGTTTTTCCCGGCTGCACTATAAGGGCAGCCTATTTTCCTCCACTCAAACCCACACACCTGTGATAGCCTACGACTGATCATCCACCCTTGATAAACAATCCGCGATCACATTGTCACATCCAGCAATATGACGGATGTCCAGGTTATACTCCTGCAACATCAAAGACCACCTGGTCAGTCTCATATTGCGATTGTGAAATTGATTCAGGAATCTCAAAGGGTGATGATCAGTGTAGATAACCACGACTGGGCCATAGGCTGGAACATACACCTCGAAGTGCCTGAGCGACAGCACAATCGCCAGTAATTCCTTTTCTATTGTAGAATAGTTCTTTTGTGCAGCATTGAACTTCTTAGAAAAGAAACTTACTGGGTGTTCCACACCTTCATTGTCTGTCTGTAGCAAGACGGCACCAGCCCCTACACCACTAGCATCTGTTGCCAGCTGAAAAGGCCTGTTAAAGTCTGGGGCCCTGAGTATCGGGTGAGTACATAGCAAATGTTTCACCAAAGTGAAAGCCTTTTCACACTCAGGTGCCCACAAAAACTTTTTGTCTTTAGATAACAAATCTGTGAGAGGTGCCAACACCGTTGAGGAACCTTTTATGAAGCGTCTGTAGTAGCTTATCATACCCAAGAATCTCATAATCTGCTTCTTGGTTGTTGGGTGCGGAAATTTATTGATAGCCTGTACCTTGTTCTGAGGAGGGCACACCTGTCCCCTTCCCACTACAAACCCAAGGTACTGCACAGTGGCTTTTACGAAGTCACACTTTGCCAAATTTACTACCAGACCTGCTTCACTAAGTTTCCGGAACAAGGTCTCAAGGTGCTCACAATGGCTCTCAAAGTCGTCATCATAAATGATTACATCGTCCAAATATACGGTGCAATTTGGAATGTCCTTTACAATTTCATTCATCAGGTTCTGAAACGTTGCTGGTGCATTCTTAAGTCCGTAAGGCATAACATTACACCGGTAGGTACTCCCGTCCACAACAAAACCACATACCTCTTTAGCACGCTCGGACAAAGGTACTTGCCAGTAACCTTTTACTAAATCTACTTTAGACAAAAAACGAGCATTACCAATTTTGTCAACACTATCATCAACCCGAGGAAGAGGATATGGGTTAGTTGGAGTCAAACCGTTTAACCTACGGAAATCAATACAAAAGCGTACCTTGCCATCTGGCTTAGGCTGCAGTGTTACGGGGGAAGTCCACTTAACTGTGCCTTTCTCTATCAACCCTCTACCGAGCATATACTCCAACTCATCCCTCAGAGCTGGTAGTTTTATGGGGGGCACACGGTACGGGATTGACTTAAAGGGTAGATGGTCCTCCACGTCAACATCATGCATAGCCTGAGTAGTGAGGCCTGGGTGTTCAGCAAATACAGTGGGGTATGAACCGAACAACTGACGGATAGCATCAAACTGCGGCTCAGGCAAATGAGCTATAGCCTCGTCAGCCCTTAGGCTCGAGTTCCCCGCCCACTGATCCGCTGAAACATGTTGATCCCAGCTATCCTCCTCTGAAGCTTGACTGTCCCCCTCTCCTTCTCCACCATGGCCGCAACAAGCCAACACAGGGACAGTGAGAGGCTCAGAGGGGCGCCTCACATACTCTTTAATAAGGTTCACGTGACATAACTGGTTCTTTTTCCTCCTGTCTGGAGTGGCAACAAGGTAATCTAAGTCTGAAATTTTTTCTACAATTTTATAAGGTCCAGTGTACTTCGCAGAGAGGGGGTTACCAACCAAAGGCAACAAAATTAATACCTCTTGTCCTACAGTGAACTTCCGGAACCTCACTTTGCGATCATACCTGTCCTTCATCAAAGCTTGTGATTCTGTCAAATTTCTACCTGCCATCTCCAGACTCTTAAGCATGCGCTCACGGCTTTCAAGCACATACTTTAATAATGGACAAGGCTGCACAGTCCCCTCCCAAATTTCTTTCAGCATGTTAAGGGGGCCCCTGACACGGTGTCCAAAAATCAGCTCGTTTGGACTAAATCCCAGGCTCTCACCAGGTACCTCCCGAGCAGCAAACAGCACATAAGGCAATCCAAGATCCCAATCCATACCGTTGTCAGCACAATAACACCTGAGCATGCTTTTAAGTGTAGCATGCCACCGCTCAAGCACCCCTTGACTCTCAGGGTGATACGCTGACGATACTACTGCTCGTATCCCATGCTGTTGCATTGTTTGCTTGAACATGTTGGAGGTGAAATTAGATCCCTGATCAGACTGAATCTCCTCCGGGTACCCGTACCTTGAGAAGTACCACAACAAGTTACTGACTACCGTCTTAGCCATTCCATTTTTCATAGGGTATGCATCGGGGTATTTAGTGGCAACATCCATTATGGTTAACAAAAATTTATTTCCAGCCTTAGTGGGAGGGAGTGGACCAACCATGTCAACAATAATTTTACTAAAGGGTGGCCCAATCACAGGAATAGGGTGTAACGGAGCCTTAGGAATAACTTGGTTCGGTTTCCCGACACGTTGACAAATATCACATGAGTTTATCCATGACTGCACATGAGACTTCATCCCCGGCCACCAAAACAATTTCCCCAAAGCCGCCACCGTTTTTCTCACCCCTAGATGTCCTGCCATTGGTGTGTCATGCGCCAACCTCAGTAGGCTATCCCTGCACTCCCGTGGCACCACCAACTGGTCCACTACTCCGGACCCCTTTTGCCAACTACGTTTAGGGTCTTGAAAACGCCTATAGAGGATGCCTTCTAAATCAAAAAAATCTCCTGGCTGTGCATCGCCGTCCTCGTCGAGCTCTACAGCTCCATTAGCACACGTTTGGAGCTCAGGGTCCTCTAGTTGCAACCGACGTATATCTGAGGGTGCCAAGCGATCTAACTGCTCCCGGAGCAATGCATGACCTTCCCCGATACTGGGCTGCTCCCTCTGTCTCTCTCGATGTACATAACGTTGCTGTCGTGGAGACTCGCCATGCCCAGCCTCGTCACTCTCGATGACAGGCCCAGGGGCTACTCCAGAATTAAGTAATGGTGCTAATACTGAATCACCCAGGAGAGCCGCCGAGTCAAAACTCTTAAAACCAACTCCAGCTTTAGCCTCCTCCTGTTGATCGTTCCTCCGCTGGTCTGAAGACGGAGGACTAGGCTGTGACACTTTAGCTGCCCAAGCTCGGGTGACAACACACGCCATGGGTTGTGTCTGGCACCGCTCGACCCACGCTTGCTCTTCCCTACTCACGTCGGCCGGCCTCTCGGCAACGACTAAGGGTAGAACCTCAGAAGCGGGCATTGCAAAGTCGTTGCCGAGAAGAAGGTCGACGCCCTCCACTGGCAGTTTCTCCACAATCCCGACATCCAATTCACGTGCCACACCATCCACCTCCAACTCCAACCGCACCAGCGGGTATGACCGAGTTGCATTAATACCCTGCACCACTACCACCCGAGCCGCGTTTATAGGGTAGCCAGTCAAGTTTTTCATCAGAGTCTGGGAAGCACCTGTATCACGCAAGACCTCTACTCCATGCTTGCGCCCCGCCCACATCACGCAAACCCGCCATCTATGGTCGCAAAAAACATCCTGAGCAGGGTTCGAGCCTCCCAGGTGCTTCTGCATTGGCTGTGCCTCAGCCTCTGACGAACTGCCCCGGGCAAACTCAGATGACTTCGGAGACACACCAATGTTGCAGGCCAAAGACACAGCTGCTGTAGGTGGTTTGCTAGGACAGACTCTTGCAAAGTGCCCCTTTTTATGACATTGATAACACTCCAACTCCCCTTTGGGCTTCCCTTGGTACCGGGAAGGGCCCGGCCCCTTCTTAAATGGGACGGTGCTAGTCTTGTGGTCAGTCTTGGTATCATGGCTCTTGTACTTGTTTGCATAAGGTATATCACTAACTCGGGGGGTGGGGCGTCACGCCCCTTGTTACCTGCCTCACTACGCTGGGCAGACCCGCACCCACGAATTAGTGATAGCCGGAGGTCAGCCATCTCAGCTGCCTCCTGTAGAGCTTTTGGGTTCTTTTCTTTAATAGTTAAAGTCATTTCTGCACCAGTACACTTATAAAACTGCTCGAGCAGAAACAGCTCAGTCAACTGTTCTGCCGTCTCAGCTTTCTCAGAACGTGTCCAGTTTTTAAGTGCATCTTTTAAGTCCCGGGCATGTTCAAGAAAGGTCGCCTCCCTAGTCTTTGTAACACCCCGAAACTTCAATCGATATGTTTCCGGTTGCAACTCGTATGCCCGTAGGACAGCTCTCTTCAATTCTGGGTAGTCAATGCAAGACTCTAAAGGCAGTGCATCATAAGCCTTCAGACCCTTACCCGTAAGTCTTGAGGAGACTAGAGCTGCCCACTTCTCTTCAGGCCAATTATGCTCCCTACACTTCTTCTCAAAACGATTAAAAAATTCTGTGACTTCAGTTTCACTAAATACCGGCACCAATTTGACTAATTGGGCCAAGGACTGTTCTCTTACTTGGCCCTCACGGCCCATCCGAGTCCCTGTCGACTCTGCACAAGACTTATCTAAATCTAATTTAGCACAATATTTCTCCGAGTCGTACCTAAGCTCAGCCTCATGCCTCCTAACCTCAATCTCATGCCTCCTCGTCTCATCCTCCTGCCTCCTGGTCTCATCCTCCTGCTTCCTAGTCTCATTCTCCTGCTTCCTAGCCTCAATCTTAGCAAGCTCAAGTCTAAATACCATCTCTGGAGACAGGCAGGAAGAGGGAGCTGCCACTACTGAAGGAGGGGGGGCAAAAACTGGGGAACCACCACGTGCACCACCCGAGGGCACTCCAATCTGCCAATTCTCATCCCTCTGTGGGAGAGTGCTAACCTCCGGTAACTGAGTGGACGGCACTGTGGGAGTCGAGTGAGAGGGGATCTGGGAAGGAACCCCCCCAAACGCCCTCTCTCCGAAACCCCATGTCGCCCACGCAACACCCAGGAAATCAGCTTCCCCTTGGACATCCCTGCTACATTGGAAATGCCCAAAACCTTGGCTATCAGGTGCAAGCCACAAACATCCACCCCAGTCAGCCTCTCCTCCGTCACGTGGTACCGCTTACTCACAAAAACTCTAGCATCCTCCTCACTGGTTACTAACGGCACACCTTCAAATGGCATATCTTGCTCATCGTCAGTGCTAATGCACGACATACTGAAGTCCACAAAAAAATTCTCGAGACAAAAGTGTTAAACTTCCTATGCAAGCACTAATTACTAATTTAACTGGAGTCTCTTAAATGCTTTACTAATTGCCATACAAAAAAAAAAAATCTTCAATATGCACGCTAAAATACAAACAAACAAATGTTGTACAACTCTGCAAAAATTTATACTGTTCACAAAATCCTAAGCAAGGTCGCCATTTGTTACGACCTGGCACTCGGGTACACAAGGGCTCTCAATCAGGACTCGAATACGGCTCGCTGCCACAACGGAAACACACGATCCCAACCCCTGAGTACTGCCAGCCGAACAAAAAACACCAATACCCTCCAGAGTTCAATCTGCTATAACGGGGTATACAAGAACTCGGTACTAGTGTTCAACAACAGACTAATAAAGAGACAGGAATTATCTAGTCTGGTCAACAATCAAACAATGAAGTAAGAAACAACAACACCAAAGAATAGTGTTGGCCGAAGCCGAAGTAATCCACCCTTGACTAAGAACTTAAGAAGTCCTCCACCCTCTACTTCGGATCGGCACTATTACGTTACGTTAATTAATAGTCCTTAAGAATCGAGCAAGGAATCTTCTGAAAAAAGTTAGATGCTTCTCGGATGCTCGTAAGAAGTATGTATCGGATTTTGAACAGTAATTTAATAAGCAAAACACTGGCAATTAAATACTATTAAAGGTTTAAATTGGCATAAGAATAATTAAAAGAATATGCAATAGTAAATGGCAAACATTAAAAAGAAGTACTCCGCAAATGCAACGGCAATAGCCTACTCGGATTGTGCTCGTGGGCCACTAATCACTAAAGTAGCCAAGCGTGCAACACATGAAATCAATAGTGCATAAACAATATCATACATAAGGAGAGCTTCAATACTGTTCTGTATCTACTAATCGAGTAAAGTCTAGCTGGGGTACTGTGGGCAAAAGGTAGCAGTGACTGAGCAAAAACGGCTCGTAGCCTAGCGAAGTCCTCACAACTGTTTAAAGTATTACGTTAACACTAACAAGTGCACTTTGAGAAATCCAGATCCCTTGTATCTGGTTTTCTCCCGGCTCCTTGACAAAGTAAAAACAAACTGTTAATAAAATACAGGGTGGTTAGGCTCTTGCCCTCACACACTGTAAATTATTAACTCAACACAGTCAGCCGCGAAGACAACCTAGGCTTCACTGAACCGAAACGAGTATGCAGGTTTATCGCTTAACCACTGCATCAAACAACAACTCGTAACACAGAAAAGCCTTACCCCAGTCTAGCATTACCTAGACTAGCAGAAAACAGGAATAATAATAACACACAGGGAAATGCATATACAAGTGCAACAAACATAAATCAATCCTATTCTAAGTTAACCCTTCCAAAATAGGCTATCTAATAGGCAAGTATCTAGTGAGAACTCAATCGATAATACGTTGGCTGACTAGCTCTGCACCAACGGGACCATGGAAGTTAAACAGGCAGGGAAAAGAGGAGATAAGAATGTAAGGTAGTAGAGAAAGTTCACATCAGTCAGAAGAATATATATAGTTAGCAAGGGAAATGAGAAGTCGCTCTGCCTAATGAGTTCTGATGAAAAAATGGCTAGACTTCCCTTTTTATACCCGGCCCTCTAGTGAGCCCAACGTGAACTACTAAGGACCGCCCACTGACAACCATTACGTAATTTCTCTCTCTCCTCTGGGATAGACAAAGGCTCCCCTAGCACTGAGGGGAGGGGGGAGGGGGGAGTGCTAGTGAGTTAGGCCCACCTCCCGCCTGGCGCACCCACTGACCCCCAACTGTGGCGGTTTCTCTTCCCATCATTACAAATAAGTTTTACTCACAATACTTATAACTAATGATATAAAATAGAACTCGTTGACTCAGATGAAAACAAAATACATATTCATAATACTTATAGTACAACGGCTCACATGAACTAAGTTAGGAAACTCTACATAGACTACAGCCAAAGTTCCTGCCCTGACGATCCTAGCGAGAGTGGGGCATGACTAGGCGTTCTGTACAGCATGCTCACACTGGACATGCGTCACACTAGTGATTCCTGTTAGACTCCCAGTGACTCCAAACCACTCGCGGGCGATTGGCCCTGTCCGACAAAATGTTCACCGTGTTTAAAGTTCTCGCCGCGATTCGGACCACTCCCAGTGATTCCCAGTGATTCCCCAGTGACTCCCAGTGAGTCCTGGTGAGTCTCGGTGATTCGTATCCGAGTCGCGGACAGGTTTCGGTTTCAGTTTCACTTCTCACCAGGACTCGCTGGGAGTCACTGGGGAATCACGGAGAGTGGTTCGACTCGCGGCGAGAACCTTAAACACGGTGAACATTTTGTCGGACAGGGCCAATCGGCCGGGACTGGTTTGGAGTCACTGTTAGATGTGGTTATACGAGTACGAGCCGTTTCACCAGTGTCTTATGCTCACGTATTGCAGGACTTAAGTAGGGAGTTGTTTCACCAGTGTCGTTACACCCTCCACTACAAGTCCTGACTGAGAAGGAAGCCATTTCACCAGTGTCTTGCACTCTTCCAACTACCCTTACTATTTTTGTAGGCTTACTAGAACTAGAGCGCTTGTCGGTATTGCATACTCTAATTATAGTAAATCCTGTACCAAGGCAATGTAAAGATGTTGGGTGTTCACCAGTGTGGTCCAACAAGAATACTAGCAAATCCAAGGTACCTTTGAGAAATGCGTCGAGTAGTTCCACTCTACTGATGATGAGGTAGGCTGAGATGGTCTTACCACTTTCGTCGTTCTCCTCGGTGGGGCATTTCAGGGCTAGAGGGGCGGCTGTGCCTGGAGGAGGGTCTGGGCCGCCTGCGGTAGCCCTTCTGGGAATCCGCGTCACGGCGGTGGTGCTACTTTGAGCAAGAAGGGCGCGTGGTGTGTTGATCTTTATGCACGGTTTGTTTATTACGACGTCATGAGGGATTATCTTTGTTAGGTATATCATCAGTAGGTGCTGTCCTCACAGGTATGTTCTTTCCTGGGGTTGGGGGAAGTGCCTGAGTGATGCAGGTGACCTGAGCGAAGCGTGGTGAGGAGTCGCTTGTGCCCTCTTGTCTTCGTGTCGCGGTGGCAGTGGTTGTTGGTGCGTGCAGGGCCTCATCTCTGTGGTTTGTTTCCTTAGCGTTTTTCTTCCCTATCTCAAATAATAATAACGTATTGCATAAAACTGTTCCAATATTTTTAAAAGGTTGGTCTATAATTACCTCTCAGTAAAATCCCCAACACTTTAGGGAGCGTTATCGGTGTCGGACATGCAACTTATAAAACATATCACAGAGTACATGAAATGTCAATGAAAGCTAGTAACACATAATACAGTTGCAATCTGAATATCTGATGCCATAATTCAAGACAAATACACTATATTAATCGCAAAAACACACACATTCCGTCGATTACAACATGATGAGACAACTTTAGTAAAATAAGTTAACATAACTTGAATCGTAATTAAGAGCAAGAAATCATTAGGCCTACCTATAGTACCAAGGTCTAAGTTGAGTGGTCAAACAGGGAGCATATATTTATAAACACATACTGTACATATACATGTATAGTCCCGGATATATGTTCTTAACCATCCTAGGATTGTCATTATGTAATTAAAATGTTATGATAAATATACGAAAAAATAAAACTTACTTTTCCATAAATTTACAAACTGATAATTGCATAAAATATTGATTATACATAAACTGGTTGATTAAAAATGTAATACCTGCGTAATTTATTCCCAGGATGGTTAAAATCATGTGTCCATGAGGTACACCCAGAAGTGAAAGTCCCTGCATAGGGTTTACCCCCTACTCCTACTACCCATGAAGCTAGGAACGGGGTGGTCCCTGCCCAGTCCCCCTTACTACTCCTACCCCAGGCAGAAGGGGCAGGGTGTGCCTGTCTGTCACCCCTTCCTTCCCCTCCCCACCCATGAAGAGAACAAACTACCCCGCTCCGGCCCCCCCCCCCCCCCCCTCTCGCACACTTACACCCCACCCAATGCCAGACAGGAGGTTGACACACACATACACCATTATCAATTTCATAAGTAATGGTATCGTGTTTACCTTCATTAATTTACCCTCTGACGGTTTTGACGCATTTTGATTGTTTATCCTGGCTATAATTAGACGAATAATTACAGCTTAGGAAGGACCAATGTGAAATAATGTCCTAATCTGAATTAAATCGTCTAATAATAGCGATAAAGCAGAAAAGAAGAGTGTCATCGATTCTCAGAGGCTTAATATATGATTTGTTATACATGTATTATCATGTAGAAATTATACACAAAAATACAATAGCTACTCGCTTTACATTTGACAGCATAACAATATGCCAGGTTTGCTATTTGGTAGTATTATAAAGCAGTATAATCTAGTAATGAATTATTGTATTTTATGGTGTCTCGGTGTATAACACCTATTGGAAAATATTATCAAGGAAGTGGGTTACTAAATAATATAGCAAACTGCATAGGCCTACAGTATATATTTCGTGCATAACTCAATACTGTAGAATCACACACACACACACACACATATATATATATTTTTTTTCATTTTTGTTTTCATTTTAATATAGCTACATTTAGACGATTTTATGAAGATTGTGAAGGATATCATAAGGGTACGCATAAATGGTACCAAGTCAGAATGGGGAGCAGTCAAAAGTGGTGTCCCCCAGGGATCGGTATTAGGTCCCCTGTTGTTTCTTATATACATAAATGACCTAGATTTAGGTATAACTAGTAGGATAAGTAAATTCGCAGACGATACTAAAATAGGGAGATCAATTGATTCAGATAGCGATATAGAGTGCCTCCAAAGGGATCTAGATACCTTACATGAATGGTCAGTAAATTGGCAGATGAAGTTTAACATTGACAAATGCAAGGTATTAAAGATAGGGAAGATGCAAACAAATGTTAAATATAAACTAGCTAATTTAGAATTAGAAAATTCAGACTGCGAGAAAGATCTAGGTGTGTTTGTTAGCAATGATTTGAAGCCTAGAAAACAGTGTATAAGCGTTCGTAATAAGGCAAACAGGATTCTCGGGTTCATCTCTAGGAGTGTGAGTAACAGAACTGCTGATGTTATCTTAAAACTTTACTTGTCATTAGTGAGACCCCATATGGATTATGCTGTCCAATTTTGGTGTCCTTATTACAGAATGGACATAGATTCATTGGAGAGAGTACAGCATAGAATGACAAAAATGATCCATAATATAAGCATATGGACGAGAAGGGTTGGGTGTGAAGGGGGATCAGCCGGGTTGGGCCAATCAGCGCTCTGCAGACCTCCATAATCCTGCGTTAATCTCTAACCGTTTTGGTAAGATGATCCTCAGGGTATTAGAGTGTGAAGCCTATAATTGGGCTTTGTAATGAATTGGGGTTGTGTGGGACAGGGATCTGCCTTGCTTAGGCCAATCGGCTTTCTGCAGACTCCCATTTTCTTATGTTCTTATGTTCTTATATATATATATATATATATATATATATATATAGTATATAGAGAGAGAGTTTATATACTGTATATATAGACCCTATATATATATATATATATATATATATATATACAGTATATATATATATATATATATATATATATATATATATATATATATATATACCTGTATAAGTATATATATATATACTGTATATGAGAGAGATATATATATAACAGATATGATAACATAATTATTATATCACTGTAATAAGCAGTAGTAAACAAATGGTAGACATATCTCACGTCGGATATATATATATATTGATCAATTAATTAACATCGTGGCAAACATTTGTGGTAAAGCATTTCCCTCATGAGTTATTGGTATATTTAGAGTAGCTGGTAACCGTGTTTAAACTTTGAATACTAAATGCGTCTCTATTCATGGTGTTCTAAAGCTGATTTTCATGTGTCGACTGCTAAACTATCACCTTTCCTCCCCGAACTACATACTTGCATAGTTTGAGTCTCGTTTAAACCCTTATTGCTTTCTGACATTAGGCTGAGATTAGTATGGATCTTCATATATAGCTTTTTACCAACTCTTCTGCTACTACTGGAACACCACAGTTAATACAGTTCAGGCCTGCCAACATTATTCAGGATAAAGCCTATGACCCTAACTATTCAGTTACACTATTAATCTAATTGATTCTGATTAACTTGCACTAAAGATTAACGTTAATGATAGATGTGTGCTAATGTAGAAGCAATAAAACTAATAATTACAAAAGTAAATGTAAAATCTGTTGGTATCCCTTAAGAACCGAGACAACATTTTCAGAGAGAGAGAGAGGGAGAGAGAGAGAGAGATTCTATAGCAGGAATTAGATAAGCATTTTCTTACCGAATACCTTGTATTTAATATTTGATAAAATATAACTGTCCATTTTAGGTAGGATAGATGGTGAATAGCTATTACTGAACTTATATTTCGTATTTGCATACGTATGCATTGAGCATCGGCATGCTTCGAAATAACACTCGTTCCAAGTGAAAAGCGATTATGAGAATTATTTATTTAATCATATAGATGACATATACTCGAAAAAGTTCAGTATAATTAAGACAACACGAGTGCTACGTTAAGATCGTATCTGTGAGACTGTTTGGGAAGTGAGTTTTCAATAATTTCACTATCAGTTGCCACGCGGATATAATGCTCTCCTGATTATATATCCGCGAAAAGATAAGTAGATATCTAGTTTGTTATAAATTTAGGACATACCTCGTTGAAGTCTGTAAAACTGTCTTCATAGCGTAATGCATAAATGCACTGAATTTCGGTGTGAGCATCCTAGGTTCGAATCCCTGGACTGTCACATGTATTTGTTGATTTCATGATTTGAGTTTAGAAGTAAAGTTTGTTGGTGGAGAAATCATTTGAAATACCCTTTTGATAGAGGGGGCCCCATCCCCCCTCCAAAAAAATGAATGACTGCAGTGAACATGGTCATACATTAAAATGGCAATTAATATATATATATATATATATATATATATATATGAGAGAGAGAGAGAGAGAGAGAGAGAGAGAGAGAGAGAGAGAGAGAGAGTGTTAATATTCTCGAATATGCACCAAAAATCCTAACCACGGATCGAGCATTGAATGAATATGCCACTTATAATCAATTAAACAATCCATACAATATGTTTTTTAGTAAGTTCCAACATCTCTTCAGAGGTATTCAAAAATTACAAGATTTCCATTTCAATGTGCAAATCCATTAAATACCAATGCATATTTTGCGGGTGGGGTGAATACTATCGATCTATCTATCTATTGCCTGACGCCGTGATCCCCGAAGGGTTGGCCACGGGTGAATACAATAATTTGTAAAATAACTAGAAGGGGTCATGGTATTGGAAATTTACGTTATAAATACAAACATGATAGAATACTAATTACGCATAAATCATAAGTGTTTGTGTGTCAAGCTACGGATAGGTGACAGATAGTGTAAATGATCTTCATTCTGTAAAATCAGATAATTTATTGCAACATTGTTCTGGCATATATAGAATATGTATAGATTACCAATTACTGACATGGTCTCGGCCTCGTTGCAAGGTTACTTTATTCTGTGTTCGTGGAAAACAATGGTTGTAATCGGCGGTTTCCTCCTGTCTGGGGTTGGGGTAGGGTGTGAGTGGGGGGCCTGCTTGTTTAATCTCTCCATTATAGGGTAGGGGAAGGAAGGGGTGACGGACTGGCACCATCCCGTCCCTTCTGCCTGGGGTAGGAGTAGTAAGGGGGACTGGGCACGGACCACCCCGTTCCTACCTTCTGGGGTAGTAGGAGTAGGGGGTAAACCCTATGCAGGGACTTTCACTTCTGGGTGTACATACATACTATAGATGTACACTCAAGGACAAATTTAGTGTTTGCCGCTCCAAAATCTCTACCTTAGGGTTCTCTTTTGTTTTATAAGATAACATTATTCCCGAACACATCTGAACAAAGCTTATATATCCAAGCTTTGTTCAGGTGTGCGAGGAGTACATTTGTCTTATTCTAATAGACAAAATTAAAGTAGACATTTTGGAGCGGCGACACTAATTTTGTTTGTTGGTGTATATAACCTACACAGTTATATACCCAAATATTGTGTTTGTTGGTGTATACAGCCTACACAGTTATATACCCAAATATTGTGTTTGTTGGTGTATATAACCTACACAGTTATATACCCAAATATTGTGTTTGTTGGTGTATACAGCCTACACAGTTATATACCCAAATATTGTGTTTGTTGGTGTATATAACCTACACAGTTATATACCCAAATATTGGCTACAGTTTACAGAGTTCCAACAATCTTAATTAGATTTATTAGAAGCTCAACAGTTAATGTATAAACTACATTTACAGAACGGTATATATAATGTAAAAAGAGGATGAATCAAGAAATATATAAGTGATAATGTTTCCTACAGCAATCTGAAAAGACATGCAATTGACCACTTGAGAGTTTTGTTCTATAAGGAAGTTGGAGTTGTAGACATCGATAGTAAACATAAATACAATACTAATGTAGGTTTCGGATGGCTAAAGAGTATGTTGAATTGGATTTGATGTATCTATAAATGTACTATAACTGTATTTTAGCTGGTATAATTATGTTAAATATCGATGTCTACAACTCCAACTTCCTTATAGAACGAAACTCGCAAGTGGTCAATTGCATAATTTAATAATTATATTTTCTGAGACTACGAACTTCATAGGGCTACTGTACATATGCATACATAAAATGCATACATGCCTAGACATATACGTACATACAGACTGACAGACATGCAGACAAAAAGGTGCACACTTAATTCTTACCAAGTTACTCCATCAATATATCCGTTTTCTTAAAACAAATTGTAAACAGCGGACCAAATAACTGCGGAAAAACGGCAGCACTGCATGTGACCATTACGCTAACTCAACACTCATCCTCTTAACGGAGCTATCTACCTAATCATTAGGCCATATTGTTTTCCTAATTGGCCATAATGTAAAACTACTGTATATAAACGTGACACTAACTAGAGTTAGAGAGGTGGAAATGAGTTACTTGAGAAGTGCGTGCAGAGTTACATGGAGGGATAGACAGACGAATGAGGAAGTATAAGGAGGTGTGGTGTGGAGGTAGATGTGCTGGAAAGTGTGAAAAGGAACAACTTGAGATGGTTCGGCCATATGGAATGTATGGAAGGCGAGAGAATGACTAAGAGGGTGTACGAGAGCGAGGTGGAAGGACAGAGAGGGAGAGGTGCACCGAAGGAGAGGTGGAAGGATGGAGTGAGGAAGTATATGGATGAAGGCGGTGCTGGTTGGGAGGAGGGGCGTCGACTGACTGGGGACAGAGGTGCATGGGGGCGGTTCGTTCATGGCCACCCCTTCGGGGATCACGGCGTCAGGTAATAGATAGATAGATAGAACTAGCCTCGGGCAAGGTACTGGGGTTTTCGAAAAAGAGGCTCCAGGCTTGAAAATATTACTTGACATAAACAGGCTTAATAATCCTGAAGGGTTGATAACCATTATATATGCCCTATTTTAATTAACTACCCCTCGGGTACTCTTACGTTCATCTATCCATTAGGGAGGGTCTTATTTTAAAGTGCCCATGCCCTCAACACTTAAGCTCACCCATACATTAGGGAAGGATTTATTCAATTTGTCACCTTACCCTTAACACCTTGCCATAAGGTTATTCTATTTGATCAGGTATCTTGTTTTGTAACCAAGTTAAGGTGGGCGTTCACTATGGCTATGTAGCAATATGGGTTGAAACATAGCAAATTGCGTTAAATACTCCCTGAGTAATGGCTAGACGTAGGGTATCTACTCCACATAATACTATTGAAATCTTCACGCCTATTCAAGATTATTCTCTTGAGATAACTTTCAAGATGATTTTAATTAACACCTGTTAAGAATAATGACTAAATAACTATAAAACACCCATTTATTAAATCCCAGATTAACTACAAGAGTTATAATATTGAACTGATCAATAATTCTTCGACTACAATACCACTCTGTATAACAGTTTCGTGTGTAACCCCAAATAATCTCATTATACTTTATATATAATTATACAAGTGTGTATTTCTACCCCTCATACCTGGTATATCCATATCATTATACAGTTAACCCTACTAGTAACGGTAGTAATTAGCAGCTTCAGGTTAGGTTTAGTTTAGTTCATATGTTTAATGTGCAGGAGATGGTGGTCGAGAGATGTGTGTGAAATACTTCATTCCTTCATTAGGTGTTCAGAATTAATTTAATCGGCGAGGTCCCAGAAGTAGCTCCTAGCTGGGTGAGAGCGAGAGAAGAGAGGGTGGGTGTAGTTCTGGGGTCGGAGAGAAAATGGGAGGGTTTCGGTGGGGGTATGGTAACAACAAGGAGAGGAGGTGGAGAGGATACCTCTCCACCGTGCAGTGCTACTAACAGGGAAAGTGAAACGAATTAATCCTGACGACTGTACATACATTCCAACTGTGTTATGGTAGCCTAATGTATAGACGAATGGAAGGAGTAATTAATGGGGCACTTAACCCTTGGGAAGGCCTCGCTATAAATTGCTCCTGAACCAGAATTAATTCATATTTTATCACCAACCAACGTACCATATTTTTTTTTTATTTTTTTTTTATTTTTATTTTTTTAAGAGATAATGAACGGAGGAAGGAAAAACACAGATAAAACAAAAAGGTCCATGTGCCTAAAGGCATCCTCCATTCATAAAATGTTTGTAACAACTGGATTTAAACATTTGTAGATTGTAAGTTTGTGGAAAGCAATTCGAGGGAAGTGAATTCCAAAGAGTAGTAGCTCTGGGGATAAATGAATTCTGATAAGCAGAAGTCCTGCATTGTGGAGGAGAAAGTGTAAATTCATGGGCGCTCTCAGCTGCCCTAGTTCTACGAGGAAAGATGTGGAGAGGCGGCACAATTGAAGCAAGTTCCTCGGAACAATTGCTGTGAAAATATCTGTAGAATAATGCGAGGGATGCAACGTTTCTTCGTATGGATAATGTAGGAAGGTCCTGTGTGATTGCAGGGTTATTGATTAATCTAATAGCTTTATTTTGAATTTTGTCCAACTGCCTCAATGCAACCACTCCACTTCCACCCCACAGAGGTGAACAGTAATCCATCTGAGAACGAACATGACTTTTATATAATTATCACGGCCAACTGCTCGTCAGTAAATAAAGGTCAATGTTTGTCTGTTTGTCAGTTACCCGACCTTTGTTACTAAACTCCTCCCACAGTTTTGGTGCCAGGTGGGAGTGTGTGGCACCGTTGGAAAGCCCAGGCTTTGGAGATGGTTTTAGGCGAGTTTAGTGGAAATCAGAGACACTTTTGTTTAATAAAATTTTCGGCAAAACTTATGTAGTATACGGGAGCGAAAAAAATGCGAAAAAAATTGCCGTTTGGGGCAGAAGGAAGCCTCCGATCGAAAAGGTGTATGGAACGAAAGTTGTTCGCAGCTCCCCAAAATGGGGGTACGGATGAGGTCAGATCCAAAATCGGAGGTCATTTAGCGGCCGAAATCGAGGTCGCCGTTTAATGAGGCACGGGGAAGTCGAGGCTGGTGATTATGGTAGTAGTAGTATTGTGATGATTGTGGTAGTAGTGATTGATGATGGTGATTATGGTAGTAGAATTTAAACCCGGGCAATGCCGGGTACCCCTCCTAGTCACCCATATAAAGCAATGTTATTATGTCATATGTGCATAGGTTTGCAGCACTAGGCACATGTGAACAATGATTACCCTGAATGTAAGTGTGAAGAAGATAAATGTAAAACATAAACACAATTAATGTTGAGGGAGGCAAAGGATATAAAGGTGAATTACACAAAGATGATAAACAAGTGAGATAAGTTATCTAGCAGAACGTTAAATGTTCTAGTAATACACCATTATCGGGAATATCCTTATATTTGCCCCTAACATATAAAATAAATTGGGTCAAGTAACAAGTTAAAGGTAAATTTCTGTTGCCTGACAACTATCGGATTCTATGACGTCATCACAATACTGGAAGGCGCGAAATTTGCGAGACTGTCAACTGTCAGACGCCGCCAGATATAAAAATGTTGAATATTTGTTTTCTTTACTGCCGTAAATTTACTTTATCATACAAAAACCTGAGCATCCTTAATATGTTTTGATGCCTAGGCAAACTCTTTCATCTCTGTCTATCCTCTAACGTCTTCCCTTCATGCTGGAAATTTGCTTACATTCAATCTGTCCCAAAGAAGGGTGACCGCTCTCAACCCTCCAACTATCGTCCAATTGCTCTCATCTCTTGTCTTTCTAAAGTTTTTGAAACTATTCTTGCTTCCAAATTTCTTAAGCATTTCTCTTCTCATAATCTGCTCTCAGATCGCCAGTATGGCTTCCTTAAGGGTTGCTCTGCTGGTGATCTTCTTTCATATCTTACTAACTCTTGGTCATCCTCCTTTCGGGAATTCGGTGAGACTTTTTCTATTGCACTAGACATATCGAAAGCCTTCGATAGAGTCTGGCACAAATCTTTAATTTCTAAACTACCCTCCTTCGGTTTCTATCCCTCCATCTGTGCCTTTGTCTCTAATTTCCTTTCCGGCCGTTCCATAGCCGCGGTTGTGGACGGCCATTGTTCACTTCCTCACCCTATAAACTCTGGTGTTCCTCAGGGCTCTGTCCTATCTCCTATTCTCTTTCTAATTTTTATAAATGATCTCCTCAACTGTACCTCAATTCCAATCCATTCATACGCAGACGACTCAACCTTACACTACTCCATTAGTTTTTCAGAACGCCCCAGCCAGCAATCCATCAACGACAAACGTAATGAAGCCATAGAACTCTTAAATTCTGATCTAAATACTATCTCCAATTGGGGCAGAGAAAACCTTGTTACCTTTAATGCTTCCAAAACCCAATTTCTCCATCTATCTAATTCTACCCGTAAGGAACTCCCAGCGGACTATCCCTTATTCTTCAACAATACAAAAATCAATCCTTCATCTTCTCTCAATATTCTTGGTGTCTCTTTTTCTTCTGCTCTCAGTTGGAAGGACCATATTACCAGTCTTGCTAAGGCAGCCTCCCAGAAGCTGGGTGTGCTCAACCGCCTTAGGGTGTTCTTTTCCCCTGCACAGCTTCTTGCTCTGTACAGGGGCATAGTGCGTCCTTGTATTGAGTATTGTTCACATGTGTGGGGAGGTTCCTCTCACACCGCTCTCCTAGACAAAGTTGAAAGGAAGGCCTTTCGTATCATTAACTCCCGTCCACTCTGCAATCTCTCTCTCTCCGCTGCAATGTTGCATCTCTCTCGCTATTCTATCGCTACTATAATAATCAGTGTTCCTCAGAGCTTTCCCAGTGTATACCACCTCCTTTACATAGGGCACGTGGTACCTGTCTTGCAACTCAATCCCACCCCTACTCTGTGCAACTCTCCAAGCCAAGAGTGAAACGTTACTCTCAAACTTTCTTCTACTCAACAGCTGAGCTCTGGAACTCTCTCCCAGAATCAGTCTTTCCCTCTTCCTATGACTTAAATTGCTTCAAACTCCGTGTGTCCAGGCATTTTGGCTCGAACGTCCCTTGATTTTGGCCCTGTCACTCTTTCAACTATGAGGGAGGCACTCACTATAGGCAGTTATGCCTTCTGCCTCCCTCAATCACATAGAAAAAAAAAATACACAAACCTGAGCATCCTTAATATGTTTTGATGCATACAAAATATTTATCTTACTAGGTAAGCAGCTTATGTAATTCACCTTTAAAATGTCTTTATAAACCGTGATACATCTATCTATCTATCTATCTATCTATTGCCTGACGCCGTGATCCCCGAAGGGGTGGCCACGAACGAACCGCCCCATGCACCTCTGTCCCCAGTCAGTCGACGCCCCTTCCCCCAACCAGCACCGCCTTCGTTCATATACTTCCTCACTCCATCCTTCCACCTCTCCTTTGGTCTACCTCTCCCTCTCTGTCCCTCCACCTCGCTCTCGTACACCCTCGTAGTCATTCTCTCGCTTTCCATACGTTCCATATGGCCGAACCATCTCAAGTTGTTCCTTTTTACACTTTCCAGCACATCTACCTCCACACCACACCTCCTTCTCATGCAGGATAATATATCCCCTTCCCTCTTCCTCCCTTAATATTTTTTTCATTTATTCTCAAGAATAATGTTCATTTACACCTAAATTCAGGGTGCTCATTGTTCACATGTGCCTAGTGCTGCAAACCTATGCAAAAAAAAAAAAAAAAAAAAAATGACATAATAACATTGCTTTATATGGGAGATAATTATATGGTATATCATCTAACACCTTCCTCCTTCCTCCACCACTAGTTTCGTTGCCTTCGCTTGACCACAACCATTTTTTTGTTCATCAACTGACTGTTA
This sequence comes from Paralithodes platypus, assembly GCA_032716605.1. Classification (NCBI taxonomy): domain Eukaryota; kingdom Metazoa; phylum Arthropoda; class Malacostraca; order Decapoda; family Lithodidae; genus Paralithodes; species Paralithodes platypus. The sequence continues at coordinate 74,460,717 of CM064482.1, read as the reverse complement.
ATATTTATGTTACATTTAGGTCTGTGTTTAGAAACAAAGGTATGTGCAATTTATATTACTATTTTACAATGAAGTCTTGTCTTTAGCATCATTGTAGGCCTATAGGAGAGAGTGAAAGTGAGTTAGAATTACAGATGTAAATAGGCCTTCCACATGCAACATAGCCAACACTTCCCTCTCGTAACATGCCAGACCCATCAATTGGCTAATGAGTAAATGAGGACCTTTTGACCCGGCGTGAGGAGATAATTCACACAGACCATGTTAGTGTGGCCGCCAGTACTGAAGGTCCGCCTTGCATGTAGAGACCTGTTTGGGGATCAGGACCACTTACGGAGGGCAATTGGTCTCTCATTACTGTATAGATTGAATACCACTGTTTTCTGTAAAGACATGGATTGAAGTCTCTGTAGGACTAGGTGGGTATCTGGTAGACTTTCTGTAGAGACATGGGTTGAATACCTATGTAGGTGGTTAATTGTGGATTGAATGTCACTCTCATTGTCTGTTTGGTCTTATTTCTGTCAAAACTTGGATTGCAAGTAATTATGTGTTGTTGACTAGTTCCTTACATGTAACCTGGATGAGAATAATGTTCGGTGGTTTATTGGTCTCCTTTCTGTAAATATAGTACATTGATTGAAAGTCACTCTTGCTGGTTGATTGAATCTATTCGTGCGAGACTTTCTCGTTGGTTGCTATTTTTTTCTGTAGATCCCCGAATTGAAAATAACATTTGGCGTTCGACTGGTCTCCCTCCTTCTGAGATCTGATAGCGAGAGTAATTTTGTACGCCTGTTTGGTCTCTCCTCTCCTCTCTGCCTCATCAGAATTATGTTGTCAGTAATGCGATGGAAATCATTGCAAATCGATTTTCTCAAGCGCATGCAGATTATTACTCGCTATAATCGTAAAGAACTATGATTGATGTGCGATGACAGCGGCAGTGATACACAGCTAAAGCCGGTATCACAAGAGCCCTTTTCCCTCAACTTTTATCTTCAGCACTGGTCTGGCAGCATATGAGGTAAACCTGTTAAATACTTCGGTCATCTATATTAATATATCATTAGCCTAATTTCCGATCCTAGTTCAAAAGAAATCGAGGAGGAAAAAGGGTTGACCACCTAAAATTGACGCTAAAAGCTATTACGTGACCCCCTTAATTCTCCGATTGATATTACTACACGGACAGTCGACTCGTGAGAATGTTTTATTTCATGCTGAGCCGAACGTGAGCATTGGTCAAAATCAAGCCTTCGCGAATAACCATATTCTTTTAAAAGAGTAAGAGTACCGCTACCCAAATTGCAGTGTGATCAATCCCCTAACAAGACTGTCATTAGGGGGACAAGATGTGATTATACCCGTGACGCAGGTAGCTCAGGTCATCTCGCTGCCTTACCACATCGCCACCACAAAACGAAAATCATATTTGTTAGAGAACCCAACATGTTTAATGCAACTTACCTATAACTAAATTAGGTTAGGTGGTCGAATATCAAGGGAGTCAAAAATATTGTGGAAAAAGGCTATACTCGAAAGATCTGTCCATCTCGGCGTCCCTTATTCCCTTACGTCAATTTTCACCGTTGATGAAAGTAAAGGGTTACTAGAGAACTTCGCGTACCAAACCCGACCAAATTTGGTTTAGAATAGGTTATGATTTGGTAAGTTAGGTTATATTAGGCGAGTTACTTTTTAAAAGATTTTATAATTAATGATAGTACTTGCTAGAGAGTTGATGAAGTAGCGAGATGTCTAGCTCGGGGCTCGGGTCTCCTGGTCGGGTCGTGACTGCTCCTTCAGGCTACACACACCCTTCAGTATACAGGCGAATGGACATCTTCACACATTTACTGCCTTTTACCTATAAAGGTAAAGTTAAGGGCGTACGGTGATCTGTGCGTTGCCGCAGTGTTCATATCCGTGTCCTTGATCTTTGCAGTCTGTGGTGGGTGAGTTACCCATCCTGATACACAGGCGTGTCTGCAGAATATCCTAATGTTCACAGTTTACCTCCCCAGTTGTAATGTCACAAATGACCACTAACCCCAAGTTGTTATTAACTGCTAGGTGACCAGAGGCAGACTGCAGATTCGTTTGTCCCATAATCGAACCCAGGAACGTTTGGTTGTAAGTCCAGCGAGCTAACCGCCCTTAGTAAGTTCATATTGTTTGATAAAGATTATTAATAAGTTATAAACTAGATTTTACCGATGTTCTTTTTGTGACTAATCCAAATCTTACTTCTGATTCTATTGCAATTCACTCGTATACTAAATAACTTAACTTATTCTATGTAACTTAACATAGTAAATTTAGCCTAGTTTATCTAGCCAAACTTAACCTAACTTTGTGAATATGAGTAATGAGATTACTTTTAAATAATGAACATACAAAAACACAAAAATGCCTTCCTAATCTAAATGAAAATATTATCGACCAATAATAGGTAAATATAAGGAAGGTTAGCGTCCTTGTATACTGAAAGGATTAATCTCTATAGGAACAAACAAGATAGCCCTGGTTAAAGTGGCAAGACAGACTTGATTGCTTGCGAGGTTCGGGTTATAAGGAAGTTGAAAGTGTTAATATGGCTATTTACTAGAAATACACAAATATATGGGCTTTAGATGGATGGAAAATTTGTAGAATATTATTAATGTAGTTGTGTGTTTACTACAAACATATTCTTACTTTAATATCGGCTAAATATCGATGTCCACAAAGTATACTTCTGCATAGTCCGAAATATATAATGGTCAGTTGAAAAAATAAAACAAATTGTAAATATACAGTGCATATACTGTATACCTGTATATATATATGTTTAATAGTGGCCCCTTCATCATTGACGACGTTGCCTATTAGTATAATAGTCTCCATTCAACACTCACGTCAGTCGTTTGAATCAACCGCCGTGGGGAAGAAAGAGATTCATCTTCATAAGTGCAAGCTACTTCTCTTATGGTGTCGTCGTCATATTGATCGGGTACCCACTACGAAAAAACTTCGTAAAAAATAAGAGAACAAAAAAGGAAAAAAGAATTTCCACTTTAACACTGTTATTCACAAGCTTCCCACATTCGGTGGATTTTCTTGCGTTGTGGCTTCTTACCGCCTCTCGCCAAGTGCAACAATTCGTTCTTCTCTTCCCCGCGGGCCTACTGTCAACACTTGTGCCACCGCGCTTCGGCTTCATTCGACGCTCGCTCTCCTCTAGTGAGTCTTTTCTCGTTTGTATGTATCTGGGAGATAGTGAGCAGGGTTTAGACTAGCTAGCACGGGTTGTGTTATTGTTGGCCCGCAGGAAGTGTTAAAATTAGGGTACGTTTAGGCGCTTCTCCTTGTGTTCAATGTTTCCACCACACGTGGTGTTTTTTGTTTGTTGCTATGTGCCTTAGTTTTGCTTTTTCCTTAGTTAGGAGGCTTTCCTTTAAGTTTCTTGGTGTTCCTTTGTACAGCTTGGGGGTCTAGGGACCCTGTCTTTGTTGCAGACGTGCCAGGGCTAGGATTGTCACACGTGGTTGTGGCGTCCTCCGGCATTGAGCCTGTGAGAGACCCCTCGTGGTTTTTTTTTCTCTTTACCCTTTTGGCACTGTTCTTGGTTCTTCTTGTAGTCTGTACTATGTTTTCCGGATAAGCCTATAGGTTATCTAGTTTTGGGGGTCTTTTTTATTACTGTATTGTTAATTATTATGTCCCCTGTGTGTTGTGGTCTCCCTGTTGGTTAGTGTGCCACTTTCCGGGAGTTCGGCAACGTCTTCCACGCGTGGGAGTGCGTGAGTTAGGTCGGGGTTCCTCGCGGCTGTGCTGTGCTCCGAGTCCCCCTTCCTTTGCTGTGCCCGCCGGCCTAAGGTTTGTAGCCGTTGGGTCGGTCCGCCGTGCCGGCGTGTTCAAGGGCTCGTGTCTCCCTCGCCGGGATTGACGTCGGTGGGTGTGGCGGCGCCACTGCCCCCTGGTCCCTGGTCCCTCTAGGATCCGGCGGACGCCGATGTAAATCTGGTTGGTAAGGTGCTTGTGAGCCCCTTGGACTTTGCCTCCGCCTTCTGGCGGCTGCGAGAGCAACAAGTCCTCCGGCGGGTGGTGTTTCCTGTATGGAACAACCTGATTCCCGCCGTTAGGGGTCCCCCGGTCATTAAAAAACTGGTCAGTTTTGACGTGGGATATTACGGTCGTTTACCCCGCCGTGCCGGCAGCCCAGTGAGTAACAGACCCTGGCGGACACTGCACTTGTGTTTTCATCAGCTAGCATGCTTACTTCAATGGCGTTTACCCCGCCATGCCGGCGGCCTAGTTGGTAAACGAATCAGCGGCTGCTTGTGTGTTTTGTGGAGCACAGAGCGGTCCGCCATCAGGGGGCTCACTGTTCTACGAGCTACGTCATAATGGTGGCCCTCTGTCTTTACTGGTATCCCCTTCTCATGTTACTCAGGGGCATGGGAAGAGGCTATTCACGCCCTCTTAGGGGTAACAAGAAGAAAGAGGCCGTTGCCTCCTATTCTTCTTACACCGGGAAGTTAGGATAGGTGAGACTCTCCCTGTATATCCTTATGAGCATTGATTCCTGGAAATTTTTCTTTCCATCTGGACACTTAGAACAGCCGGCTACCGCGTCGTTCCCGCCGGGAGAGGAGTCTCTGCATCATGCCTTTGTTTACAGTATGCTCAACCCCCGCCTGTCTTTTGATACCAATACCAGCACATAACAGGTGTATTAGGTGTGTACAGTGTTTAAACAGAAACTCTTTCATGTGGGCATCTCGTAAATGTCCGGTGTGTTCAGATCTGTTCGAAGAATGGCTCGCGGCCCAAGATATGTCTTGCTTACTCACTCTCATTGCCGTTAAAACTAAGTTTATGACCTATGCTTCTCAGGTAGCTAACAAAGAACTGTCATGTGACAACCCAGAATTATTGAGGGTAGTTCAATTGTACTCATTTGATGATCATATAGCTCACCAGTCACACACCTCCCCGATCCCCTTGTTGACCATTGGGTCCCCTTCATCATCCACGACATCTACACAGAGCTCCTCTCCCCCATCCAAGAGGTGCCGCTTGATGTCACCGGAATGCCCACAACCTGCTCACCCAGCTCCCCCGGTGGGCAACCTGAGGCGCATGGACAGCACGGACTATCTGCCTGACAAGATCCGCCGGCTCTCGAGCCCACCACGACGTGTGTTACTTTCTAATGAAACTCCTACTTCTGCGCAAGTAGATCTCACAGGATCACAGCTGGAAGGTCCGGCGGCCGCCTCAGGGACGCAGGGGGTGAGCCCTGGTCTCCTCGAGCCGGACGCCGGCCTCTCTCTCACTGCCACTAGACTTAGACAAACTGTACACGTTAGACTCCAAGGTTCCAAGTTAGTGTTGTCAAACAAACAGGCTCAGCAAGCCAACATGACTCAGACTTCTACTCAGTCTCCGGGTGTGTTTACATCAAATGCGGTTACGACCACACGGTCTCACGCGACACTCCTGGCTCCTTCTGAGGACCAGCTCGGCTTGACGGCCGCCCCTAAGAATATGGGTTCGCAGAATGTGACCACCCCGGTAACACCTCCGCCGCGTGACCAGACGTCACCGGCTTGCGGTTCTCACCACCCGGCTACGGCTAGTAGCAGTCAGACACTGATGAACACGGCCACTCTCAAACAGGCTGACACTCTGATACCGACAGACCAACAAGTTAGGCTAACTACACAAACCACTCCCACGAAGTTAACGACTGTGAAGCTAAATTAATTGTTACAGAAGGTGATCAGTCAGTGTGCCATTAAGCAGGGTCAGGCCCCTACACAGGCACTGGGACCACCTCACAGTGTATCTAGGCCCTCCTCTCATATCAATGTAGGCATTCCTTCTCCACCAGTCCCATCCGCCGGGCCAGCAATGGCCCGCATAATTGGCTACCTGCCACCTACGGGCCCGGCGCTAAACAGACCAGTTCATTCCCGACCTGCGGGGCAAGAGTATCAGCCGCAGGCCGTAAAAGTTACCCCAGCTTCGTTGACAGGCCCATTAGTCTGTCCCTCAACCTCGAAGCAACTCCTAGGGTTAGGAGACCTAGAGTTCATGGGTGTGTCCAAGCCCAACAATATAGCTCCCCCGTCCGCTGGCCGACCCAAGCAGGGTCTACCGGCGGATGCTTGGGCAATTGTTCCTCCCGACCTTCGACCCCCCTTGAATAGGTTGGACACTGAGTTAGTTAATAGCCAGGAACACCTCAGCCAGAATAGTTCTGTGGGTTCAGATGATACCCAACCTTACTTATCCCCCTCGGTAGACAGGACCCATACGGTGAGTAACCCACCGGGTCCCTCTTCCACTCCCAGTGCTCCCCTAGTCCCGCCGGGTGTCCCGTTCCAATCTCAAGCCATCAAAACACCAGGCAGGCTCTGGCTTCCGGTCACGGCAGTGACACAAGGAGAGGGGCATAAATCAACACAAGGGGAGGTCCCAGTGCCAGTGGAGTGGGCTATTGAAGTCAACCGTAAATATGTCTTTAGGGCATAAGATGCTAATGGTACAGTCATACAGGTTCCTATATATGCTAGACCTGACCCGGCAAATTTTCAATATTTTGTGTACAACCCATGCCTGCTGGTTCCTCTTCCAGCGGATTCCCCGGTCCAAGATCCTTCTCACCCAGACACTCCCATTTGCCCTGATTACCTGTAGCTCTACTGGTTGTCGTTCTCTGTATACACAGAGGGAGCCTTCTCCCAAATTTCACAGATGTGGTCCACATGAAGACCAAAGGGAGCTGAATCTGAGTGAGGTGGGCGATGGGCCGTGGGTAACGTGGGATCAGGAACTGCAACAATTTGCTATAAATATTACATCCAATGCCTTGTCCCCAATTCCCCCTTCCCCCGTTACCGATTTTGACTGGCTAGCACAATGACCGGGCGGCGTTCCGTTCCCTATTTTTAATTTTCTTAGTTTGCGGCGGAAGATTTTCCATTGCCACTCATTACTTCTGAACCTATTGAAATCCAACGAGAATTCTGGTCAGAGATAAGGCCCACAGGACATTCATTAGCTTCCTGTTAACTAGAGACACGGCCCAGGCTATTGCCCAACCGATGCCTAATCCCTCTCCACGGACCCAGGAATTAGTTAAAGTCTTTCAACAATACCTCCTCCCTATCCCGGCTAGAACACTCACAAAAATTCGAACAGCCTTGTTTGAGGCAGTCCGGTCACGTCAGCTACTCAGAATCGGTATGGCTCAAGGGTTACCTATGAATGCTTACTGTAGGATCTTATTCTCCCCTGTCTTGACTGCGGCGATCATAGATAAACAGACGGAACGAGATGTGGGGGTAATGTTGTGCTCGAAGGACAAGACAAACCAATAGGTTTTTCCCTGACGGCTCCAAGCGGCAGGCGGACGGGTTCACCTCCGGCTCTTTGGTTAAAATACATATACTTTTAGGACTACGGTTCAGGATTCTTCAGTTCTCCCTCGGTCTTCCTCCCTCCCTCGGCCATGATGACGCAATAGGGTTTCGAGGTTCGACCAAGTGTTAGTTCCCACGGGGGGCAGCGCCCCCTGATGTCTTCGGTCTGACTGGCCGGAACCGGTCCACACAACAGCACGCCGAAGAGGAAGTCATGCGGCTTTACCTCACATGGCATTGCATAACAGACCAATAACCACCCTCTGCATAAGGGAAGGGAGACTAACTCATTACGCAGGGAAGGGAGACTGCGACCGCCACCCAGAGTCGGTTCCGTTAACTCCCCGGCAGATCCGTTCTCTGAGTGTCCATCTCACAATTCAATGACAAAGTAATAGCCAGAGGCACCTGCCCGCCGGCTTGAGACCTTTAACAATAATGTAATACTTGTCACAAACAATTAAACAAACTAGTACGGAGAGGCGGTAACCAAAATGCGATAGGTACGGTGTAACACATTAGTTTCTTCATTATACTAGGCAATTCCAGCCCTCAGCACGTCTGGGTGCCGGATGTTCCTTAAGAGATCGTTCCCCGCCGTTGGAGATGGGAAGTCACCCCGGCGGGGGTTTTTCTCCCTATCTCCAAAGGGACGGGGGCCTATCTCTTTATACTTAACCAAGTTGTATGCACCCGGAAAATCTTTCCCAGGGTCAGGGACGGCTCAGCAACAGGGCAAATTTTTTACAAACCAATCACTGCCAGCCGGGGTCTTTCTTTACGACCCCTTTTTAAAGTTCCATGGTCAGAAACGGGAGCCCTTCAAACCACTCTCATTCTTTGCTTTTTCTTAATTGTATTCCATATAGACTCATAACCACATTCCCTTGCTTCAAGCCAGTTAGCAGGCTCCACTTGACCTTACGGACACGTCCGTTTTCTACGATCCTTGTGGTTTAAGGATTTCGGTCAGGGCTCCCGACCACCTTTCGGCCCGGTTAATCCCTAGGCCATTTCAGTTCTCTATAACTCATCCCTTCAAGGGAAACTTCTTGTCCCATTTAATCCCAAATGACTTTAAAAAACGGTCCCGCAGTAGGTCAACCTATGAATAACTGGATCATCCCTATCTTAGTGGCTAGCCGTGCTGTCACTGAGCTTTCTCTGACCTCGGGAGTATTGTAAATTATGTTTTAGATATAATATTAACCTTTCACAATAATGTCTATGTGCCGGCTGGGTTACGCCAAGAAGGGCAGGGGTCACGGCGGGAGCCCGTCAAGGCCTCCGGCTCAGGTTCCCCGAGTGTCTTTCTTGATGCCCGCCTAATGGAACTTGTAAGGATTCTCCGGCGGACTGACTGAGATATTCTAAGAATTCTCCGGCGGACTGACTGAGTCTAAGGATTCTCCGGCAGACTGACTGAGATAATCGACTAACTCGGTTACGCGCTGATCCTCGCCCAGGGGGCGGGGCTCGGTAATAAACTTAGGAAGTGCCATCAGGACAATCTGTCCTGGCAAAAGTTACTTCCCTGTGTTATTTACAAACTAAATTTTCTTTAAAAAAAAAAAAAAAAAAAAAAAAAAAAAATCCATTTGTTGTAAGTCTGCCCATGGACACACTCCGGTGGTTCGGCCTTGTATTCCTAGTTGTTAGTACTGTGATAGTTATGCCCTATAGGGCTTCAGAGAAAAAGGGGTGGGGTGGGGGGGGAATATGTGGACCCCAGTACAGGAGAGGAGCTCCCCCTTACACAGGATTACAAGTTGGTATAGGGCAAGCTGGGCGCTGTTTACACCGGGCTGTGCCCAAAATTATATATGTATGAGCTTAGAAGCTCGGATTACTTAGTTTAGAAAGAATTGAGAATTTAGATTATAAAGCTTAATTCAAGCTTATGTTTTATGATTAATAAAAGAATGTTTTTCGTATTTCAGTTTTCGAGACTAGTTGCACTAGATTACAAAAAGTCCAAAGTGACTCTGTAAATGTTTCCATTGTCTAACTGTCCAACTTATGTTTTTATGAATAATAAAGAATTGTTTTTTCGGTTATATGATTTTCAAGTTTCTATGTTTTTTTTTTTTTTTTTTTTTTTTTCTTTTTTTTTTTTTTTTTCTATGTGATTGAGGGAGGCAAAAGGCATAACTGCCTATAGCGAGTGCCTCCCCCATAGTTGAAAGAGTGACAGGGCCAAAATCAAGGGACGTTCGAGCCAAAATGCCTGGACACACGGAGTTTGAAGCAATTTAAGTCATAGGAAGAGGGAAAGACTGATTCTGGGAGAGAGTTCCAGAGCTCAGCTGTTGAGTAGAAGAAAGTTTGAGAGTAACGTTTCACTCTTGGGTTGGAGAGTTGCACAGAGTAGGGGTGGGATTGAGTTGCAAGACGGGTACCACGTGCCCTACGTAAAGGAGGTGGTATGCACTGGGATAGCTCTGAGGAACACTGATTATTATAGTAGCGATAGAATAGCGAGAGAGATGCAACATTGCGGCGGAGAGAGAGAGATTGCAGAGAGTTGGTGAGTGGACGGGAGTTAATGATACGAAAGGCCTTCCTTTCAACTTTGTCTAGGAGAGCGGTGTGAGAGGAACCTCCCCACACATGTGAACAATACTCAATACAAGGGCGCACTATGCCCCTGTACAGAGCAAGAAGCTGTGCAGGGGAAAAGAACCCCCTAAGGCGGTTGAGCACACCCAGCTTCTGGGAGGCTGCCTTAGCAAGACTGGTAATATGGTCCTTCCAAATGAGAGCAGAAGAAAAAGAGACACCAAGAATATTGAGAGAAGATGAAGGATTGATTATTGTATTGTTGAAGAATAAGGGATAGTCCGCTGGGAGATCCTGACGGGTAGATAGATGGAGAAATTGGGTTTTGGAAGCATTAAAGTTAACAAGGTTTTCTCTGCCCCAATTGGAAATAGTATTTAGATCAGAATTTAAGAGTTCTATGGCTTCATTACGTTTGTCGTTGAGGGATTGCTGGCTGGGGCGTTCTGAAAAACTAATGGAGTAGTGTAAGGTTGAGTCGTCTGCGTATGAATGGATGGGAATTAAGGTACAGTTAAGGAGATCATTTATAAAAATTAGAAAGAGAATAGGAGATAGGACAGAGCCCTGAGGAACACCGGAGTTTATAGGGTGAGGAAGTGAACAATGGCCGTCCACAACCGCGGCTATGGAACGGCCGGAAAGGAAATTAGAGACAAAGGCACAGATGGAGGGATAGAAACCGAAGGAGGGTAGTTTAGAAATTAAAGATTTATGCCAGACTCTATCGAAGGCTTTCGATATGTCTAGCGCAATAGAAAAAGTCTCACCGAAGTCCCGAAAGGAGGATGACCAAGAGTTAGTAAGATATGAAAGAAGATCACCAGTAGAGCGACCCTTAACCTCTGAAGTGCGCATGGGGGTAATTGGAAACGTCCCCCTGTGCTGACGTATTTGAGGTGTTTCCGTCACTAAAATATTCATTGTGCCATTAATAGCATTAATACTTATCCATATGTGCCTATTATGGGTTGATTATAAAGGTATTAACCTGAAACAACAATAAAACGAGTGAAAACAGCTTTTGGATGGTCAAAATCGGAGATATAGCCCGCGAGTTGTATAATGTATGGGTGAGGCAACCTGCTTTCCCACCAATTTCCCCCAAGGCCACTGAGACACAGTCGATCGATACTCTCTTTCTCTCTCTTGCACTCGCTTGCCATCAGTGATGACAACACCCTGCTTGCAACTCGCTAATGTTAGCACGAAAATATATCTCAGAATAAGGGAATAACAGGGAAAATAGGTGATAACTGAAGGAGAGGAGGAAAGTGGGGAAGGAGGGGAGGTAGAGGACTGAGATTTTGCATGGCCCAGGGGCCAAACAAAAATAAAAAAATAAAAAAATAAAAATATATATATATTTTTTTTTTCGATGTCAAAAGTTGATTTTTGTTTTCACTCACTCATAAGAGTCTCCCCGCAGTTCGCCGGGGGATCTCTTAAGAGTCTCCCAGCAGTTCCCGGGTTAAGGAAGCCATACTGGCGATCTGAGAGCAGATTATGAGAAGAGAAAGGCTTAAGAAATTTGGAAGCAAGAATAGTTTCAAAAACTTTAGAAAGACAAGAGATAAGAGCAATTGGACGATAGTTGGAGGGTTGAGAGCGGTCACCCTTCTTTGGGACAGGTTGAATGTGAGCAAACTTCCAGCATGAAGGGAAGACGTTAGAGGATAGACAGAGACGAAAGAGTTTGCCTAGGCAGGGAGTCAGCACGGAAGCACAGTTTTTGAGAACAACAGGAGGAACACCGTCCGGACCGTACGCCTTATTAGTGTTAAGCCCAGAGAGGGTAGAAAGTACATCTTTAGAAGAGATTAGGATATTAGGCATAAGTAAGAGAGAGGAGGGCGGAGAGGGAGGAATAGCGCCGGAATCATCCAAGGTGGAGTTTCTAGCAAAAGTTTGAGCGAAGAGTTTAGCTTTGTCAGAGGAAGAAGTGATGGTTGTGCCATCAGAGTGGGAAAGGGGAGGGAAAGACGAGGAAGAGAAATTGTTGGAGAGGTTTTTGGCTAGATGCCAGAAAGCTTGGGAAGAGCTAGAGTTGGATAGTTCAGTGCATTTATTATTGATGAAAGAGTGTTTGGCAAGTCGAAGAACAGATTTGGCTTGATTCCGGGCAGAAACATATGAAGAATGAGAGTCTTGAGTTTTAAGGCGTCGGTACCGTTTGAATGCTTCCTCCTTATTGCGGACAGCAGTAGAACAGGCGTGAGTAAACCAAGATTTTTTAGCATTAGTCTGAGAGAAAGAGAATGGAATGTATGCTTCCATGCCCGATAGGATTACCTCGGTAATGCGTTCAGCACTCTCCGAGGGTCCTCGGCCATGGAAGCAGAAATCATTCCATGGGAAATCAAAGAAGTACTACCGAAGAGCCTCCCAGTCGGCAGCGCCAAAGTGCCACAAGCGCCGCCGGATAGGAGGATCGGGTGGCTGTACTGGAGAGATAGGACAGGTGACAGAGATAAGTTTATGGTCGGAGGAGCCCAGAGGAGAGAAAAGATCGACAGTATAAGAAGAAGGGTTAGAAGTTAGAAACAAGTCAAGAATGTTGGGCCGATCTCCGATGCGATCCGGGATACGGGTGGGTTGCTGAACTAACTGCTCTAGGTCATTTAGGATAGAAAAGACGTAGGCTTGTTCACCAGGTGGATCAGTAGTGTGAGAGGAGAGCCAATGGCGGTGGTGAACGTTGAAATCTCCTAAGATGGAGATTTCTGAGAAAGGAGAAATGGATGGCTAGTCGCACTAGCCTCAGAAGGCCGATATGGATCAGATAGTGACCCCAGTATATTCCTGGCTAGTTGCACTAGCTTCAGTTGTTTTGATATTGGTCAATATGGCTACGCCCAGGAACCTAGCGGAGCTCGGCATAGGTTCAGGGTCGAGGTGATGAAGGGTTGGTTGCTTCTAACTCTGTCTCACCTGGTACAACAAACACCTCATGCATGAGGACTCTGTTGTTGGAGCAGGCTTCCTTGAAGCAACGCACTGCTCCCACTCTTTCATATTTTATAATGTTGTATGCACAACAATACAATTAATATTCTTTTCCTGTTATGAGGTTTCTTGACTTAACCACGCGGTTATTGAGAGTTTGATATTTACGAATGTCCCCCTCCAGTCTTGGAATTCAGGCAACGTCATCAATTATGAAGGGGCCACTATTAAATTATAGGTTTGATTCCCGAAGGGAAGTAGAGAAAACCTAATATTTAGTAGGGGCCCCGGAATCATTGACGACTACGTCCCTCCCAGCCATCCCCTTCCCATTCGCTGATATTTTGAGTTATCTTGATATATCATTGAAAGACGAATTGTTGCGCTTGGCGAGAGGCGGTAAGAAGCCACAACGCAAGAAAATCCACCGAATGTGGGAAGCTTGTGAATAACAGTGTTAAAGTGGAAATTCCTTTTTCCTTTTTTGTTCTCTTATTTTTTACAAAGTTTTTTCGTAGTGGGTACCCGATCAATATAACGACACCATAAGAGAAGTAGCGTTGCACTTATGAAGATGAATCTCTTTCTTCCCCGCGGCGGTTGATTCAAACGACTGACGTGGGTGTTGAATGGAGACTATTATACTAATAGGCAACGTCATCAATGATTCCGGGGCCCCTACTAAATATTAGGTTTTCTCTACTTCCCTTCGGGAATCAAACCTATAATACAGTATATATATATATATATATATATATATATATATATATATACATATTATATCAAGTACTTTTGAATCGAAGAATCATGCGAAAACCAATACTTCAGAATTACAGGAATGAGGTTTGACTGTTTGTCACTCTCTCTCTCTCTGATTATTTTCATATATCTGTCTGCCAGTCTTGTCTTTCTGTCAGCTTTTACTTTTGTTATTGTCTATCTCATCGCTTCTCTTGTTCGCTATCACACACACACACACACACACCACTCTCTATCTTTGGTCAAGGTGGCCTAGTTAGTTATTATTTTTTGGGGGGTTGGGGGTGGGGGGATTAGTACGCTTGCTAAATACACCATAACCTCCCCCTGACAAGTGAGTGAAGGATCTGAAGGGGAAATAAGCCTTGGTGTCCGTATTGGTGGCGTCATCCATCATTTATGTGTACACATTATTTTATCGTCTGGACAGAATTAGTTTATTTGTCCTAACTGAGAGCGAAACTGTAATGGGTGAATTAGCCATGTATGATCCGCCAACAATAGGATGACTGAATTTGTAATGTATAGCTAGCCAAAACATTTGCAGGCTATTCTTGTAGGCTAATTTGTGTTTTACAGCCATATTCTTAAGCATTTCCATGGTGAAATCCTACCCCTTGATTCAAAGGAATATACAAGCAATTATGAATATTAAACAGATTATAGGTTTGATTCCCGAAGGGAAGTAGAGAAAACCTAATATTTAGTAGGGCCCCGTAATCATTGACGACATCGCCTATTAGTATAATAGTCTCCATTCAACATCCCGCGCCAGCATTTTGAAAATCCCGCGCGGAAGTTATCATGGAGTAGTCATCATAAGTGCACGCCTAATTCCCTTATGGGATTGCATTTTGATCGGGTACCCTACAGAAAAAACTCCGTAAAATATAAAAAATAAAAAATAACTTAATATCTGTTATCATATGACTTGCCATATGCGTGGATTTCTCATGTTTTGCTTCCCCGACACCAGGCCCTCTAGCGGCCATCTTCGTCCTTCACTGACATACCAAGATAAAACTATAGAAATCAACGAATGGGAAGTGGGATGGCCGGGAGGGAGATTGTCGTCAATGATTACGGGGCCCTACTAAATATTAGGCTTTCTCTACTTCCCTTCGGGAATCAAACCTATAATTTAATAGGGCCCCTTCATCATTGACGACATCGCCTGATTACCAAGACTGAAGGCGGGACATTCGTGACAATATCCTATCCTCAGGGAAAAAGAATCCGTATAACATTTTTTAAGTTTGATTGTATGCAAACAATATATAAAAAATAAAAAAAGATTTGCAAGCAGTACGTGACATTAAGTAACTGCTTGCTCATGGTCAGATCTTTACATTAGATCGTATGCATGAAATAATGGGACACGCATGTGTTCCCTAGAAGTGTAACTCTGCAGAAGTTTTGTTCCAATCTTAAAATTATTTGTACAGTAAATATATTTGTACAATCTGATAATATGTACATAGTTGCAACTATGCTAGATATCTTCTTAGAATTTACATAAAATTAAATAATGGGATGTAGAACCAGCTAGTCCTATCACAGCTCGTGATTCATCACAATCTCTAGGGGCACAGTGGGATATGGACTATTCCGCACCCACCCCCCCCCCTTTATTAAAAACAAAAACTTTCATAATAGAACATTACCTACTGTACCCGTTGTCGTAAAGCTACACAGGTACGCTTTGGTTTAACTAGGGCGACAGACAGGTAGCGTGTCAGGAAAGTATGATTGGAAGCCCATAATTGAGTATTAGCAATGTCCTCTACCAATTTTTTTTTAAGAAACCTGAGAGAGACTGCCCATTTCCTGATATCGTGAGCCCTGCCTATCACGCCGGGATTACTTTCCCTAATAACGTCAACAAGCAAGGAAGCTAACTTTCTTCTCGTAACACGCCTACCTGTCTGGTTGACCCATAATGCACCTGGTTGGCGAGGATGCGCAGCCCTCATAAACTTAGTGAGTACTTGCATAGGATATAAGAGGTGATGCCGGGACGGAAAATTCAGAAAATACACGGTCAGAATGCTCGTTCTTTGCTATAAATGTCGGGGACGGCGCGATTTGTACATGATCGTGCAATCTCCCAAACCTAAGGCAATTAGGTTCGTTGTTCATTGCCGCCAGCTCAGACACCCTGTTTCCGGTGGCCAGAGCCATGAGGAATACAGCCTTTTTCAAAATTGAATCAAAATCTGGCGCATTATTATAATTTTGCACGATTGAAGTACTGATAAGGCTTTGTCAAGTGACCAAGTAGGCATGAGCTGACGGGGTGGTGGGCGTAGCTTGAAACACGCTCTCATAAACCCTTTCTCCTCTGCCTGCGGTATGGAAAGGCCAGTGAGATAAAAAAAAGGGAGTTCTAATGGCAGGCAAATGATTTTTTAAAGTTTTTACTGAAAATTGTTTGTTCGAATAGGTAGTCTAAATATTTGAAAATTAAAGCTCCTGAGGCAGTTGCTTGCCCTGACTCTATAATCCAGGTTGTGAAGGTTTTCCAATGGGATTGATATTGTCTCCTGGTAGACAAAGTGTATTGATTCATCAGTTTATTAGTGACTCTTTCCCCAAATTGAGCTAACCATTTGGCATTGTAAATGTCCATAAGGCAAAACTGAGCGAGGTCCGAAGGTTGCCAATTGTTTGCAAGTGGAAAGCTGAGACCGGGAGAGACACCGGGTTCCTGCACCACTTCTGCAATTGATGGTACCATACCTGGGCTGGCCATAGCGGCGCGATCATCGAGACTAGGCCCCGGTAATCCCTCAGCTTGTGAATTACTTTGCACATTAGCACAGAATCTGGTGGAGGAAAAAGATAGATTGACGTCCACCTGGTCCAATCCACCAACAATGCATCGGGTCCCCCCGCCTGGGTTACCTCCTGACGAGTGAGGAAGAGAGGTAGTCTATGGTTCTCTTTGGATGCAAACAGGTCCACTTGTGGACGGTAAGGCTTTGCAATCATCTTGTCGAAGATGGCCTGTTTGATCATCCATTCTACTAGAGTGCTCCGCCGGCGAGAGAGAGCGTCTGCCCAGACGTTCGCCACGCCGGGGAGATATGTTGCATGCAGGGAAAATGCCCAGCGATTCGGCCAGGGCAAAAATCTGTTCGGAAACCTTCAGCAACTCTCGCAACCTCACTGAGCCCTGTTTTTGAATACAATAAACTGCAGTTTGGTTGTCCATTCGGAACGCTATTGATTTGTTTTTCAAAGTCATGCCGTGATTTTGGAGAAAAAAGAGAGGGACTAAAAGCTCTTGCTTGTTGATATGCAACTGATTGTCATCTGACCATGTGCCTTGCCCTTGATGGCCCAGGTTTGACTGATAGCCCCAACCTAGTGCCCCTGAGGCATCTGTGTCTACCCATACCGTAGGAGGGGGAGAAACTCATGTCGTTATTGAGTGGAGGATTTCCCGCTTGGCCCAGACCGAGAGTAAGCTGTGGATTAATGGAGGAATTGGCCATAATTTCTTCTCCGGCGAGAGAGGGAAAACTTTGTTGCCTTCCAGGAATAATCATTTGACTTTCAACCGGCCCAACTTCACAGTTAATTGTATCCAGTTGAGAGAGCCGATCAGGGAATCCCACGTCTTCCTGGTCGTATCCAGACTGTGGAGAAAACGGAACAGTTTCCTGCGAAATCTGTTTCGGTTGTCCACACTCTGAGTAAGAGTCAGATTGGCGGTATCCCAGACCAGCCCTATCCACTGAATAGTCCTTGTGGGGACAAGGAGAGACTTCGCCAAGTTCACCTTGAACCCTAGGGTTTGCACATGAGCTAACACTTGGTTTACATGATCATGACATAATTCCTTTGAGTTCGCCACTACCAGCCAGTCGTCTAGATACCAAAACACCTGAATGCCCTGGACTAATAAAGGCAAAAGGGCTTGCCGGACTAGTTTTGTGAAAATTCTTGGTGCCAGGTTCAAACCGAAAGGCATTCTTTGGAAGACATAAGCCTGACCCTCAGAGCGAGGAATTTCTGGAACCGCTTGTTTATAGGGACATGCCAATAGGCATCTTTGAGATCGATTGAGCACATCCAACCTTGCGGCGGAAGTGAGAGTCTGAGTTGCTGTACTGTAAGCATCCTGAAGGGTGAATTCTCTATAAAAGTGTTCAGTTGCGAGAGATCGAGAACTGGTCGCATCTGCACACTGTCCCTTTTTGGCACTAAGAAGAGTCTTGAGGTGAACACTAGGTGATTGGAATTGACTGGGATAAGGACATGTTTGGAAATCATTTCTTGGACTAGAGTCTCCTCCTCCCGAGACACACTGTTGCATTCCAGCGGCTGACGCAGTCGAGGCCGCCGGAGCCACCGCCAGGTGATTCCTTTGCTCACTACTTTCCTGGACCAAGTTTTCTTGGGCCAGGCCGAACGGAACGAACCTTGTCCTTCAAGGCAACTCTCAAATCCTGTGCCCTTAAGCATGGTAGCCTACTGGGAGACTGAAAGTATGGGTGGCTATTTTTTTGGAGGGGGAGGTAGGTTGGTATCTGACGGCTGGCTAGTTTTGGCGGACGAATGCCCCTGACTAACCTTTTGTAGGGCTTTACCTTTGTACCCAGAGTATTTACCTTGTTTGAACTTGTGCAGATTACCTCCCTGCTGAGGAGGGGGTCTGAGGTCCCTTGGTGACTGTTTAGCATGTGGCTGGTAAGGCTTGCTACCGCCCTTTGATTTATGAAAGGGCTTCTTAGCAGGGTCCTTCCGAGCTTGGGAGGTAACCTGTTTCCAACCATTAACCATATTAAACACTAGACTCCAGGTTTCTGAGTTATGTAGGGGGGCAGTAAGGACCGGCGAGAGAGTTACCCGGCGACCTATGTCCGCCGGCAACTTCCTGACCAGATGGACTCTCAGATTTTGGCGAGCTCGAACCGCTTCCATGATCGCAATTCTGATGTCTCCTAAAGATTGAATAGAATTTTGTAGTAAAAGTCTCCTAGACAAATCAGTAACTTTCCTAATTTGGGGGTCATCTATGGCTGAAATAGTACGTGAAAGAGAGGCAGCGACCTGGTGACTAACTAAGTACTGAAAGAACATCTGGTAGGCCTTATTTCTTAACTTGAAATCTCCCTCGAGGTGAGCAGCAGGGGGAGTAGAGAAAGGTTCATCTAGGGAGTGCAAGGATACTTTGGATGCCGCAAGAAAGGTAAGCAAATCGAGGACACTCCTTCTGCTTTGGCTACTGGCAAAGTAAAGTAAGCATGATTTTCTTGGGGAACCTGATGTGAAGACTTAGAAGTAATTGTGGCAGCAAAAACCTGAGCCTCTATCTCCCAATCTACCCAGGGGCCTAGCCCAACCCACCCCCTCTGCAGGACTGGTGTATGCGTCTGGTCTAAGACCGGAATTGTAGCCAATTCCGGTGTGAGAGCATTTAAAGCTTTGACATCGTTGACGCCATCAGCTTTTGACCAGTCCGCAAACAGTCGTGCAGAAGCGGCGGGAGGGACTGCCGGGGCAGCTGTGTACACAAAATATTCTGGGTTGTATGAACTTGGAATAGCTTTAATTGACACGTCTAGCACTCTCCCTGCCTCATATTTTGCCCGAAACTTTCTACTCTTGTTAATTTCAATATGCCATCCGCCGGGGGACCGGAAGTTCCCCTGAAACGTTAGGTTGAGCTAGTTGTGGGTTCTGTGGTATCACGGGGACCCACGAACAATCAGGGCCATAGAGGAGGGGCATGGGGCCCTTCCTCAGTGGTGCCTTATCTAAAGGAGGGGGAGTGACATCAGCGATAACCCTTAGGCTGGTAGTAGGAAGCGTAGCCGGCACTGTAGTGCCTGGAGCCGCAGCCACCGCTGGGGTAGGAAATGACGGAAGAAAACCTGGGGGGTCTAGAGTTCTTACTACAGAAGGACTAGGGGCCATTACAGGTTGACAAGCCGGGGGGTAAGAGGAGGCAGGGAGTTGATAATGTTGCATAACCTTATGCAATAAATCACTCATTTGATCTGAAGTGACACACTGACTGTGAGAGTCCCTGGATGATTGGGAGCTTGCTTCAGAATCCTCACCTGTGACAGACTGGGGGGCCGGGGAGAACAGCACTTCCTCCAGCTCCCTACTCAACTCAGAATTCTCCTGTTGTACCTCTAATTCATGATCCGCCGGGGGCCACATTATATCTGGAACCGATGATGGCAACATGTCTATGTTACTGTCATCAGCTCTTCTCTGATTTACGTTAAAAAGAGATTAAGATGGCTCAGACTGATGCCAGTAGCCCCCTGCCACAAAGGGCTTGGAGTCTGGGATTACCTGAGAGTTATCATCTACTTGTGACCCTGACGGTTTCCCCTGTACTGTTCGGCCAGGACTCTCCTAGGACCTGTCGACCGAACACTACGGGGTACATAATTCAATTTTGGTATGGCAAAGGTAACATTGGTAGGCATACTTAAAGATTGATCATGACTAGGTATGGGTTCCAGTACGTCTGCCCCTACTTCCGAGTCGCCAGAGTCGAGCCGAGGTGTGTCAGGGGTAGAGGGCGGTAGCTGAGGGGTATCCCTCCGGCTGCCACTGCTTGCCTGACTCGTCGATCCCCCAGAGTTCTCCCTCCGGCGCTTGATGGACCGGGAAGACTCGGCGGAAGAGTGTCTAGACTGTTTGTGGGGGATCTAGATCTTGACCTTGACTTCCGCTTAGGAGAGGGTGATCTTCTTCTCTTAGCACGGTCGGAGGGGGGGACCTCGGTGAGCTCACTCTCAGTGCCACTGCTACTACTCACTACCTCTTTGCTGAGGGCTTTCAACTTGACTTTAGGTCTGACAGATTTAGAGGATCCGGGTTTAACAAGAGGTGACTTTATAATTAGTTGGTCTCATAGGGCCTCATCATCACAGTGAAGCGCCTTGTGGGCGGTGTCTTTGGCATAAGAATTAAACGTAGATTTTATCTCTTGGAGTGCCGCCAAACACGATAAGTCTTTCTTAATCACTAATGCGGTTATCAAATCAGAGCAAATTGAACAGCGTTTAGATATCCACAAACCTCTAGAACGATCTAAGCATTTTACGCACTTCATGCATAGTTTGTGAGCGAAAATAGGCAACAGAGAGCAGGTAGGAGTAATGCATAGTTCAAACCACGGCATGGTGCAAAAAGGGGGCCCCCCCCCGCCTGGATCAGCCGCCCAAACTCCGCCAGAGTAGCTGCCACTCAGGAGCCTAGAAATAAAACATTTCCAGGAATCAATGCTCATAAGGATAACCTGGGAGGTGTTACACATCCTATCGCGAGTCCGCCGGAAAATTAGCTATAGTGCACCACTACTCTAACCTTCCGCTGGACTCGTCTAAGCTGACTTTTAACTATTTACCTGTGACAAGTGTCACAGGCCCCTTGACCTTTAGTGTCTGATTATCTATGAAACAGTTTGCAAAACTAATCTTTTCACTCTTGTACACTCGACTTGTGGTGCCGCAGGGCGAAGAAGTCTAGTCGTGTAGCCGGGTCAGTCAGGGCGAGTTAACTCGGCGGGCCGAGTTAGAAGCTCCCGTAGGAATGCAGTTCCGCCGGAAGACTGTGGTTCAGCCAAACCACGCCGGGATCTTTGATTGTTCCTACCCGTTTTGAAGACAGATAACCTGGGCCCACAGCACGGGGCCGCCGGAAAAAACAACCAAACTAAGGTGAGGGAGACAAGGCACAGCTCCACTCACCAAAGCCCCACACATAAAACATCATACAAATATATATAGGGACGTCTCCCCTATCCCCAAAACATGCAAACACACATGTTCAATCACTAGGGGTATACATAGGCATATAATAAAAATACAGAACACTTAGCAACCTAAATTACCTGAAGCCTACGCCGGAGACCCCTAAATAGGCTGACCACGAGGTCCGAAGAACATCACAGGTAGACGGCGCTCCGAAGACCCAGCAACAGCACACAGACGAGGGGAGGCCCACCAAAGGGGCCTACAAGCAAAACACGAACTCTGGAAGGCAGAGCACCACGTGCAGACACCCTTAAACCAGAGCAATTGCTGATTCTTGAATAATAGGACATGTACTTTCCTCAATACTGACAATACAAGGCATGATACAGACTGTATCATGCCTTGAAGAGTGGTAGCCTCCTAGCTAAAGTAACACAAAAGCTAAAGGCGTAACACAACATAATAAAAACACACACGGTACGAAGATCCTGGGACACATAGACGCCTGTTATAATAGTTCCCTAAATTTACACATACTTCCTGCGGACATACCAATCTGGCAGCCGTGCTAACTAATCTAAACCTTGTTACTACAACACAGATATATACAAATGAGTAAGGACTCACTAGAAGCTCTGGAACGTCGAATGCAGCGGAGAGCGGCGAAAGCCTTGTTTACAGTATGGCCGCGGAAGTTGGAAGGACGAAGATGGCCGCTAGAGGGCCTGGTGTCGGGGAAGCAAAACATGAGAAATCCACGCATATGGCAAGTCATATGATAACAGATATTAAGTTATTTTATCTTTTTTATATTTTACGGAGTTTTTTTCTGTAGGGTACCCTATCAAAATGACGATCCCATAAGGGAATTAGGCGTGCACTTATGATGAGTACTCCATGATAACTTCCGCGCGGGATATTCAAAATGCTGGCGCGGGATGTTGAATGGAGACTATAATACTAATAGGTGATGTCGTCAATGATGAAGGTGCCCTATTAAATATACTGATTCTAATAAGGCTGTTCTTTTCAGAGAAATCAGAAATATTGTAGTTAAAATCAAAGTAACGCAGTTACAGTATATAAACATATATATTTAATTTAATCAATTACTCAGTTAAGAAGTTAATTAGCGTTTGATTACAATAATTTATATAAACGAATTTGGATTTAGATAGTCTCGCAATTCATAACGTCTCAAGGCAGCTTAATCCTAAATTATTGGGCCTACAACTTGGTTGAAAAATATAAATAAATAAAATCTTTACCTTATTCTGACTGAAAACGTTTTATCATCAATCTTGAAATTATTCTCTGTCGTGTAATTGGACCATTTAACAGTAAAGCACTTGTAAACCTCTAATATAAGGCTTCGGTGTTGAAGGTGTGCACAACTTTATTTTTATGTTTAACACCTTAAGAGCGGGTGGTGGAGTATATTTCACTGTGCCGCTCAGCGTTTTTTTTTTTACCATAAATGGCCTTGTTTCCGTGCTCTTTTTCATGCATAAACAAGAGCCAGAGCGTAATACAAATATATATCCCTGAAAGGGCATTAATTGAACTTTCCAATGACACCTGAACCATCCTTCTACGATCTCTGATTGTCTTGCAACGATCGTGCAACTGAAGGGCAAAATCGCTAAAATACGGTCATTTCGTTACATAATTACGTGTGTAGCGAGGTAGGGAGGGTGGATGTGTGTGGAATAAATGTCAGTAGGCCCACGGCGGCCGTGGCGAGCGGTCATGAGGCAACCTATGCTCCTCCCGTCGCTCGTCTCTCTCTCAGAGCCAATATTGCGCCAAAATTGCACACGGACTCAGGTCGGGCCCCGCTCTTTGGGCTGGTGTTCTCTATACGGACTAGAGTCAGGCCCCGCTAAATAAGGGTTAAGGAACTATACAAGTGGCTAGATAAAAAGCAAGAGAATAAGGAGTATAGTAACGTATATATATATATATATTATTTTTATTAATCTCACCACCACACCCCCAATGAAATTAATTAAAGTATATATGATCCACCGGGATTCGAACGCGGGTTATCACACACATATTTTTGCCACCTTAACCATTACACCACCAGGACGGTGAAATGAATATGAAAATATATGAAATGACGGGCCTCAAAGCAAACCCTGAAGGAGCCAAGTGTAGGATAGCCAGTCTCCAGTTACAACAACCGAAGGAGAAGCAGAATAGCAGAGTCAACCCTGATAAACCCCAAATTACCCCATGCTCTAAGCCACAGATATGGACCAATCACCACACACCTGTACCCACCAATCACCTCCCGCCTTTCGAATGAAGTCGACGATCCAACACCCAGCATTTCCTCTCTACCCGGACGTAAATTACAATGAGAATATGTTTATGCTAATTAAACATGAATGTCCCGAGGCCTACCGGAATAAATGGATGTGAAGGACAGCCTCGAATATGACGGAGACGCAGATGCCAGAACCTCCATGTAACTATACCTACCAAGCAAGATATAAGATCATTCATATTAAACCAGGTACAAAGGCCTATCCATGTTTATGAGAGATTTCTCTATCATTAGGCTAAGTAAACAATAGTTAAGTAGTTATTATTATACCTTGGAAGTGTACCATTATGTCAATACCAAACTTCCAAATCTAAGCTAAGTATTTACCTAATAATAACCACACAACCACTTTCCCCATAACCTTGTGACTTCGAGACCGTAGAAACGAGAGTCAAATATAATGTCGCATATTACCTCTAAAAAATTAGAGAGGAGTATGCAACCACACCTCAATACTATTCTAAAACCTTCGGGCTCAGAGTAGCTAATTAAAAGTGTGTAACAGCGCATTTTGAGCGACTGTATACTCTAGGGTAACTCATATAATCACTTGTATAACTCTCACCCTCATAACAGTTATTCACTTACTTAAGTATACTACTGTACATTCTAGTTGGGAATGATCTCCCTATAGATAGATCATCTCCCCCACCTATAAAAGGACTTGGTACAATTCTTGCAGAGTAAGCAAGCATTCCCACGGTCTTCTTAAAGTATTGCAGCAACTCCAATATGATTGCTAGCAACACGTATCGTATGACTCCTGTGACGCCTCCCGGCGTTAGCAGAATGGTTGCGTGGGGCATTGCAGCTCGCTAGCGCTCGCCAGGATGGGGGGATGGGCTACAGTTGTCCTAGAATGATCTGCTTTATTTCGTTAGTGTCGTGTTGCCACAGACAGTCTAGAAGTGATCTTTGTTTTGGTCTGTGACCGCGCCTTATATTTTATATTCACTATAATATAAATGTTGCTTGTGTGGGAAGCGAGCGAGAGAGGGTGAGGGAGTACACCTGGCAGCGGGGGAGCTGTGGCCCGGCTCGCTTGGGCGCTGACGGCGTTGGCGGCCAGGTGGTCAACTAGTCCCTGCCCATCGCGGCCGCGTGTTTTTTACCAGCTCAGAGCTTTCCTGACACGCGTATCGTCTACATCCTTTGCAATTCTGTCCCCCATACTCGCCACTTTGCATACTATTTCTCTCTCTCGACTTCTCCTTTCTCATTCTCTAATCTTTATTAAACTCAACATCGCTTCTGGTTTCAGCATAGACGTTCACCGTCGGCCAGTCGTATTGTACGCGAAGCTCTCAGATATTTCTATGTATGAGGTTTGGAGAGACGGACTTTTCCGTGTGTGTCCTCTCTCTCGGGAAGGTTGTAGACCGGTATATGTCTCCCTGGCAAGGTGTTGAGTGATTCTGCTTGGTTATCTAAAGCTAGACTAGGGGTAAGGTTACTGTGTCGTTGTCTCCGATGTGTGCAGTGTTAGCTAAGCCCTGCACGACATCGACAGGTACTGTGGGAGCCTAAGTTGTCTTCGGGTGGGTTTACTTTGCGAGCACAGCGCTGTGGTGTGAGAGGGCCATAGCCTATCCCTCACAACATAGTGCTGCCTCTTTGTGTTGACTTCTGAGGGATCGCCAGGATAGAACTAGGTACTAGAGACCTAGATTTATCAAGAGAGCATCCCCGTCATATAACGTAATCTTCATTATACCACCTTCGGACAACGTTAGGCTACGAGCCGCATGCTCGCCCATTGTTGCCCTGCTTTGATACCCCAGCTAGACTTTATTAACTGAGCAGACACTGGTTAGAGATAAGCCCCCATTATTATATGTATGCCACATTATTATTCACTGCACTTTTGAGCCGAGGTTGTTGTTGAGTTGCACAACCCTAGTAGGCTGTTGCGTTGTGTCACGAAGCATTTCTTTAGTTGTCGAGCATTACTACCTTTGCGCAGTCTTTATTATTCGCCTGCCTATTATTACTATATGTCCTAGCATTTATTGTGACCCGTATTCTGCATTATAATTGTTCAAGATTCTTTACGAACATCTTCCCAGCATCAGACTTATTTCAGAAGTTTCCAGTTGATGTTGCAGGACTAGCATTGCACTTTCTTTAATACAGGAGTGCCAGTTATTTGAGTATCTACCGTAACGTTAATTAATCACGTTAACTATCTTTTCTTTGTGTAACCTAATCGAGTAATCTTTTACTGTTTGAGAATAGGCGGTTTCATCGAGCGTCAGCCTAGTGTGTGTGCACCAGTTACCGAGTCATAGGATACCTCGTTGTCCAGGCACGACTCAGGGCGGTAATGGTGTTTTGTTTTCCAGTGTTTAAGGCAGGGGTTGGACCTAGTGTTACCGTTGTTGCATTTTTGCCATTATCTAGTCCAATGTTGAAGAGCCCTGTGTCTTTGAGAACCTGGATCGTAACACTCCTCACTGGTCAGAAGCCGGCACGCTCGAGCCCCCAGGCATTGACCAGTAGCAGATCAGACAGCCACATAGGAAGGTGAACCCTTCATGCGGCTGTGGTAATTAATACAGTGACATATACAGTGACAGTGCGATACTGTGCGATAATTAGTGTGTATACCATTATATATTTTCGCTATTCTTATTCTTTATTCTTTTACAGGAAAGAATATAATCACAGGAATATAGCTCAATCTAATTGCTTTTATAATATAGTGCAAAGCTGTAGGTATTTCCCAGTCGGGTAGCTACAATACCTACAAAGACAATCAATAACTCAAACCAGCCCCTAATTAAGCATAATCTATTTTGTTGGTAATAAAACCCTAGAAAAACCCAACAGTGTCTTTACTTCAAATCAATACCTTAACAAGTTACCTTTCAACATGTTTTTACAGTGAAAACCTCAACTACAAGCATAAACCATGACAATTAAGGTAAGAGGTAAAAAGGGCAACCAAATTGTTATGCCCTGTTTTTCTACAGGTTTAACTTGGGTAATGTGAGTTCTAAATTGACTGGGTATATAAGGCTGCATGCACAATACAAGATATGAGGAATAGAGAACACAAAGAAACACATGGTAGCAAGTTACATGATCACGTTTATTGATATACCACTGCAGAATACTTGTGTAAGACAATATAATATAATTGAACAACACTAGCATAAGTGGATCTGGATGGAGCCTAGTCTCCCACTTCCAACGTTCAGGTATTAATCTTCTGATCACTGGCTTTGATTTCACAGGTTTATATACCGAAGACCATCAATGTTACTTATAGATTCATATTCACTGTTAGACTTATTACTGGTAGCTCTGGTGCACAAGTAGTAGTTCACAGACTAGATTAGACACACGTATTTTTAGAGCACGGGAATTCTAGTTACCTCAGGGGGTACTGATCTAAGTTTTATATCCTTGTCTCAGAAATACATAGAACGCAAATCAGTGGGCGAACGTTAGATATCACTAGAGTTTTAATATCTGAATAAAGTAATTACGAGAGTCAAGGTCGCCTGTTAATTAAAGAGCACTGATCGCTTAGTACGTCCCAAATGAAATGGTTAAGTATGAATTACACTGGGCCACGTCTTAGCCACTTCGTAGAAATATTAATTAGTGAATCTAAAACAGCACAGTAATATGTAGTACTGCTAAAGGGAATCTTGGGTAGTATCTGATGGGTCTGGTCCTGGTTATCTTGCGTCCATGATGTTGGGGGCTAACGACTGGTTCCGCGGCCGTCCAGGGGGGCCATATGTGTGAAGTTCTTCAATACGTGGGCAGGTCCTTCTATCCAAATCTGCCACGGAGTCTGCCGGTTCTGGGATCTCACTCCGGAACAACACAAGGGCAGAGCTAGAAATTAACTGCAGGGTAGTGACCCCTGGTTGGTGTCTAGCTTTCAACTGATTTGACTGGGGGCGGGAGTTAGATTTATAGGCTCGGTTCTGGACCCTGCAGACAGTAGGGATCTCGAGTCTTATGGACTTAATTGAGCTCTCAATAGATATGGGGACTAGGTAAGATGGTATTTACTGTTGTGGCACAGGGCGATAGGAAGCCTTTATATTTTCATATAACTGAGCCTTAGTAAGAGGTACTATTTTGGCTATACTGGACGTATTTAGGGGAGAGAGACTGGATCTACTTTGCGAGGAGGATGGGGACAGCTGTGATAGGAGCGTCTCTCTAGATTGTTCAATCTTCATTCTATGGTATAGCTGAGGTGCTAATTTAGTGATCAGAGCATGCAAGAAAGGTAAATGGTTTATTGTGAGGTAATAGAGGTTAGTAAAGGTGTTAGTCATTCATGGTTAGTTCATTGATAGGAAGAATTCCTGTGCTACCTGGCAATGACTCGAAAGTCAAAACAGGGGGCAGGTATACCTCCGCGGGGGTGGGGGTCTCCCTCCTCGGGTGGGCAAAAAGGGGGAGCTGGGCGCCCTCTCTGATATAGTCGTCCGGCGGCTGAGGCTAGGGGCTTGCCATATCACCAGTGTTTGTAATAACCCTCTGTGTATGAGACAGATGTGAGTGTCTTTAATACCAAAACCGAAGGTGCCTTAGCTAGCTGGTTTTACTCGGCTGGTTGTTAATTGTAGGGTTTGCTGGATATGGTGGAGACTGGGTTGCTAACTCTGCCACATTTATCTGGAAGTATGACAATAGAAGTTAGTTACTGGCGGGGCGGCTAGCCTCGCACCGACGACCATTGGGTGCAGGGTTGTGAATGTGTTGTAAGAGAATAGATGGCATGCAAGGGGCTAGTAAAGTTCTAATGTTGTTCTGGCCTACTAAGTGAAGGTAGGCTGGATAGGAGTATATATATAAAAGGTTGGAGAGCGTTAGTAACGGACAATTCAAGGATCTTCAAGAGGTATGAGAGAGAGGCTAGGTCGGACAAGAGTCGAGAAGCGCGGGTGTCTTAATGAGAGGGGGGGGGGGGGAGTTCAAGGGCTACAGGGAAATTTTGCCCCTAAGGTCCCTAGGCTTGGGGGTGGCATTAGGCTACAATTGATATGGAAGTTTGAAAAGGCAGTAGAATACGTTAGCCAAATGCTACCGGGGAATGCAACTATGGGGTGGTATATGAGTCTGGAAAAGATAGAGTTATGTGATCAGTCAGAGGGTTATGGATACTATTAGTTGGCCCTGGGAACTGCTTTTTCTATTAAATATAAAATACCACCCACAGCGGCAGTTCGTAGGGGTACTTAGTTATTGTTTCGGGGTACTTATGACAGATACTGGTAACCAGGTTATCTTATACAATCTCTGGTTGGGGTAAGAGGTGTAAGACACGAAATAAATTGGCGTAGTGTGGCCTGTGGATACGAAGGAGGCAAGGGGAAGACGTATGACAATTGTGGAAAGTAAATGGAAAAAGGTGAACACAATGGCGGATAAAAATACTTAACCTAAGGATTGCATACATAGATTTATGGGGCGATGGGTCTTCAGAAGCTTAGTCTGGCAAGACAAGATGTTAGGGAATGTTAATATTAATACTTAGTTACTAGAGGAACAGTGCAAGGGGCGACTGGGCACGGGTTACATATATCTATACTCGTCATGGAAAATGATATACGAGGTCTAGGGACAGCGTGGGTGTTTTAACTTCTAAGATATATAACATCTACTTCTCGGATGCAAGAACATACATAGATATAATTATGGCTGTCTGATGTGTTGGCATTGGCTCAACGTCGGGACAGGCATGGGTGTTTTTAATATGAATGTATATTCCTGTTCATCATCTTTGTAGTTAGAAGTGTAGGACACGAGGGGGTTAGTGTACGTGAGGTGTGGAAAATGGTCAGTTTTAGAAAAGGTAAATGGGTGTGTCCTGGAGCTGTTTAGCCCTGCGGGCTTGGGCTGTCTGAAATGGCTGGCTCGGTCAGCTGGTCCTTTCGTTCTGTGGACCTTTCCTTTGGTGTTTCTGTGTGGTGTTCGTTCATGGCTTCTGTGGTGGGCTTCTCGTTCTGGGGCATTTTACTTCCCTCTCCTTCATTATAGGCTCGTCCTCGAGCCTCAAGGGTGAAGTAAAAAGAAGTATAGTCAGAAAAGTGTAGGTTAACAAGAAAAGTAGTATGACTAAGGAAAAAAAAATATAGTATATACAGTATATGGAAAACATGTAAATTTAAGAAAGGGCAGATAATTAAGAACACAGGAAATTAAGAAGAGGTAAAGTGTTTAACAATGTATAAAGCAATTTTTAAAAGATAGTCAGAAAAGTGTAGATTAACAAGAAAAGTAGTATGACTAAGGACAAAAAAATATATATATACAGTATATGGAAAACATGTAAATGTATAGAATCATGCCCAATCGCTTAGGAATTGAAAACATTCGAAACAATTTAGTACAATAATATCCTCATCATCATCGGCGGGGGGGGGGGGGGTATTTAGGGTCGCCGTTAGTCTGGGTGACGGTCGGGTAATAGGGTCGGTGGTTCACTTTCACTTTGGAAGGGCGGGGTGGATATACCGTTAGTTCTTGTCGTTAGGAATGTGGGTCTGGGGGCGAGCTGGCCCGGGGCCAGTTTTGGAGGGGGGGTCTAAGTGGTTTCGGTCGGGGGTAGTGATAGGGGGGTTTTAATGATGAAACGGGCAGGTCGAGTCGGGGTTGTTGTTGCGGAAGAGGTTGGTGCTGGGGAGGGGTTGAATTGTGTAGAGAGTTGTGGTCGTGAGTGGGGTGTGGGAAGGGGTGAGAAAGGCTGAAGGTTGAGAGTTTACTATGATCGGGTGGTTTGGAGGTTTGGGGTGTGGGGATTTGATAGGGAGATGGTGGGGGGGGTCTGGGCAGGCAGGGTTGTGGTTTGAGAGGGGTTGAATTTAGAGTGATTTTATTTCCGGGAGAGACATGGATGGGATTTCGAGGAGTGGTTGAAGTTGAGAGGTTGATTATGTTGTTTGGGGCGAGAGGGAGAGTATTTTGGGGTTTAGCCAAGGTGGAAAAAGTTTTGTGGTTGGATTGGGATGGGAGTGGTATTTCGTCGAGCGGGATCTTTGGGGGGGGAATTTGGGGCGGGTGGGGTAACGGTGAAGAAGGGGAGGTTGATAGTTTAGCTGGGCTCATGATGGTGGGGGACCGACTGGTGAGCAGGTGTTCGGTACGCATGAGGGGGGGGGAATCACATTGGTGGGGGTCACGCGCGAGGGGGGGATTAACGGCGCGTGTGGGAGGATCAGAGTGGTGGGGTGTGTCGGTGGCAGTGACGGTTTGCTTAGAGGTTATCTGGGGTTGGTGGGTTTGTCTGTCATGAGGGGTGAGTCAAGTGTGGGGTTTTGAAGTTTATTAGGGGTGTGAATTGTGGGGGGGTGGAAGGGAGCTACTGACGGAAAACTGTCACAAGGGAGATTTTGTTGGTGGGGGAATAGCTGAGTATTTCTGGGGGAAGGGGGGGAACATAGTTGGGTCCCTAGGTCGTCACGCGTGAGGGGAGGGTTTACGGCGCGTGTGGGAGGGTCAGGGTGGTGAGAGGTGAGCGAGTTAGGAAACGGGATTTGTTGGGGGGACTGCGGCGGGTTGGTGGGGGAAGAGTTAGGTGTAGAACAGGGGTTATTGGTAGAGGACTGATGTATAGATTTGGGGTTGTTAATAGGACGAATTTTGGGAATTTTCTTGGTGGCAGTCACGGTCTGGTTAGCGGTTATCTGGGGTTGGTGGGTTTGTTTGACATTAACAGGACGAGTTTGGGGAATTTTCTTGGTGGCAGTCTCGGTCTGGTTAGAGGTTCTCTGGGACTGGTGAGTTTGTTTGACATGAGAGGGCGAGTCAATTGTGGGGTTTCGAAGTTTTCTAGGGGTGTGAATTGTGTGGGGGTGGAAGGGAGCTACTGACTGAAAACTGTCACAAGCTACCGACGGAAAACTGTCACAAGGGAAATTTTGTTGGTGGGGGGATAGCTGAACATTTCTGGGGTCATGTGGAAAATATGTTGTGGTAGGCCTACATAGGTAGGCATAGCTAGAATACGGCTCTTGTTGGGGGGGCTGCTGAGGGTTGGTGGGGGGAGAGGTCGGTAAACTGTCACAAGGGAAATTTTGTTGGTGGGGGGATAGCTGAACATTTCTGGGGTCATGTGGAAAATATGTTGTGGTAGGCCTACATAGGTAGGCATAGCTAGAATACGGCTCTTGTTGGGGGGGCTGCTGAGGGTTGGTGGGGGGAGAGTTCACTGGAGTTGGACTTTCACCGGAAGTCATTTTGGAAGGGTGCACGGAGTCTTGGATAGGGGCTAAAAGGTTGGATAGGGGATTCATCGAACTGCGTAGGCATTCTTCTCTGATGGCGAGCATATGTTCTTCGAATAAGCCATACGGGTCGAGATGGGCGGTGATGTGGGGTGGGAGGATGTTTAACAATGCGGTGAATAAGAGTTCATTTTGTTGGTCGTAATCTTCATAGCTATACGTGGTCCTCACGTATCTGTAGAGTTGTATGAGGGTCACATTTATATCCCCTTCATACTTGATCTCGTCGACTTTTATTATTTTGGGGGCGACGGGGGAACCCAAAAGTGGATCTAAAGTCCGGATCACGAAGGATCGAAACTGGTTCCAGGTACTCTCTGGCGTATTCTGTTTCACCATTTGGTGAATAAATTCTTTAAAAGTAGGCTTATCAACAAGTTGGGAAATGGCTTCTCCCAACTGTACAACATGCAAAATTGCCATGGCGATTTTTTCGCGGTCATTATGAAGTACCACATCGTACACTGGCTTTATTATGTCTAAGTAACTGGTGATATCATATGTGTTTACATCATACTTGGGAATGTGTGCGAGTGGCTGAAGATTTCGCGATGTTGCCATGCTTCTACTGTTCCAAACTTGCAGTGTAATGCAACCTTTTATCCGAATCAAGAACCACCGCTGCCGCCAATGTTATGCCCTGTTTTTCTACAGGTTTAACTTGGGTAATGTGAGTTCTAAATTGACTGGGTATATAAGGCTGCATGCACAATACAAGATATGAGGAATAGAGAACACAAAGAAACACATGGTAGCAAGTTACATGATCACGTTTATTGATATACCACTGCAGAATACTTGTGTAAGACAATATAATAGAATTGAACAACACTAGCATAAGTGGATCTGGATGGAGCCTAGTCTCCCACTTCCAACGTTCAGGTATTAATCTTCTGATCACTGGCTTTGATTTCACAGGTTTATATACCGAAGACCATCAATGTTACTTATAGATTCATATTCACTGTTAGACTTATTACTGGTAGCTCTGGTGCACAAGTAGTAGTTCACAGACTAGATTAGACACACGTATTTTTAGAGCACGGGAATTCTAGTTACCTCAGGGGGTACTGATCTAAGTTTTATATCCTTGTCTCAGAAATACATAGAACGCAAATCAGTGGGCGAACGTTAGATATCACTAGAGTTTTAATATCTGAATAAAGTAATTACGAGAGTCAAGGTCGCCTGTTAATTAAAGAGCACTGATCGCTTAGTACGTCCCAAATGAAATGGTTAAGTATGAATTACACTGGGCCAGGTCTTAGCCACTTCGTAGAAATATTAATTAGTGAATCTAAAACAGCACAGTAATATGTAGTACTGCTAAAGGGAATCTTGGGTAGTATCTGATGGGTCTGGTCCTGGTTATCTTGCGTCCATGATGTTGGGGGCTAACGACTGGTTCCGCGGCCGTCAAGGGGGGCCATATGTGTGAAGTTCTTCAATACGTGGGCAGGTCCTTCTATCCAAATCTGCCACGGAGTCTGCCGGTTCTGGGATCTCACTCCGGAACAACACAAGGGCAGAGCTAGAAATTAACTGCAGGGTAGTGACCCCTGGTTGGTGTCTAGCTTTCAACTGATTTGACTGGGGGCGGGAGTTAGATTTATAGGCTCGGTTCTGGACCCTGCAGACAGTAGGGATCTCGAGTCTTATGGACTTAATTGAGCTCTCAATAGATATGGGGACTAGGTAAGATGGTATTTACTGTTGTGGCACAGGGCGATAGGAAGCCTTTATATTTTCATATAACTGAGCCTTAGTAAGAGGTACTATTTTGGCTATACTGGACGTATTTAGGGGAGAGAGACTGGATCTACTTTGCGAGGAGGATGGGGACAGCTGTGATAGGAGCGTCTCTCTAGATTGTTCAATCTTCATTCTATGGTATAGCTGAGGTGCTAATTTAGTGATCAGAGCATGCAAGAAAGGTAAATGGTTTATTGTGAGGTAATAGAGGTTAGTAAAGGTGTTAGTCATTCATGGTTAGTTCATTGATAGGAAGAATTCCTGTGCTACCTGGCAATGACTCGAAAGTCAAAACAGGGGGCAGGTATACCTCCGCGGGGGTGGGGGTCTCCCTCCTCGGGTGGGCAAAAAGGGGGAGCTGGGCGCCCTCTCTGATATAGTCGTCCGGCGGCTGAGGCTAGGGGCTTGCCATATCACCAGTGTTTGTAATAACCCTCTGTGTATGAGACAGATGTGAGTGTCTTTAATACCAAAACCGAAGGTGCCTTAGCTAGCTGGTTTTACTCGGCTGGTTGTTAATTGTAGGGTTTGCTGGATATGGTGGAGACTGGGTTGCTAACTCTGCCACATTTATCTGGAAGTATGACAATAGAAGTTAGTTACTGGCGGGGCGGCTAGCCTCGCACCGACGACCATTGGGTGCAGGGTTGTGAATGTGTTGTAAGAGAATAGATGGCATGCAAGGGGCTAGTAAAGTTCTAATGTTGTTCTGGCCTACTAAGTGAAGGTAGGCTGGATAGGAGTATATATATAAAAGGTTGGAGAGCGTTAGTAACGGACAATTCAAGGATCTTCAAGAGGTATGAGAGAGAGGCTAGGTCGGACAAGAGTCGAGAAGCGCGGGTGTCTTAATGAGAGGGGGGGGGGGGAGTTCAAGGGCTACAGGGAAATTTTGCCCCTAAGGTCCCTGGGCGTAGGGGTGGCATTAGGCTACAATTGATATGGAAGTTTGAAAAGGCAGTAGAATACGTTAGCCAAATGCTACCGGGGAATGCAACTATGGGGTGGTATATGAGTCTGGAAAAGATAGAGTTATGTGATCAGTCAGAGGGTTATGGATACTATTAGTTGGCCCTGGGAACTGCTTTTTCTATTAAATATAAAATACCACCCACAGCGGCAGTTCGTAGGGGTACTTAGTTATTGTTTCGGGGTACTTATGACAGATACTGGTAACCAGGTTATCTTATACAATCTCTGGTTGGGGTAAGAGGTGTAAGACACGAAATAAATTGGCGTAGTGTGGGCTGTGGATACGAAGGAGGCAAGGGGAAGACGTATGACAATTGTGGAAAGTAAATGGAAAAAGGTGAACACAATGGCGGATAAAAATACTTAACCTAAGGATTGCATACATAGATTTATGGGGCGATGGGTCTTCAGAAGCTTAGTCTGGCAAGACAAGATGTTAGGGAATGTTAATATTAATACTTAGTTACTAGAGGAACAGTGCAAGGGGCGACTGGGCACGGGTTACATATATCTATACTCGTCATGGAAAATGATATACGAGGTCTAGGGACAGCGTGGGTGTTTTAACTTCTAAGATATATAACATCTACTTCTCGGATGCAAGAACATACATAGATATAATTATGGCTGTCTGATGTGTTGGCATTGGCTCAACGTCGGGACAGGCATGGGTGTTTTTAATATGAATGTATATTCCTGTTCATCATCTTTGTAGTTAGAAGTGTAGGACACGAGGGGGTTAGTGTACGTGAGGTGTGGAAAATGGTCAGTTTTAGAAAAGGTAAATGGGTGTGTCCTGGAGCTGTTTAGCCCTGCGGGCTTGGGCTGTCTGAAATGGCTGGCTCGGTCAGCTGGTCCTTTCGTTCTGTGGACCTTTCCTTTGGTGTTTCTGTGTGGTGTTCGTTCATGGCTTCTGTGGTGGGCTTCTCGTTCTGGGGCATTTTACTTCCCTCTCCTTCATTATAGGCTCGTCCTCGAGCCTCAAGGGTGAAGTAAAAAGAAGTATAGTCAGAAAAGTGTAGGTTAACAAGAAAAGTAGTATGACTAAGGGAAAAAAATAATATATACAGTATATGGAAAACATGTCAATTTAAGAAAGGGCAGATAATTAAGAACACAGGAAATTAAGAAGAGGTCAAGTGTTTAACCAATGTATAAAGCAAATTTAAAAGATAGTCAGAAAAGTGTAGATTAACAAGAAAAGTAGTATGACCAAGGGAAAAAAAAAAATATAGTATATACAGTATATGGAAAACATGTAAATTTAAGAAAGGGCAGATAATTAAGAACACAGGAAATTAAGAAGAGGTAAAGTGTTTAACAATGTATAAAGCAATTTTTAAAAGATAGTCAGAAAAGTGTAGATTAACAAGAAAAGTAGTATGACTAAGGACAAAAAAATATATATATACAGTATATGGAAAACATGTAAATGTATAGAATCATGCCCAATCGCTTAGGAATTGAAAACATTCAAAACAATTTAGTACAATAATATCCTCATCATCATCAGGGGGGGGGGGGGGGTATTTAGGGTCGCCGTTAGTCTGGGTGACGGTCGGGTAATAG
Source organism: Paralithodes platypus (assembly GCA_032716605.1). Classification (NCBI taxonomy): domain Eukaryota; kingdom Metazoa; phylum Arthropoda; class Malacostraca; order Decapoda; family Lithodidae; genus Paralithodes; species Paralithodes platypus. The sequence goes on along the minus strand of CM064482.1, from coordinate 74,424,431 downwards.
GGTCGGTGGTTCACTTTCACTTTGGAAGGGCGGGGTGGATATACCGTTAGTTCTTGTCGTTAGGAATGTGGGTCTGGGGGCGAGCTGGCCCGGGGCCAGTTTTGGAGGGGGGGTCTAAGTGGTTTCGGTCGGGGGTAGTGATAGGGGGGTTTTAATGATGAAACGGGCAGGTCGAGTCGGGGTTGTTGTTGCGGAAGAGGTTGGTGCTGGGGAGGGGTTGAATTGTGTAGAGAGTTGTGGTCGTGAGTGGGGTTTGGGGAGGGGTGAGTAAGGCTGAAGGTTGAGAGTTTACTATGATCGGGTGGTTTGGAGGTTTGGGGTGTGGGGATTTGATAGGGAGATGGTGGGGGGGGTCTGGGCAGGCAGGGTTGTGGTTTGAGAGGGGTTGAATTTAGAGTGATTTTATTTCCGGGAGAGACATGGATGGGATTTCGAGGAGTGGTTGAAGTTGAGAGGTTGATTATGTTGTTTGGGGCGAGAGGGAGAGTATTTTGGGGTTTAGCCAAGGTGGAAAAAGTTTTGTGGTTGGATTGGGATGGGAGTGGTATTTCGTCGAGCGGGATCTTTGGGGGGGGAATTTGGGGGGGGTGGGTGGGGAAACGGTGAAGAGGGGGAGGTTGATAGTTTAGCTGGGCTCATGATGGTGGGGGACCGACTGGTGAGCAGGTGTTCGGTACGCATGAGGGGGGGGGAATCACTTTGGTGGGGGTCACGCGTGAGGGGGGGATTAACGGCGCGTGTGGGAGGATCAGAGTGGTGGGGTGTGTCGGTGGCAGTGACGGTTTGCTTAGAGGTTATCTGGGGTTGGTGGGTTTGTCTGTCATGAGGGGGTGAGTCAAGTGTGGGGTTTTGAAGTTTATTAGGGGTGTGAATTGTGGGGGGGTGGAAGGGAGCTACTGACGGAAAACTGTCACAAGGGAGATTTTGTTGGTGGGGGAATAGCTGAGTATTTCTGGGGGAAGGGGGGGAACATAGTTGGGTCCCTAGGTCGTCACGCGTGAGGGGAGGGTTTACGGCGCGTGTGGGAGGGTCAGGGTGGTGAGAGGTGAGCGAGTTAGGAAACGGGATTTGTTGGGGGGACTGCGGCGGGTTGGTGGGGGAAGAGTTAGGTGTAGAACAGGGGTTATTGGTAGAGGACTGATGTATAGATTTGGGGTTGTTAATAGGACGAATTTTGGGAATTTTCTTGGTGGCAGTCACGGTCTGGTTAGCGGTTATCTGGGGTTGGTGGGTTTGTTTGACATTAACAGGACGAGTTTGGGGAATTTTCTTGGTGGCAGTCTCGGTCTGGTTAGAGGTTCTCTGGGACTGGTGAGTTTGTTTGACATGAGAGGGCGAGTCAATTGTGGGGTTTCGAAGTTTTCTAGGGGTGTGAATTGTGTGGGGGTGGAAGGGAGCTACTGACTGAAAACTGTCACAAGCTACCGACGGAAAACTGTCACAAGGGAAATTTTGTTGGTGGGGGGATAGCTGAACATTTCTGGGGTCATGTGGAAAATATGTTGTGGTAGGCCTACATAGGTAGGCATAGCTAGAATACGGCTCTTGTTGGGGGGGCTGCTGAGGGTTGGTGGGGGGAGAGGTCGGTAAACTGTCACAAGGGAAATTTTGTTGGTGGGGGGATAGCTGAACATTTCTGGGGTCATGTGGAAAATATGTTGTGGTAGGCCTACATAGGTAGGCATAGCTAGAATACGGCTCTTGTTGGGGGGGCTGCTGAGGGTGGTGGGGGGAGAGTTCACTGGAGTTGGACTTTCACCGGAAGTCATTTTGGAAGGGTGCACGGAGTCTTGGATAGGGGCTAAAAGGTTGGATAGGGGATTCATCGAACTGCGTAGGCATTCTTCTCTGATGGCGAGCATATGTTCTTCGAATAAGCCATACGGGTCGAGATGGGTGGTGATGTGGGGTGGGAGGATGTTTAACAATGCGGTGAATAAGAGTTCATTTTGTTGGTCGTAATCTTCATAGCTATACGTGGTCCTCACGTATCTGTAGAGTTGTATGAGGGTCACATTTATATCCCCTTCATACTTGATCTCGTCGACTTTTATTATTTTGGGGGCGACGGGGGAACCCAAAAGTGGATCTAAAGTCCGGATCACGAAGGATCGAAACTGGTTCCAGGTACTCTCTGGCGTATTCTGTTTCACCATTTGGTGAATAAATTCTTTAAAAGTAGGCTTATCAACAAGTTGGGAAATGGCTTCTCCCAACTGTACAACATGCAAAATTGCCATGGCGATTTTTTCGCGGTCATTATGAAGTACCACATCGTACACTGGCTTTATTATGTCTAAGTAACTGGTGATATCATATGTGTTTACATCATACTTGGGAATGTGTGCGAGTGGCTGAAGATTTCGCGATGTTGCCATGCTTCTACTGTTCCAAACTTGCAGTGTAATGCAACCTTTTATCCGAATCAAGAACCACCGCTGCCGCCAATGTTATGCCCTGTTTTTCTACAGGTTTAACTTGGGTAATGTGAGTTCTAAATTGACTGGGTATATAAGGCTGCATGCACAATACAAGATATGAGGAATAGAGAACACAAAGAAACACATGGTAGCAAGTTACATGATCACGTTTATTGATATACCACTGCAGAATACTTGTGTAAGACAATATAATAGAATTGAACAACACTAGCATAAGTGGATCTGGATGGAGCCTAGTCTCCCACTTCCAACGTTCAGGTATTAATCTTCTGATCACTGGCTTTGATTTCACAGGTTTATATACCGAAGACCATCAATGTTACTTATAGATTCATATTCACTGTTAGACTTATTACTGGTAGCTCTGGTGCACAAGTAGTAGTTCACAGACTAGATTAGACACACGTATTTTTAGAGCACGGGAATTCTAGTTACCTCAGGGGGTACTGATCTAAGTTTTATATCCTTGTCTCAGAAATACATAGAACGCAAATCAGTGGGCGAACGTTAGATATCACTAGAGTTTTAATATCTGAATAAAGTAATTACGAGAGTCAAGGTCGCCTGTTAATTAAAGAGCACTGATCGCTTAGTACGTCCCAAATGAAATGGTTAAGTATGAATTACACTGGGCCACGTCTTAGCCACTTCGTAGAAATATTAATTAGTGAATCTAAAACAGCACAGTAATATGTAGTACTGCTAAAGGGAATCTTGGGTAGTATCTGATGGGTCTGGTCCTGGTTATCTTGCGTCCATGATGTTGGGGGCTAACGACTGGTTCCGCGGCCGTCCAGGGGGGCCATATGTGTGAAGTTCTTCAATACGTGGGCAGGTCCTTCTATCCAAATCTGCCACGGAGTCTGCCGGTTCTGGGATCTCACTCCGGAACAACACAAGGGCAGAGCTAGAAATTAACTGCAGGGTAGTGACCCCTGGTTGGTGTCTAGCTTTCAACTGATTTGACTGGGGGCGGGAGTTAGATTTATAGGCTCGGTTCTGGACCCTGCAGACAGTAGGGATCTCGAGTCTTATGGACTTAATTGAGCTCTCAATAGATATGGGGACTAGGTAAGATGGTATTTACTGTTGTGGCACAGGGCGATAGGAAGCCTTTATATTTTCATATAACTGAGCCTTAGTAAGAGGTACTATTTTGGCTATACTGGACGTATTTAGGGGAGAGAGACTGGATCTACTTTGCGAGGAGGATGGGGACAGCTGTGATAGGAGCGTCTCTCTAGATTGTTCAATCTTCATTCTATGGTATAGCTGAGGTGCTAATTTAGTGATCAGAGCATGCAAGAAAGGTAAATGGTTTATTGTGAGGTAATAGAGGTTAGTAAAGGTGTTAGTCATTCATGGTTAGTTCATTGATAGGAAGAATTCCTGTGCTACCTGGCAATGACTCGAAAGTCAAAACAGGGGGCAGGTATACCTCCGCGGGGGTGGGGGTCTCCCTCCTCGGGTGGGCAAAAAGGGGGAGCTGGGCGCCCTCTCTCTGATATAGTCGTCCGGCGGCTGAGGCTAGGGGCTTGCCATATCACCAGTGTTTGTAATAACCCTCTGTGTATGAGACAGATGTGAGTGTCTTTAATACCAAAACCGAAGGTGCCTTAGCTAGCTGGTTTTACTCGGCTGGTTGTAAATTGTAGGGTTTGCTGGATATGGTGGAGACTGGGTTGCTAACTCTGCCACATTTATCTGGAAGTATGACAATAGAAGTTAGTTACTGGCGGGGCGGCTAGCCTCGCACCGACGACCATTGGGTGCAGGGTTGTGAATGTGTTGTAAGAGAATAGATGGCATGCAAGGGGCTAGTAAAGTTCTAATGTTGTTCTGGCCTACTAAGTGAAGGTAGGCTGGATAGGAGTATATATATAAAAGGTTGGAGAGCGTTAGTAACGGACAATTCAAGGATCTTCAAGAGGTATGAGAGAGAGGCTAGGTCGGACAAGAGTCGAGAAGCGCGGGTGTCTTAATGAGAGGGGGGGGGGGGGGAGTTCAAGGGCTACAGGGAAATTTTGCCCCTAAGGTCCCTGGGCGTGGGGGTGGCATTAGGCTACAATTGATATGGAAGTTTGAAAAGGCAGTAGAATACGTTAGCCAAATGCTACCGGGGAATGCAACTATGGGGTGGTATATGAGTCTGGAAAAGATAGAGTTATGTGATCAGTCAGAGGGTTATGGATACTATTAGTTGGCCCTGGGAACTGCTTTTTCTATTAAATATAAAATACCACCCACAGCGGCAGTTCGTAGGGGTACTTAGTTATTGTTTCGGGGTACTTATGACAGATACTGGTAACCAGGTTATCTTATACAATCTCTGGTTGGGGTAAGAGGTGTAAGACACGAAATAAATTGGCGTAGTGTGGGCTGTGGATACGAAGGAGGCAAGGGGAAGACGTATGACAATTGTGGAAAGTAAATGGAAAAAGGTGAACACAATGGCGGATAAAAATACTTAACCTAAGGATTGCATACATAGATTTATGGGGCGATGGGTCTTCAGAAGCTTAGTCTGGCAAGACAAGATGTTAGGGAATGTTAATATTAATACTTAGTTACTAGAGGAACAGTGCAAGGGGCGACTGGGCACGGGTTACATATATCTATACTCGTCATGGAAAATGATATACGAGGTCTAGGGACAGCGTGGGTGTTTTAACTTCTAAGATATATAACATCTACTTCTCGGATGCAAGAACATACATAGATATAATTATGGCTGTCTGATGTGTTGGCATTGGCTCAACGTCGGGACAGGCATGGGTGTTTTTAATATGAATGTATATTCCTGTTCATCATCTTTGTAGTTAGAAGTGTAGGACACGAGGGGGTTAGTGTACGTGAGGTGTGGAAAATGGTCAGTTTTAGAAAAGGTAAATGGGTGTGTCCTGGAGCTGTTTAGCCCTGCGGGCTTGGGCTGTCTGAAATGGCTGGCTCGGTCAGCTGGTCCTTTCGTTCTGTGGACCTTTCCTTTGGTGTTTCTGTGTGGTGTTCGTTCATGGCTTCTGTGGTGGGCTTCTCGTTCTGGGGCATTTTACAAATAGTCACCGCTACATAATTGGTTGGCAGCGTATATTGGGATTCGTGTTCCCCAAATCGAAAACACAATTAAAATAAGACCTCCGAAGAGCAAACAAAAGCACTAAAAAAAAGCAATTAGAAAAACATTAACATAACAGACCTAAGGGGAAAGAAAAACATCGATGAATGATAAAACAATAGAAGTGGATTCAGAGTGAACTGGTACTATAACTCAGTACCCAGCACATCAGAGCTGACCTCAGCATTCCCTTCACTGAGCCAATGAGTCACGGTGAGCCCGCGCACCAGCAAGTCAACTCTAGACTCACACATGCACGCACGCACACCACGGTATGACGTGTGTGTGAACTGTGACGTCACGGGAATTGGTGACGACATAAGGAGAAGCAATCTACTCTACGGGATCGCCCCTTCAAACTTCATTCTACAACAGCTGACTAGAAGACCTTCAAACATCGCAACATTCAGCTTTGTATCGGTTAGTCAGAAATAACATACAAACTAAATATACTAGTAATTAGTGCTAGTAAAAATCCTGTCAACACAAACAAGCAATGCCAAAGTATCTTAACTATTCTTTCAACTTATTCATGTGTATAGAATAATTTAGCTGGGACTGTACTTTCCTCATTAATTTCATTCCTTCTATGAATTCAAGTTAGATCAAAGAATTTAAGTACTCTATATTTTCAGTAACAGTTTCTCAAGTAATAGCTTAGCAGAGATTCAAAGACTTACTTCTGTTACACACTGTGTTAATTTATTTTCAATTTCTTAGTAAGAGAATAGGCTTCCCTATAGTGCCTTACTAACCTATTTTTTCTTAGTAAGAGAGTATTCTTATACAGTACCTTACTAACCAGAATTTTCCAGAATTTTCCTGTTTTCAGAAACTAACTGCTCACTCATCAGACTAACCACCATTATCATCCATACAATCTTGGGTACAGGTGTGTGGTTTAGAGAAATCCCTATTATCAACATTTTTGTACCAGTGCTAACATTTGTTTTGTGGGATTATTTGTCAATGACATCCAATCCAGGTATCTTTACCAAAAGTGTCATTTTTCCTAATGTCCTTTAATCTTTTTAGAAAAGAGAATGTTTTAGAGGAAGATCTCATATCCTCTGATAGTCAATCTGATGGACATTCAGACAGTCCTCCTGAAGCAGAAGGAAGGGAAGTAGCACCACAGTCGGTCACAGAGTTAGATAAAGAGGTAGACAATTCTTTTGACACTGACATTGACACACTTACTAACCAACTGTCCGACTCTTTCAAGGATAAATTGAGTTATCCACCAGAGGTTGACACCTCCTCTAGCGCCTCCGGTACACAAAAGGTTACATCAGACCTCGTCGACACAGAGTCTAGCGTAAACCTAAGCGCAAGCGGGGGGACAAAGGTAATTAACGCGCCTCCAGAATCTACAAAAACCAAGTCGTTCCAGTTACGCCCTACAATTTTAGACGCACGCCAACATCGATCAGGTAGGCAATATCCGACAGGTAACTTGAACATGTCGACTACTCCGCCGATGACTACTACGACGGCTACGAGTACGACTACTACAACACCCACCATGTTGCCACCAGGACACGTGCCACCACCAACGATAACCATTATGCCAACAGGGCATGGTGTTGCATGTTACTCCGGGAAGGACTGCCCTAATTACCCGGGGGGAGTTCTCACATTTTTCAGGAACATCGAAGGACTCCTGAGAAACAGCAACATTATTATTGATGAAGACAAAATTGAGCTTGTTAGATCATACCTGAAAGACGGCTCGAAACCTAAAGTTTTTAAGTCCATCCTAGGCTTCCAAACAAAAAAATACCAGGAATGGAAAAACTACATGATCGAGGTCTTTGGGGATGGTAACCAAGGAGGAGAACTAGCCTTCATCCATAGATTAGTTGACAAACTCGACACAGATGGCGGAAAGCATGACCAATACATGGCCATGGCAATAGCCGGGGATGTATATGCAGATGCCAAAGGAAGGTTTCTAGCGCCCTCTTCAGTATGGATCAACACTGCTACCCATGAGTGCATGATGCTGGAGAACTTAAGCAAAGTAGTGGAATATATAGTATACATGCTCATGCTGGATCCTCGCCTGAGGAAGGAAATGACAAAAACAGAATTCCTACCCACCACTAACCTGCAGAAGTTAGTGAGCAAACGTACATATAAGATTACCACAGACTGAGTACCAAAAGCCTTGGTAACCCCAGTAGAAGCCTCAGGGAGCAGACCCAAACAAGCGTATAGTAGCAGCCCGAGGAAAGACAACAGCTGTGATCATTGCCACAAGAAGGGACATGACAAGACAGCCTGTTGGAGACTGCACCCACAGCTAATTCCAGACAAGTACAAGAAGAAGACGACATTCACACCCTTCAGTGGGACATCATGCCAAAGTGGACAAGCTCAAAAACACCAGACAGGTCAAGCGCAAGGGAAACAGAAGATGACTTGCATGTTCCATGGTGAGAAAGGACACTCCACAGAGGATTGCCGTACAATCAAAGGCTTAGCTGCAAAGCGTCAACAAGGATCGTCGGGGGAAGACTCGCGTGCCAGACCCAACGATCAAACGTAGAAATACCTACACCGTTACCTACCAATGTCCACTCGTCGCCCTTACACATGCCCTCGCTCGTTGCGTCAGTATCTCGAGTGAACATTATGTCAATTCCAGTAACGGTAGGTGACGTGAAGATGTCTCTGGCTCTTGACTCCGGCGCCTGCGCCAACGTCTTGTCCTACGAGTCATTGACAAATCTTCAAAATCAGCTTAAGTGCAACTGGAAACTTGATCTCCCAGACATGCAACTTACAGGAGTTACACGGAATAACCTAAAACTAGTAGGTATGGTAGACATTCCGTTTAGATTCACACGTCACGGAGACCCAAACATCAAGACGAGGTTTTACGTGATCAAGGATTTTCCACTCCCAGCAGATGGCCTCATAGGCATCGGAACAATGAAAGACAATCGCATCGCCTTAAATCCTTCCAACCAACAGATGATCTACAACCGACGCAAGTATTCTACAATGCAGAATCCGCATCCTCTCCTGCACTCGACCATTGCAGCGGCTGTTTCAACAAGCATGGACAGTTCGCGTGCGCGGCCCTTGGTGTCCCCTGCTCCAAGTAACCAGAGTGTTGGATCAACGGATCAAGGTTCACGGTTGTATCCCTTAGTAGTAATCGGAAAGCAAAGGATTCGTGCTAGAGAGGGTGCACACCTCCCAGTTAGGTTACCCAAGCTCAAGAAAGGCACGGATGCAGTATGTCTAAGTGAAAGTGCATGTATTAAAGGACTAGCTCTCGAATCAACCTTGTACAAGCTTCAGGGTAAAGCAAGGACCGAGATACTAGTCTATAACAGGCCTAACAGTCCAATCACACTGAAGTCCGGCTGCAAGATCGGAAAAACTCTTGTGTACGACTATCCAGTAGATCCTGAACCTCCGGAGTGGCCCTCCGCAGAAGCACCAATTGCAGCAATGACAGCATCGTCACCATCCGAGATGCAAGACGAAGATCCTCTCAGGCAAAACCTAAAGAAGGCAGACTTTCCAGAAGAGGCAGAATCCCTTCTGAAGTTGCTACAATCTTTCAGAGATGTAGTTGCACTCCCTGGAGAACGTCTAGGTAAAACGGATTTAACAACGCATACCATACCCCTCAACCCAGGCACCAATCCTGTTTACACAGCGGCGTACAGATTGCCACACTGTCAAAGGGAAGTAGTAAAAGGGATGGTAGACGAAATGCTGGAGCAAAATGTTATTCGCCATTCATCCTCGCCATGGAATTCACCTCTTTTCCTGGTACCTAAGAAGGATGGAGGATGGCGTCCGTTGATTGATTATCGCAAAGTCAATCAAGCAACTATACCTGACAGGTTCCCCATGCCTGTACTGTCCGTGCTACTACAAGGCATAGGAAAAGGGAACAAGGTATTCAGTACTCTAGACCTCCTCAGTGGGTACTGGCAAGTTGGAATGGATGAGAAATCAACAGAAGTCACTGCGTTCTCTACCCCCAGTGGACACTACGAATGGCTACGCATGCCATTCGGACTGAGAAACGCACCCCTCACCTTTCAAAGGTTAATAAACAATCTTTTTGCGGGCCTATTGGGTGACTCAATCTTCACCTACCTGGACGACATCATAGTCTGTAGCAAAGACGTCACCTCTCATTTCAGCAAACTCCAACAAGTATTGGAAAGACTTCAAACGGCAGGTTTACGTATCAAGATCAGCAAATGTGATTTCCTAAAAGAGAAAATAAAATTCCTAGGTCATCAGGTGGACGCAGAAGGAATTCACACTATGAACGACAAGATCATCGCGGTACAAAATTTTCCACGTCCAAAGTCGGTTGAGAATGCCAGAAGCTTTATCGGGCTTTCTGGCTATTACCGGTCTTTCGTGAAGAACTATGCGAGTCTAGCGAGGCCTCTGACACAACTTCTCCGGAAGGGCGCTCCATTCACATGGGATCAAGAGCAAGAGGAAGCATTCACCAACCTCAAAGAAACACTCACCAGAACGCCTGTCCTAGTCTTCCCAGACCATGACAGACCATTCACACTCTGCACCGACGCCTCTCTCAAAGGGCTAGGAGCTGTTCTAATGCAACCAGATGAACGAAGCAAGATGCAAGTCATTGGATATGCAAGTCGTGTGTTGAATGATGCTGAGACTAGGTATCACTCAACGGAATGGGAAACCCTTGCAGTAGCTTGGGCATTGAAACATTTCAGAGATATCATCCTTGGTTATAAAATCCACCTCTACACAGATAATGAGGCGGTAACAAAGATATTCAAGGGTGGTAAGAATCTCACTGGCAGACTAGCGCGGTGGTACGAAACGGTATTACAGTTTGATCCTACTCTGTATTATCTCAAAGGTAAAGCTAACGTGGCGGCAGACGCACTCTCACAAAATGTGCAAGTAGCCCCAGTGATCCAGCTACTGACGCTTACAGAAGCTCAAGTGAAGGAAGAGCAAAGCAAGGATCCGCTGTGGTCCAAAGTCATAAATTCCTTAGAATCAGGGGATAACACAACTCTCCCAGAACTACCCATACCTCACACGCAATTCAGGTTGCTGGACGGACTACTAGTTAGAGTTATTCCCACAGACCTTGACGCACGCCCTCGTGTAGTGATTCCAGACACGCTTACAGAAGCAGTACTTCAACAGCAACATGAGGCTCCCCAAGCTGGTCATCCAGGATGGGACAGAACGCTTGACGCTACCAGAAGGAAGTACTACTGGAAAACGATGAGAAAGGATGTTGAACAACACATAGCAAGATGTCTCTCCTGCGCCCAGCACAAGGGAACCTGTGATGGTCCCGCACCAATCTTGGAGTATCCAATGCCTTCACTTCCATTCGACACTGTATCAGTGGATTTGCTGAAGTTTCCGCGGAGTCACCAGGATTCACAGTATCTTCTAGTATGTGTTGATTTCTTCTCAAGATTCGTAGTTTTAGCCCTGCTTAAAACTAAAACAGCAGATGAAGTTGCTCATGCGCTAGTAACGCATCTCATCTGTCCGTTCTCCTGCCCTAAGACGCTCCTCTCGGACAACGGGTTGGAATTCAAGAACCAGGTGATTGCAAGTATCTGTGATATCTACAATATCAAGCAATCGTACATTGCAGCATACCACCCAGCCTCAAATTGGTTGGTAGAACGCATGAATAGAACACTCCTAGAAGTCCTACGCCATGTAACAAACCCGCTCCATGAAGCGTGGGAAAACTGGCTTCCACAGGTGGCAGCTTGTGTAAACGGCTCTGTAAACTCCTCTACAGGTAAGATACCACACTACATAGTCTATGGACAGGACAAGATTCTGCCATATGACCTGCTATCCAAGCCTAGCACACCAGTCTACAATCTAGAGGACTATGCTAAGAGACAACCTTAGGTCTTTAGCAAGATCCACCATCAAGTCCGAGATCATTTACAGGCATCCCGTGCATAAATGATAAGGAAACAGCACCAAAGAGCACACCAAACTGTTCTTGAAGTAGGTGACAAAGTTATGTGCCTAGATCCGACGAGAATGACTAAGCTCTCGCCGAAGTATAGTGGACCCTATGTCGTTACGGACACAGCATCCCGTAACAAGTATGAGGTTCGAGACCCTACCACAAACAAGGTAGAAGTAATTCATGGTGACAGGTTAAAACGGGTGAGCCCAGAACTCTCCGTAGATGGCCATATTATACCTGATCCATCACCTTTCGGCGGTGAAACCAAATGCACCGACCAAGACTGACTCCGCACAGACAAACGAGTATAGGCGGAAGCTTCATTCTGCTAGCAGAGCGTTCTAAGACCACTCTAATAAGAGAGTGAAGCAAGACCACTCTAGTAAGAGAGTGAAGTGAGACCACTCAAGTTAGAGAGTGAAGTATTCTATACACATCATCGTTCTGTCAACGTCACATATCTGACAGAGCAAGCCATTCCCCACGTACATCCTACTGGGCGAGTGAAGTATTCTATTAGTACCCCTACGAGTAGAATATTGCCTTTCTCCCGAGAAAGATGGTCTGGTTAATGAAAGCCCTTCTTCTACTTGGAACACTAATTATGGTTGATTCTACGACACCCTCGTATCTGAAACCTGGCGCCCTTGTAGCCCAAGTTGGAAGAGTGCTAATTGCGGAAGATGTAGTAGCAGTTCAGTATGATTTCGGAGACATCTTTGCAATCCCCCGTAGTGTTGATACGTTCCAACGTCGCCTAGACAAATTACACTCTACTTTTACCTTCCTACTGACTAATCAGACAATGCCCCGTGACTTACGACTTACAGTTATATTCCAACGCTCACATGTAGCTCGTATGAATCGTAAATTACGGAAGATCTAATTGGTCCTGCCTGAAGACCCTATCCAGGTAGCCAAACACGCTCACTCACGGCGTACAAAGAGAGGACTTTTCAATTTTGTTGGCTTGATCTCCCATGAGCTCTTTGGAACAGCCCAAGCTTCTGATGTTGAAAAGCTGGGAAAGAGACTTAGTGTACTGGAGACAGCAGCAAGAGCCATGAATAGAGTCTTGAATTATGACTCAATAGCAATGAAGGATGTATTCACGACAGTTAACTCGGTAATTTCGACTATTAATAACTTGACACAAGTAGTTAATTCTCTAGTTTCTGATGGACATTCCACAGATAAAGTAATTTACTTGTCCGAGATCCTGCAAGCTACTGAGGAAGATGTTAGAGATTTATTTCAGGGTACGAAGAGGGTTATAGCAAATCTCGTTGATGCTGCCCTAAGCCGAGTCACCAGTGACCTAGTACCTGTAGAACATCTCAGTACGGCAATAGAGATAGCGAAAGACCAGTATTCCCTGATGCCGCTATTTGAAGCAGGTGAATGTGTTCTACTACCCTCTATTGGAAGCAGTTCTTACGCACTCATCAATTTTAGTCCACATCCCGTTCAAGTCCTCACACATGTTCAATGCTTGGAAAATTATCCCGTTCCCGTTTCTCGTAGACGGAAGATTACTAACCGTGACTGACACAGCGGACATGATGCTCGTCTCCGACGACCTTCAACTTGTGACTGTGACTGACAATGACACACTTAGCTTATGTAGGTCCTCGTATCTTCATCTATATGTGTGTCCAGCATATGTGTTTTCCTTTACGTCCCCGGACAAAACTGCATGCGAACTTACCTTGGCTCAAACCACTGTGACTGACACTGGAGCTATGGAAGACTGTACTTATGCCCCGGCTCCTCAGCTCCCCGTATTTCATAAACACTTGCTAGATATTCAGTTCTTTTACTTCCCTAACCAGACCCAGGTGTCTCTCATTTGTCAAGATTCTAGAAATATATTTCATGCACAAGGGATGTATCAGGCCCCTGATCACTGAGAAGTAAGGAGTTCACTCATTCATACTCTACCTTCTCATCAGCACCTTGCCCTGATTACTAACCTCTCTTCTGAGTTCATCCCAATTAACATTTCTTTCACAGGCAACTCTTCAGACCTGATCATCAAGTCACCTAGCATTAAAATGTTAAATGCATTGAATTCTTCTGAGTTTCCTAATCTCATTAGTTCATCTCTCCCCATGTCCATCAGCCCAGACGTTATCTATCCTACAGTACTAACCCCTCCCTTGGCTCTCTCAGTAATAATTCTAATCCTTGTAGGCCTCTTCCTTCGCCTATCTTTCAGGGTTGATCGCCTGACTCGTAGACGTAAGGCTAAGCTGGCAACTGCCGAGGCGACTGTGTAAGTTGGTTCTTACCTTTTCATACTTTCTTTGGCATTGCTATACACTGGGAATAGCATTATGTAAGTCATAGGGATGATATATATATGTTCGGTGGGCCTCACTTTACGTGGCCGAGCGGGGTAACAGCGCATTTTGAGCGACTGTACACTCTAGGGTAACTCATATAATCACTTGTATAACTCTCACCCTTATAACAGTTATTCACTTACTTAAGTATACTACTGTACATTCTAGTTGGGAATGATCTCCCTATAGATAGATCATCTCCCCAACCTATAAAAGGACTTGGTACAATTCTTGCAGAGTAAGCAAGCATTCCCATGGTCTTCTTAAAGTATTGCAGCAACTCCAATATGATTGCTAGCAACATGTATCGTATGACTCCACACTGGTCAGAAGCCGGCACGCTTGAGCCCCCAGGCATTGACCAGTAGCAGATCAGACAGCCACATAGGAAGGTGAACCCTTCATGCGGCTGTGGTAATTAATACAGTGACATATACAGTGACAGTGCGATACTGTGCGATAATTAGTGTGTATACCATTATATATTTTCGCTATTCTTATTCTTTATTCTTTTACAGGAAAGAATATAATCACAGGAATATAGCTCAATCTAATTGCTTTTATAATATAGTGCAAAGCTGTAGGTATTTCCCCGTCGGGTAGCTACAATACCTACAAAGACAATCAATAACTCAAATTAAGCATAATGTATTTTGTTGGTAATAAAACCCTAGAAAAACCCAACAGTGTCTTTACTTCAAATCAATACCTGAACAAGTTACCTTTCTGTATGTATATGATTTACCTTGTACAGTATCACTTTCATATCTAGTACAGTCACTTATGCATATGTAATATCTCTCTATGAGTAAGATTCATGTTAGCATCCAGGCAGTCATATTAGTTATGTCATATAGCCACTCTGGCAACTCAAGCCTGGGGCTCCTCTCACCAGAGGGCCAATACATGTTTGTGTACCACGAGACAGAGCTATCACCCTGTAGGCTCTGCTTCATGCCTGTATCCCATATCCTTCTCAATAAGAACCTATATATCTACAGCGTGTCTACTTACTCCCCAACCCAAGATAGGCCTGTTGTGCATCTATGGAGTTAGCTGGGACACACATAACATGGCGCAGTGTGTATTAAGAGAAGTTTATGTGGATTTCGCCAGACGCCGCCAGCCGCCATTGTCCACACACCCTGCATCCCAGCCACCGTCTCACTGCTTGGATTACAGTGTTATAGTGCTCAACAGTGCGGTGCCGACGTTCCCAGTGCAGTGCCAGTGATATTATATGTGCCAGTGCTATATTGTGTGCTTTATTTTATATGTATTGTGTGTGGCATAAGCATAACGCCCGCACAAGTCCGAGCCACGAGAGAGCGGGGCGTGAGATCCTCCCCCTCTGACTGCCAGCAAGATACTGAGGTGAGGGAGGCCGCGCACCACCAGCACCACTCCACCGCTCGGTACATACGCACGCACACACACTGGGCACACACACAACTGGCAAACTTTTATTTCATCACCCAAGCATTCCCTTCAGTGCTAATTGTAATTGGGTTTTATACAGTGGTGAGGATACAGCTGGTGTGTATTCTAAATATTCTGCTGTTTTTGCCAGTCATTTTGATACCCAACTTGTATATGTGAGAGGCTAATAACTGTGTGTTTGTTATCTCCCTGTCTGTCTGTCACCCACACAAGATGTCAGACTCTGGTGATGTACAGGACGAAGGGGCAGGAACAAACTTGCCTTATGATGGGGAGGAATACACACCTTATTATCAGCACCCTCAGTCCCCAACCACACCTTCAGCCCCTTCTTCAGCTGATTTCCTGCAATTTTTTAAATACCTGGAGGAGTCTCGCAGGTATGATGAGCAGAGGAGACAAGAGGAGGAGGCCCGCCGAATTGGTGTCCTGGAGGAGTCTCGCAGGCATGATGAGGCTATAAGGAGACAGGAGTTCCAGAGCTTATTTCAGCTGTTGGCTCCCACCAGGACCCCTCCCGACTCCTCCACACCTGCTAGTCACCTTGGCGGACAGCGGCCACATTCTTCTCCACATCCCTCACACAATCCTCCACCACAGAAGGCTACGGCCCAGACACCACCACCATCGAAGCCTGACGCTACATTCCAGATGTTCCGGGAGTGGAGGAGACGCTGGGACGACTATGCTGTCATGGTGGACCTGTCCAACCTGCCTGCGGCCAAACAGATGATACAACTACGCATGTGCCTGACTCTCGAGACACAGCGTGTCTTAGAACACACCCTCCAGATCTCTCCCTCCACAGACAAGACTGTTGAAGAGGTGTTGGACGCCCTGCAGCTTCATATCAAGAGTCTAAGGAATGAGGCACTCCGGCGTAGCGAATTGTTGAGCTGCAGACAGCATGAAGGGGAAACTTTTGCAGAGTTCTACGTCCGCCTCAAACGTCTCGCAGAAGAAGTGGATGTGTGCCCTGGTAACTCACCCATCTGTGTGGAGACACAACTCAAGACTATCATCCTCATGGGCCTCAGGGACAAGGAGTTAGTCCAGAAACTCATCGCCCTGGACTCCAAGTCAATACTACAGGATGTCGTCACTACGTGCCGCTCGTATGAGGCTGCCAAATCTGCGACCACGGCCATTAGTGCGCCCCATGAACAAGTAAGGGCCGTCTCTTCATACAAGAAAAACAAGAAACAGGGCAGTGACAGGACCCAACCCCCCAAGCCTCCATCGAATGCAGCTGATGCCTGCCAGAGTTGCGCTCGCCGACATGGGCCTGACAAGTGTCCCGCTGCTGGCAGCACCTGTAACAACTGTGGGCGCCACGGTCACTGGGCTCGGACAGCTAAGTGCCCTGCTCACAAGGTTCAGTGCCGCATCTGTTGTCTTCTGGGGCATTATGACAAGTGTTGTTCGTCGACTAAGAAGAAGGAAAGACGCCAAGGTGGCCCCCCAGGCGATACGGGTACCCCCTCCAACTCTGGCAAGCCCCCCGACGCTAGGAGTAATAGCTGTCATCAGGTGGGATCGACTCCTTCTACAGCTTCGACGCCACAACCCATCTGTGTTACCCTCTCCTTTGGCGACGCTACATCCAGCCTACGGATGTTACCGGACACGGCGCCGACGTCACCTTGAGGATTTGGCTATCCCCATGAGCAGCCTGCGAGCCCCTTCGCCCACGACAACGTTCACGGCGGACGGCTCCCCGATGGCACCTGCTCTGGGGGTATTTCAGGCTGCCCTCACCCTGGGACAGAGAGTGTGTACTGCCCTGATCCATGTGCACGAGGGTGTCCAGACTCCTCTGCTTTCATACAGCCACTGCAGGGAGTTAGCCATCATACCTCTGGCATTCCCAACGCCCATACAAGAGGTCAAGCACGTCAACAGGTGTAAGGCTACACCACTTCCAGTCTCCACGTCGCCCGCTGAAGCCAAGAATTACTTCCTGCGGGAGTTTAGCGACGTGTTGATGTCCAAAGACAACCTAAAGACTGTGCCCCTCAAGCCTATGGTGGGTCAACCCATGAGGATCCATCTTAAAGAGGGAGCTGAGCCCTTTGCCATCCATACTCCCCGCCAGATTCCCTTTGCCTTTAGGGACCAAGTCAAGCGAGAGTTGGAGTCCATGGTGGCCCAGGGCATCATCAAGCCTGCTGGAGACAACCCCTCAGAATGGTGCCACCCCCTCGTCGTTGTTGGTAAGGACAGCGGAGGAGTGCGCATCACCGTCGACCTCTCCAAACTCAACAAACATGTGTCCCGACCAGCTCACCCTTCGCCTACTCCCTCCGCAGCAGTTCGTGGTGTCGACCGAGGAGCTCGCTACTTCACCACTGCGGACGCCCTCTGTGGTTACTGGCAGATGGAGTTGGCTGAAGAGGACCAGCACCTGACCACCTTCATCACGCCGTATGGACGCTTCAAGCATTGCAGAGGACCCATGGGATTCACAGCTACGGGCGACGCCTTCTGCTACAGGGGTGATATGGCTCTACAAGGTGTGCAGAGGTGCACTAAGGTCGTGGATGACATACTGCTGTACGATGAGGACTACAAGTCTCACCTCGACCGCATCCATGAAGTGCTGACTAGGTGCCGCAAGTTCGGGATTACCCTCAACAAGAGCAAGTTTGTGGTTGCCGCACCTTCAGTGGACTTCTGTGGATACACCCTCTCAGGGGATGGTATTGCGGCTGACACGAGCAAAGTGGCTTCAATCGGGGACTTTCCGGCACCAACCAACTTGACCGACCTCAGGTCATTCCTGGGTCTGGTCAACCAGCTGGCAGAGTTTACCCCTGACATCGCCGCCGCCGCTCAGCCCCTCCGCCCTTTGCTGAGCCCCAAGAGGACATTTGTGTGGACTCCTGACCACGATGAGGCCTTCAGGCGAGTCAAGTTAGCCCTTGTCAGTGCTCCTGTTCTCGCACACTTCGACCCAGACCTACCCACCATTCTTCAGACTGATGCATCGCGACTCAACGGCATTGGGTATGCCCTCTTGCAGGACCACGGCAGTGGCCACCTGCGGCTCATCCAGTGTGGCTCTCGGTTCCTGGCGGACGCTGAGACCCGCTATGCTACTATCGAGTTGGAGATGTTGGCTGCTGTTTGGGCCATGTCCAAGTGTCGACTGTATTTACAGGGTCTACAGGATTTCACACTGATGACTGACCACCGCCCCCTCATCCCTATCATCAATCACTACACGTTGGACGCTGTGGAGAATCCCCGCCTCCAACGCCTGAAGGAGAAGACCTCACCCTATATCTTCAAGGCCGTGTGGCGTGCCGGCAAGTTGCTCTGCATCCCTGATGCCCTGTCTCGAGCCCCGGTCAGCCGCCCCACGCCAGAGGATGAGATCGCTTGTGCGGACGCCGCCACCTACCTCAGGACTATAGTGACAACCAAGGATGTTATCAACTCAGGACGATCTTCGGCACGATCTTCGGCACCAGACGCAGACAGAACGCTACAGGATCTCCGGGTCGCGGCAAGAGCGGACCCTGCGTATGTTCGTCTACTCGACTGTGTGACCTCAGGATTCCCTGCCAACCGATACGACCTTCACAATTCCTTGCTCCCATACTGGAAGATACGGGACGAACTCTACGCTGATGATGACCTCGTCCTGTATGGAGCTCGGATCGTGGTTCCTGCAGCCCTCCGCCGACGCACCCTACAGCATCTTCATGACGGCCACCGTGGTGTGGAGGCCACTAAACGCAGGGCGAGGCAGGCTGTCTTCTGGCCAGGGATAGATTCCGACATCACCAACACTGTTCAAGCGTGTGAGTCGTGCCAGATCCTTCAGCCTAGCCTCCAGAAGGAACCACTCATGAATGATGACAACCCTACAAGGCTCTTTGAGTCTGTGTCGGCCGACTTTTTCATGGTCGCCGGGAAGTCTTTCCTGGTAGTCGTCGCCCGTCTCTCGGGGTGGCCTGTTGTTGTCCCCTGCACAGGCGACACAACCGCCTCTGCGACCATCAGGATGTTCTGTCGCTACTTCCGGGAAGTTGGTGTGCCCCTTCGTCTGAGGACCGACGGGGGCCCACAATTCACCAGCCACGAGTTCCGGGACTTTATGAAGCGATGGGGAGTTCGTCATGTGGTAACATCACCGCATTACCCACAGGCGAACGGCCATGCCGAGGCTGCGGTGAAGTCTCTCAAGCACCTCACCTTAAAGACTGCACCCTCTGGCAACATTGACTGTGAGGACTTCGACCGGGGTCTCTTGGAACTCCGGAATACTCCAAACTTCACAGGCCGCTCCCCAGCCCAGTTCCTGTATGGTCATCCTCTTAGGACATGTCTCCCGGCCCATCCCAAGTCCTTTGCTGCGGAATGGCAAGCCAAGGCCGAGGACTGTGATAGACGTGCAGCCGACCGTGCCGAGCAGGTTAAGACCCGGTACGATGAGCACACACAACCCCTTCCCAGGTTACGTGTCGGTCAGCAAGTGCGGATTCAAGACCCGACCACGAAACGCTGGGACAAGGTGGGGGTTGTGATGAGCCTTGGCAGGTCACGGGCCTATGAGGTACGTCTCCCTAGTGGCCGTGTGTGGTGGCGGAACCGTCGATTCCTCCGCCCCGTGCCCCAAACTGGTGACTCCCTCAACCCTGTGGCCCCTTTCAATGACGCTGAACAATCCTTAGCTTCTGACCCCCAAGTTACCCCACGTCGATCAGAACGGCTCAGTAGGAAAGAGTCCGCTCGAGAATGAACTGCGAGCGTGAGGGGGGAGGGAGGTGTATGTATATGATTTACCTTGTACAGTATCACTTTCATACCTAGTACAGTCACTTATGCATATGTAATATCTCTCTATGAGTAAGATTCATGTTAGCATCCAGGCAGTCATATTAGTTATGTCATATAGCCACTCTGGCAACTCAAGCCTGGGGCTCCTCTCACCAGAGGGCCAATACATGTTTGTGTACCACGAGACAGAGCTATCACCCTGTAGGCTCTGCTTCGTGCCTGTATCCCATATCCTTCTCAATAAGAACCTATATATCTACAGCGTGTCTACTTACTCCCCAACCCAAGATATGTGCATCTATGGAGTTAGCTGGGACACACATAACACTTTCAACATGTGTTTACAGTGAAAACCTCAACTACAAGCATAAACCAGGACAATTAAGGTAAGAGGTAAAAAGGGCAACCAAATAGTCACCGCTACAAGTGTTGGCTTGCCCCAGCCTGCCCCTACCCACCCGGAGAGTACCTGCCTGAGGTATTCCTGAAATACTACCTGTGGAAACCCTGCCTAGCTGAAGTCTGGCCCCTGGACAACTGCTCGAGCAACGCCGTACACCCCTGAAGTGCTGCTCCACGGGCCCACGATCAACGTTGGCCAGACTTGTACTCTCGACCCCTGCCCTCTAAATACCCTAAGGCCCGAATTCAGAACAGTGGTTTAAACCTCCTCGCTGGTTTAAACCCGAGCTTGAAACTCAATCCAGGACTATCGGTATTCAGAATGAAATCCTGAGCCGCTTATCCAGTCAATGCGCGGATTACTCGATCCGAGGTTTAAACCTGCGGGAGGGTAGGATTGACTCTAGATCGAAGTTATAAAAACCTTATTACTCATGATTGCTTACACTAATCCATAAGGAATCCATAATAAAAAATAACAAAGACTGGCACTGATAATTATTTGCAGAGTCTTTGGAGGCATTCTAAGCAAGGATTATATTAATAAGTAATGACAAGTGTAAGAATGCAGCTCAGGCAGTCAATCCGAGGTTTAAACCAGCGGGAGGCTTGACAGACGATCGATCGAAGGCTTCTACTCGCCGATAAAATATCATATTATTATTTCCAACTAACTCAAACTGGCATTAAACCGATTCCATTATATTGTATAAAACGGCAACAGCTTTTAAATTACGTTGGAAATTGTCGAAGCATACTAATAATTATATAATAGGTGCCAAACGAACGAAGCACTGCCGTAGCCTAACCACTGATGTAGTTATTCGATAATAGTTGTTAAACCTCTCCGACATATGACGCGATTTTGAGCCGATTAGGGATACTTTAAAGCCTTTGTTACCATCAGAGGTATTTAGATACCTTTAGTTTAGTTACTTCAACCTCTGCAGTTGTCTTTGAGTTAGCTGTGGGCAGAAAACTAATTTTGGAGAGGTAATTATAAGAGTGAGAGAACTCTATTTCTTATTGCTAATCTGGCAACCTCTGCGTCATATGAGTCTGAAGGGGTTAATGTCTTGATAACCCGAGATGCTTCTAAGCTGAATAATACAAATATATTTAAATGTCCGCGAACATTTATTAGATACGATACTTGTTTTCGCCTACATAGCTAATGGTTACAACGTATTTCAGTTGAGCTATGTATAGGCCTACTATATATATGTGTCCATTTGACTGGGTATTAACAGCACTGAGCATGCGGTAGATGTAGTAACAAAGTATAAGTTTGGTTTAAGGGATGGAATAGAGTTGCCCGTAACACAGATGTTAATGGCACGTATCCTACACTTTCGTTCTCACTTCGAAATTAATTGGTCTTAATTCGGCCGCTTTAGCTTCCTGTCATGCTATTAACCCTTAACCAACGGCGCACCACATATGTCGAGTTGAATAAATATGGACTATGTGGCGGTGCACCACATATGTCGAGTGCCATTTTCAGCACGTAATGTTGCTCTGAGAGAGAGCTGAGCGGTGGGACGAGCGTAGTAACCTTATGACCGCTCCCCACCACCGCGGTGGGTGTACTGAGCTGTATTCTACACTCCTCCTCCCTCTCTCACTCGCTACACAGGGAATTATGTACGGAAATTACCTTATTTTAGGTTTTTTGCACTCATGTTGCACGATCGTTGCAAGAGAACCAGTGGTCGTACAAGGATGGTTCGGGTGTCATTGGAAAGCTCTGTTTACGCCCTTTGAGGAATAGATACTTGTTTTACGCTCTGGGTCTTGTTTATGCATGAAAATGAGCACGTAAACAACCCTATTTAGGGTAAAAAAAAAAACGCTGGGCGGCACAGTGTAAAATACCCTACCACCCGCTCTTTGTGTGTTAATATATCACAAACCCTATGATAAAGTTGAGCATATATACAAACCATGGTAAGTATGACTATATTGCTCGCTATTACTTTAAACAAGCGACATGAATCCTCGTAGCCTATGTCGGTAAAAGTGAAAGTCAGTGGAAGCAGCAGCACGCTCATGATTGGCTAGTTTATCAGTACTCTGATAATTTACTTATTATCTGTATTATTCCTTATGTATTCACTAAACTAGATATGTGTAAGCAATTTTAATGATTACTTGATAAATTACAGTGCTATCCGAATCTAAAGAGCTATCAAATATCACAGGAAACACAATAATAATGTATATATCATAAAGTAAACACAAGCGAAATAAAGAAAAAATAAACCCAAGAAGTAAGCGAGAATGAAGGCGGACTGACTCGCTTAGCCAATCACAGGCCATGCTTCACGTATTACACTTTTAAAATAGGCAGTGACGGCATTAAATATATAATATAGATAAAATGGCTCATTCATGTGCTTATTGGCTAACTGCATTCCGTACGGCACTGTGATTGGCTGTTGCAAACCTTCGACTTAAACAGAGTTTTAAGCCGTGGATTACTCGATCTCTATCTCAATCCCGTGTTCTGAATACAGATAAACCTTTGTGTTCGATACAGGATCGAGTAATCTCAATCCCGGGTTTAAACCTGCCCCGAAATCCGAGGTTTAAACCACTGTTCTGAATTCGGGCCTAAGTGTCCCTGTGTATCTTACATTGTGTTATTGTTGTTGAGGTAATAAGGTAAAATATGTGAACCGTGCTGTGTTAAGATATTCTGTGATCTGTGCCCAAGATCATTCATTTTTCACAAGTGTTAATCCTTCAGAACCTGATCTACCACTCGTGTTACACTTGTGACTAAAACATTAAACCTGTTCATTGATTAACTTGCCATAATAATCTTACGCATACGTTATATACTTGTATTCAATCAGTTACCTTGCCCCACGTTCACAGATTTTCCATATATATGTATTCTGTGCTGTATTATGTGAGTTGAAGTCGCAGTGTATTTCGTGAACTGATTTCCTTCTGCAAACATTATTACCTAGAACCTACGCTCATTTTCATAACAAATGTACTTGTCCCTGTGAGAATTAATTCAATTCTCCCTCTCCCATCTTAAACTCAGTGATATAACCACCTTTGTAATTATTTTATGAACTCGTATTAGCGTTCATGTGATTACCGATGTAAGTAATTCTGATCCTTCATGTTCAGGAATTCCAGCATTGCATAGTTTCAATTACTTAGTTCAACATCATTTCCTTACACTTCGTATATTAGTGTATGTAATTTAAAGTCTCTGTTAACTCGTTCAGAACTTTTATTAATATTGCTGTAAGTATTATTTAGCATACCTTCATCGTATGCGCCCAGTTTTTCTGATTTATTAATAGATCAGTTTATTCTATTTTTACGCTTCAATTATAACAGCGTTCTCAGAGCCATTCTTGCTTAACTTTGTTTATTCAATTTAGTCAGTCTCTATATCACTGTGTAGTGATTTATTCAGTATATTCCTGACTCCATATTCATTATATTTATATCAGTTTATTATTCTGCGAGCCTATCTTTGTGTAAATTAAATTACTTATTCGTCTGCCACCAGTTATTTTGAACTAATTTTGAGACTCAGCTCGTAGTTGCATTAACTATAAATTAAATTCTCAACACCTCAGTCCAGCTAGTGACCTGGGGCCGGATACTCAAAACTCTACCTTAGGTGCAGGCCTTAGTGGTCTTATGGTACCTTCCACTAAGGACAGGATATGGTGCCATAGCTTATGGCGAAATCTCCCATACACAAAGATTTTTCAAAACGTCTTATGTTGTTCGTAAGTCGCTAAGGCGATATATTGCCTTATTCGCACAATATTTCGCTCCACCAATCATACGGACTTATTATTCTTGCATTAAAAAATACAGACCAATCACAAGCGAGATGAACTGAAGTCAGCTGGGTAATGTAAAAAAAATGTCACGGACACGGAGAGAGCTGTCTATGTCACCTCCAAGCTATTATTATGTCTATTGATAATAAAAGTGATTATCGTAAAAATATAGCCCTCCCAAGTAGGCTATGTCAAGGGGAGACAGTTGAAATGCACGCAAGATATAGGCCTAAGCAGGATTGGAAGGGCTGCAGGCTTAGGCCAGAGTTTATTCTAATGAAGCCTAGACCTAGGCCTATTTCAATATAATTACTGATAGGCTACTACAGGCTAGGCTAGGTACTATTGTACCTAATTTTGGCTACTCATATGTCTTACGATTTTAAAGATTCGAGTCTTGGAGTTTACAATATAGCCTAGGCCTAGGCCCATTTTTCTTTTTTCTGCTAGGCTAACCTAGCTGCACCTCTATCCATCCCATTAATCACGATTACTATAGGCTAGTAATTAGTTTTATAAGAATAGGCTAGCTCAAATTCACAAGTCTAGCCTAGGCTGAGGCTGGGCATATCATCGCTTAAAATATAGGCTTAGGCATACGGAAAGCTGCACCTATATTCATCCCATTAATAACGATAACTAGCCTATAGGTTAGGCTAGTAATTAGTTTTTTAATGAATGGAAATGTTTAATAAGTGCACAGACACGATTGAAGGAGCCCCATTTAGCTATGCTATGTTGAAGTGCACAAGATATAAGCACAATTGTAAGGCCAGAAACTAATGCAGGGCCTGCATATTTAAGCCAGGGTTTATTCTAGTGACTCCTAGACCTATTTCAATATAATTATTGACATCACAGCTAGGCTAGGTACTACCGTACTTAATTTCGGCTACTCATAATTATGTGTTACTATTTTATAGATCGAATCGTGGAGTTATACAATGTAGGCTAGGCCTAAGCCTAGGCTATTTTTCTTTTTCGGCTAGGCTAGCCTAGCTTTTTTCTGTAGAATAAAATTCAGGGACTTCAGATCAGAGATAAAAAATGGCAGCCAAAATGAAAAAGGAAAGGAATAAAACTGGTAAGTTGTCATTATGCTATCCTCAAACCTGTAACCTCATTGAAACATCAATTAGGCCTACTTGAGTATTTCCAATGAAAGGATGGGCATTCCCGAATCCCGAGACTGGCAGCCATTTCCGAGAAATTGTCTAGGCTAGGCCTAGCCTGTACGAAAAACACACATGACTGTAGTGTTACAGCTATGTATGTATATTAGGCTAGTATATACACTGCCTTAGGCCTATTTACCAAGTGTTCTTTAAATTTGTTCAAGGAATAGGCCTAGCCTATAGGACCTAGGCTAGCCTAGTGTTCTATTGTGTTTCATGATAAATCTACAGTTATACTACCCCTATTGTGTAGCTATTCTGTTGGTACTAATGGGTTAATATTATTAGTAGCAGACTTAGTATGGTTTGATGATGTGCGGAATTGTATATTTGAATTGAAATAGATACATTGAAGTATTACAAACCTTCGCGAACCCATAAACAGGGAACGTGAGCTGGGTTTAGACCGGTCGTGAGACAGGTTAGTTTTCAGTTAGGTTAGGCTAATGTTAAAAATACTAAAATGCGACGGTCCTCGGTATTAAATAACACTGTATATCAAATAACAAATAAAAAACAACACATTTCCTGAGAAACTCGTATCTGGTTGGTGATAAATGTTTTATCAAAATAAGTTTTTTTCCAGTTTCCGTGTCTGCTGAACCATCCAAAAACACGCTAAAAGGCGTGTTTTGAAGGGGGGAGGTGGTGGGGGGTAGTGGGGGAGGGGTAGTATAACTGTAGATTTACCATGGCGCCATTTATTGGGTGAATCTCACTTTTACAGTATGTATGAGAAATTGTGGGGTAGGCTAAACTGGATAGCCTACATGATTTGTTGAGGAACTTAAGGGGGGACGCTGCCCCCCCTCGATTTATTGTCATCCTTATATAGGCTATATTGATCTGTAAGGGGGCAAAAACAGGTTGCCGTTACTTTATTTTGAGGAGTAACGCTCGCCATTTATTGGGTGAATCAAGTGCTCCTCCTTCAAAACAAGGAGGAGGTCAAGTCGACGGAATGCTTTGTTTACATTCATGACTGATTATTGGCAATATATAGTATAGTACCCGGTATTACAATTTTATAATTATTTTGACAATTTTTTGTTTTTTATGCCAAGTCCAATGTTGAATATGTGAAGAATGAGTAGGATAAATTCAAGATACATTTACTTATGCCTTGCATACAGCTACTCTCATACATACAGGTACTGTATTGTAGTTTTCAAGCAGCTATCATACTTTTGAGAATAACGTATCCCACTCTTTGATAATAGTTTCTTGTCTTATACTCGTGCTGGTAGAGTAGATGTACGGTAGGTAGAATCAAATTCCTATGGTAGGGTATGAAGGTAAACAATTTTATTTCCTGTCTTTTATTATGAAGAATGTTATTTAGTTCTATAATAGCCTACTGTATGCATAAAAAAATAAGTATGCATTATCGCGATGTGTTCTACAAAGGATATATATTATACAATAAGATGGCTGTGATATTATCTACCTTTGTATGTAAAAGTTGTGATTATATTTTGTAAATACATGAGATACGGTAGTAAAATAGCCTCTTCTATACAATAACCTAATATAAATATACAACAAATATCTTATAGAACTTTGAAAACAGGATAACATTTGAATGACAATGACATGTTGTATTGGCTTCATAAACATGTCGAAATGAAAATGCAAAACTAAGAAATCTAAACAGGAACCAAACATTATGAAGACAATAGACATGCTCAAAATCATAATGTGGATATAACGCATTAATGATTTAGAAGATTAACCTATAGTCATAGCCTACATTCAAATAAAATGAAAGCTTCATGGAAAATAATATATTTTAACTATATTCTTATTCCACCATACTGTACATAGATGCTTAGTGTAAAGACACCAACTTATAATCCCATCACTCAAAAATAATAATGGTACCGGTAATTAAAAAAGGAATAAACAACCTAGATTTCTTGGGTTCATATTGCAATGAGCCACCAGAGTGATGAAGGGATCTAAATCTAGATTTAAGTAGCCCATATGTCTGTTCAATGATCACTCTGGTGCTTGTGTGACCTCGGTTATATCGTTCCTCTGCTGGAGTACTGGGATTTGAGAATAGGGTGAGGAGGAACAGCTCCAAGGGGTAGCCACTATCACCTGAAAGTAAATGCGAATTAGGCCTACTTGCATTAGGAAAACGCTAACTTTATTGTAAGCGAATGAAAGATTACTGTCTAAAATATGCAAATAATGTACAAGCAAGCATAAATGACGTCACACTCATTTATATCGGTACTGAAGGGAAGCGAGATAATAAAAATATAAAATACTGTATTATTGGAGTCAAAGCTTGGGTTCTAATTGTTCAAAAATGTGCATTGGTGTAACCTTTCATATGCTCGTACCTATACCTAACTGGCATGTCATAATAATATAATAATAACACCGAGCAGTTCCACAATGTTCAAGCTTCTTTCACTACTGGTACCGGTACTATATGAGAACTTAGTCTTTTTATTATTACATAGCCTAGGCTATTCCACATATATTGTGAGTTTAAGAAAATATTCACAAAAGTGTTTTAATTTAGGGTTTGATTTTGTCAAAAGCAATGAACATTAACCCTTACAAACGGGATGACACTAGATGACGTTAATAGGGTTGTGGGAAAATATAACCAAAACTACCATTAATTTTCCCATGGTTTTTCCCTTTGGTTTTAGGTAGTTTTCATCATTATACAGTAGTTTAAATTAGTCACAATCCCCGGAAAATGTTATTTCTCCCATTATCCAACAATCTTAAAACACTCAGATGTAAGACATTTTCAGAGATACCGGTAATAGGTCCTAGGCCTATACAATATGTTTTGCCTTTGGATACAGGATGGGTTGAGGGGGAGCTTTGTCCCCCCTCACCCCCCCCCCCCCCCCCATGAATGATTGAAATCAGCATCTATTTTAACAGTAAGGGGCTTAATAAGATAAGAGGCTACCGGTACCATAAAACAAAATTAGCCTCTGGTGGATGGGACTGTTGGGGCATTAGGTTATATTCTTTAATATGTGTAGGCCTACCTAATGATATAAATTAGGTCCAAATTAGGCTAGGCCTACACTTTAAGATTTATCTTTCCAAGGAAACTTATTAGGCAAACATGAACAGTGTACTGTACTGTGTTACCAGTACCTTTTACACTATAATTAAAGGTGCTGACTTCTCAAACCATGCAAAAATACTTGTAAATTAGGCCTGTTAGAAGTTATGCTAAAATTCAACTATGGTAATTCAGTCTCCCATTTTTGGATGCAATTGTTTTAAAGATCAATATGACCTTGGCTCCAGGCATAGGCCTAGGCCTATAATCACTGCAAATCACATTAAAAGTAATTGTAAGAACTGTAACCTATTAATAAATACTGTATTCAAAATAGGCCTAGGCCTAATTAAGCAAAGTACTGTACCAGTAATTTAAATACTGCATGTGCACATATTCAACGGACTTGCTAAGAATCTCAGTCACTAACACTTGAGTATGTATGTGTGGGAATGGCATGGCCTCTTCTTGTCCGCCTAGCAAGAAGTGGGTCCATTTCTTGACATAGGCCTAGCCTAAAGCAATTAATTCATGCCGAGGAAATTTGTAAAATCTCAGCAAGTGTGCATCGCTAACATAGAGAGGGTCGAGTGGGTCTCTACCGTCTCTATACCTTCTTTCAAGTCTTAAATTACGACGAAAGAGGTAGGCTGCCACTAGCAGCTAACTCCATGATAGAAAGTCGGGTGAACAGTATATATCCAAGTAGTAAGTACCACAACCATCAAAAACGCAACGAAACGGTTGTTGTTGTTGCAGGGTCGTCGTCTGCTTTCTGCGACTCTGCAGTTGTCAAGCATTCCTACTCCAGCAACGCCTTGGTATCGGCTTCCTCCCAGTTCAGTTTATAGGTACTGCCTTGTTGACTGTTCCTCCATTGGCGAATTTGCTTAGTTTAGATTCCACCTTAGCGACTTAGAACACCCCACGGAGGTGTCCATAAGCTAAGGTGGCAGTCGGCCATGTTTTTCAAGATGGCTGCCCCCATGTTAAGCTTTGAGTATGGCCTCACAAGGACATAAGGCAGCAGTTGGGAGATATGGCGCCATAAATCGCCCATGAAATCTTTGTGTATCCGGCCCCTGATCCGTTTACCTTAAGTCGGAAGGTCACTTTAGGATACGCGCATTCACACCTGGCGCACCCCCCTTTTTACCGTGTGACTCATTACTTCTTTCACGGAAGACACTCGACCCCCATTGATTATTGTGTTGAGGGTTGATATTATCATTGATTATTGTGTTGAGGGTTGATATTATCATATGTTTTATGTCTTTTAGTTGCTACAGGTTATTACCTTATATTTAACCACAAGTTGTTTATACCATTCTCTGATTACAAGCACCAATTCACTAACACTATATTGTCAGTGCATTGTTGTTAATATATTTCATTGCATCAGAGACTATCTGAATATACCAGATTATATTTGTACCTTGCCACTATTTACCCATTACATGAAGATAGTCTACGGCTCCTCCAGCTAGACCACTCTTTAAATAAAACCCATCTATCATCTATGTATCTACAGTATATCTGTGTTGTTGTTGAGTTCTGTATTATCCTAATTGAATACCTATTATGTGTGATTAAGAACGTGCTAGATTTGACCCTGTCAAGCTTTATCAAGGTCTATCAGTCCATACTTGGATCGTTATACAGACCATATCACTAGTTATAAATCATTATAACCCGACATAACAATATATATATATATATATATATATATATATAATGTGCTTATCAAATACACACACACACATACACGCACACTCAAGTTCTCAACAGACACACTCTCTCTCACACACACACACACAGGATCACTTAACAGACACTCACAACACACATACACACACACGCGCAATACACTTCATACAGCTTTACGCAAACATATGCACATAATATACAAAAGAAACCCATACCCACGGAAGCAATATACACGCACCACCCTCGACACACACACACACACACAGGCACACATACACATGCAGAATTAAACCACACCCACACCCACGGAAGCAACTATAAACATACCCACCCTCGACACACACACACACACACACACACAAAGAAACACACACACACACAAACCTGCATACATCACTATAAGCTCACACACACGCACACACACACAACACCCAACTGGGACACGAATGCAATCACGGCTCATCCATCTTAGTGTGTACTGTGTAGTAACATACCCCCAACCCACCTTTCCCAGTACAGTACGGACAGAGGAGTGGACAACACACAAGTAAGTTATATACATTAATAAGTAAATATATAGAAAGGTAGAGAGACTGAGATGTAGACAGGCAGAAAGGTAAAGAGATGGAAAGGTAAAGTTATAAAATAATATCAAGATAAATGACTATATGGATTATATAGAGGTAGGTATAGGTAGATAAGTACATAGTAGGCAGTCATATATATATATATATATATATTATCCGACAAACCCTACATAAATAACGACTGGTTTTCTCAAAGAAATTTCACACTAATTAAGATAATACAACATACTTTAATCTATACATTTCTATGTAGTATATTTCACCTTAAATTTCAGATTCACTATGGTTCAGGTGAGGGTCCAGGGAATATATACACCTTTAACCCTGGTTCAGATGATGGGTTTAATCCTCATTCCAGCATGCTCGAGGACTAAAAGTAGCCATCTTCGGTTATCTGTTTGTGAGTCATGGATGGAAACACCAAACAAGTCACACAGGTCGATAATTCACTCTAGTATTAAGCTAGTACCTGGACTTGATTTCGATCGTACATAAGTCAGGTTATTAACGGCGAAATGAGCGAATAAGTGATGAATAGGGTTAGACAGAATTAGTTCTATCTGTCTACCTATTGCCGCCGGACGCAGTGATCTCCGAAGGAGTGACCATGAACGAAACGCCCCCAGGCACCTCGGTCCCCGGTCAGCCGACGCCCCCCCCCCCCCCCCCCCATTCCCCCTCCCATCCAGCACCGCCTTCACTCATATATTTTTTTCACTCCATCCTTACCTCTCCCTCTCTGTCCTTCTACCTCGCTCTCGTACACTCTCTTAGTCATTCTCTCGCTTCCTATACGTTCCATATGGCCGAACCATCTTAACCCTCTCACATCCTTATGACGCAGTTGTTGCCAGATTAGCAATAATAAATAGATTACTCTCACTCTTATAATTACCTCTCCAAAATTAGTTTTCTGCCCACAGCTAACTCAAAGACAACTGCAGAGGTTGAAGTAAATAAACTAAAGGTTTATAAATACCCCCGACGGTAACAAAGGCTTTAAAGTATCCCTAATAGGCTCAAAAATTGCGTCAGGATGTGAGAGGGTTAAGGTGTTCCTTTTCACACATGCTTTCATTAATTTCATTGAAGGTGTTTGGTGTTGGAGTTAAATTTATAAAAATAGATTATCATTAGATTCAGGAATATTTCGTAGCAAGGTCGGTCTATATGATCTGTGTCTGTGTCCCACGAATATTCTTTCCTCTCACTAGACCAGTTGGGAATATGTACATGATTAGATAAATATCCAGTACTCGAGAATGGATAATATATCGTAGGCTTGTGCATACACCGTTAACTGTCTTGAGGATGTAATGGTTATAGTGTTTATAGATCTGTGTGTAGTAACCCGGGTTCGAATCCCGGTGGATCGCATGCTTTCATTAATTTGATTGGAGGTGTTTGGTGTTGGAGTCAAATTAATAACAATAGATTATCGTTAAACCCATTTGAATGTACACCTATTCTCCTAAGCTTATGATGTCATGAGTTAACCAGTATTAAAAATATTGTAAGGATGTTCACATGCCAATGGGTTATAATTGTGTGTGTGTGTGTGTGCGTGTGCATAGATAAATATATATACATATATATATATACCGGTATATATATATATAATATATATATATATATATATATATATATATATATATATATATATACTGTATATATATATGTATACAGTATATATATATATATATATATATATATATATATATATATATATATATATATATATATATATATATATATATATATATATAGTTGAACATTAAATTTTATACAGGGTATCTCGATTGGCTAGCTGCAGACATCACGTTTTTTCTACTTGGCCAATTCTCTCTACCAACAATTCTCTTGAGACCTCTGGTGGACGCTTCTGAACTAGCGTCAGAGCTACGACTGTAGACATCATGACGACGTATACAGACTAAACACACATAACAAAGCCACTCCAACAGCTTCCTATCTATCCAACACCCCTCCTCCCCACTCTACACTCTTCAGAAAAATAGGAAAAGTAGAATGTAGATACAAGGTGCCGTTGTAAAGGCTTATCCCTCAATACTTCCTCTGATCTGACTATGCCCAACACCTAGGATATGCACTCTTTATCTCAATGTTTGTGTGATTCTACACGTTTGTATTATACAGTATACGACTACACTAAGTGCTTATATAGTATAGTAATAAAGGGAACTCCATATGCAGCTGATAATGACTACAAACATAATTTTAAGCTGATTAATTATCATAACAAAATTGGTGCGAAAATACCTGCTGACTTTGTATTTTAAATACATGTTATTTATGAATATGGGTGATTTTAAAATATATAAAACAACAGTATGCATAGACCAAAGTATGTGTCAGCTACAGAAATGTTGACTAACTGCATATGTTATAAAATTGTTGAAGGAGAGAGAGGGTGGATAGCTCCGCGATCGCCATTTCCCACAATGCACCGCGGTAAACCTTGTGTTCAGCGCCTCTATCGGCCACTGTAGGCATTTATTGGTAGGGAAAATTGAGTTTTTTTGTAAACAGTAACTGGACAAATGCGGACATATTGTGCTTGCCCCATTACTGATTACTATTATCACTGGTTTATACTGTACGTATCCCAATATATTAATTTAATTTGGGCGATTATTTATGTCATTAATGATAATTTGAACAATTGGAAATATATTCATGTTATCAAAAGTATATCAGCATTCTTCAAATCCTATTTGTGACTTTAAAAGGGCGTTATATATATATGTGTGTGTGTGTGTGTGTATGTTTGTCCACTGTGTGTACACCAAGACCTCTCTAGTGACCAGCACATTCCCGGACATAATTACTGGGCGGTAAACGAGCGGATCATCGGGCTATTTAGAAAGGCCAATTGTTCCAGGGGAGGCTGTAAACGAAGGGGTAACGGGGGCGCTAAGTGACAATTACTGACACACTCAAATGGTGATGACGAGGCTCTTCTTTTGCTACTTCAGAGTGTGTTTACGTTTTATATGTTGACTTCCTGCTGGATATATGTTGAATTATTCGAATGAGGCTGATTTATGCTTAGAATGAATGGTATATGTATGTGACATTTATATCTAAATATGAAATCCAATCCCCCCCTCTCCCATTAATTACAAAACTTTCCTTACGGCGTATATTAAAGTAACATGACCCCCCCCCCCCATAGAGATTAAGCAAAGGAAGTGGTACACAGCTGTATCTCTTAATTTACACTCTAACTCTTTTAGGATATTATCAAAATAGCTTGAATGACAGGTATTGAGCTTGTTAAAACTCAACATTAAAATATATTCTCGATATTAAAGCATTTGGTAAAGAAAAGTAAAAGTGAAGCAAATACTCATACACTGTATACTAAGTGTTCTAGTTAAGTAAACAAAATATTTTTAGCAAGGCTCAGAATATCATCACAAATTCAGAATTTGAATATGGTTTACTATTTAATTTTGTGAATCCTAGCTCCAGATTTCTGTGTTCGCTAGTTTATGTTTCAAATTGATTGGCTGTGCTTTCAAAAGTATTACATCAAAGTAGTCATACCATAAAGAATATTGCCATGGATTAATTTTCAAGATTACTTGGAAACTGGTCATAACTATCCTAAAGTTGTTACAAGTTAAGAATTCATATAACCTAATAATCAAATAATCGAGAAATCTGTACGAATAATTTTGAAGACCATAGGTTTCCAAATACATATGTTCCTATCACCAGTATGCTACTATCATATCAAGTTAGTATTAACAATATTTAGTCACAAATTATTGGTCACGGCTAACCTAACTCAAAGACAGACGAATTTGTTTTATTTATTTAAAAAACAAATATATATATATACACATATATATATATATATATATATATATATATATATATATATATATATATATATATATATATATATATATACTGTATATATATATATATATATATATATATATATATATATATATATTTTTTTTTTTTTTTTTTTTTTTTTTTGCACATTATTAGTGATCGTTTAAACCTAGAATAACTAAAACAAACACAAATCATAGCCTCGTCATATCAAAGTATAGAGGCATAAGTAAATGTTTGCATTTTAAATTAATTAAGTAAAATAAGGTTGAATACGCACAATTTCTCGACCAGTGTCCATTTAAAGCCAGAACAACCAAACTCAACCCTTACCTCCTGAAGACAAAGTAAAACAACAGCCACTATTTTACAACAATCCACGAGAGTGGATTGTATATGTTTACAATGTGAGTTTTAGTGCCCGCAGCTACATCTGACATTCCGCCTCCCAATATACTCTCTCTCTCTCTCTCTCTCTCGTAAGCCAATAATTGTTCGTTGCTGGGCAGTCAATGCACTGTAAAATACTTTGACCTTTTCTCGGTATAAAATATTAAACATCGGGTGGGCTTATACATATTTGTTAAATATTCATTAGGCAACACATCATATAAGTTAATGCATAACTAATTCTATCCGCAAATAACATGTATTTGTATTAAGACAAAATAAAAAACCCACGAACTGTTTTATGTTCCTATGTGTATGAATTGAGACAAAAGGCAGAGCTGGCTGTAACAAGTGTCTCCCCCCAAAGTTAAAAGAGTGATAGACGCTATTATAAAAGTGAGTGTGAGGACAGTTAAAACCATTGTTAGCTACTCTTGAATTTCAACCGTTACTATCTGTGGTTAAACAAATAAACACATGAAATGTGTATGCACGAAGAAGGCTATATCATTATTGAAAACTACTTTAAAAGTGTTTGTATTATTTTCTATGTGTATGAAGGAGACAAACGGCAGGCTGCCTGCAACGAGTGTCTCCCCCAAAGGTGATCAAATGATAGAGAGCCAAAGTCAAGATACAGTATAGGTAATTTAGGTGTGGTATATTTGTTTGTGTAATTAAATGAATAAGAGGAGGTGCTTTTGAGAGTTAGCTGGATTACTCTCTGTGTAGAAACAGTGGGGGGGGGGGGGAGCTAGACAAATGGAAACAGGAGTTCCAGCGACTCCTTACCATATGCCTATATGGCCTCCCATTAGTCCAGTAAATCTAGCAATCATTTAACTGGACCTAGAACAAATTGCAATAGAAGGTTTTTTGGCTTTAACTTGTTTATTAGGTCCCTCTGATGAACATATAAAAAGTCTCCAACTTTTGGACACTGGGAAAGTGGTTAATTTGCATAAATTCAAGATGGCCGCCGTCCAAAGCTTCAATTTACAGATAACTTTTTTCTGGTTGCTCCTAGACCCTATACATGTATTACAAACAACGTTTTTTGGCTTTAACTTGTTTATTAGGTCCCTCTGATGAACATATAAAAAGTCTCCAACTTTTGGACACCTGGAAAGTGGTTAATTTACAGCCGAAAAACCTTACAGACAGGCTGAACTGTCTCTTTCACAAGGGGTGACACAGGCACTTTGTGCTTGTATGGGTTTTTTGACCTGTTGTCCCTCTTTTTTATAAAAAAAAAAAAAAAAAAAAAAATGACGTAGTATGACGTCATTCAGAGCCAATTATGTAATTCATGATAGGAGTTCGTATTCACTTGGATCATCGGTGCTTGCATCAAAGTTGCTATTTTGACAGAGTCCTTTACATTGACCACATGCACTGGAACATTCAAGCTCATTCCGTTTGCAACTACAGCGTTGAGTGTCACAGTTGCCCTTACACTGACATCTGACCAATTTCAGTAGTGAATCAGGAGCCACTGGCGAATCCATCGTCTTCGGTTCAAGCTGTCCCTTCCGCAGACACCAGCCCCATTTCTCGGGGTCCACACAGTTCCCCATCCATTCCTGGACCTGACAATAAACTCGGAACTAGTGGTATTTGGCTGCATCGGTTGTTGGGGGAAGGCTGTGAACTTCAACG
Organism: Paralithodes platypus; assembly: GCA_032716605.1. Lineage (NCBI taxonomy): Eukaryota > Metazoa > Arthropoda > Malacostraca > Decapoda > Lithodidae > Paralithodes > Paralithodes platypus. The sequence goes on along the minus strand of CM064482.1, from coordinate 74,387,680 downwards.
GTAGTTGAACTTTTTGCCACCTTGTTGCAAAACTTTGTCTTTCGCAGTCCGTCAAGGGTGTCATTTCCTTTTCCCCCGTACAAATAAACCAAGGCCTTTTCACCAGCTGATGATATCGCGTCTTTACTTCCACTTTGGCAACAGAATGCTTCTATACATTTCAAGAAACCGTTGTCTTCCCTCACTTTCCTCAAGGCAGCCCCTTTACCAATACCATACAGTCGTGAGGTTGTGTCACATCCACAGAGTGCATGGACAACTGGCAGGACACGACAGATGCTTTCACCGAGAGCTTCTGCTACTGAGTTAATATGCCAACATTTCCCACCTTCCTTGCTCGACTTGAAGTACAAATCATTCATCCCTCGTTCCGCATAATGACACAACAGCACCAACAAGTCTGTGTCCTCACCTATCACATATGTCACGGTTTCCCTTGCATGCTCAATTCCCTTCTTCGCAATCATGACATCTGCATCTGCTGGCGCATTGACACAGTCAATTCCATTTGCCTTGAATGTTTCACACAATAAGTCAATGAAGTTTTGCTTATTGTCCGAGTTTGACAAGAAGTTTTCCTTTTTTGACCGAAGGGGCATGGTTGGAGTGAACATCACCTTTTGACCAAAGACTCCTTTTGATCGTCGATTGTGTGTCATGTCCTTGGTAGTAGGTCCTGATTTATAACCGTCGAATACAACCACCGGGTTGAGAAAGTTTTTGGAAACATGCTTCATGTACATGCTTGCAATGTCCTCAAATGTGTCACCCTTCTTCCATGGAATCCTTTGCAATAAGGAACCACCATCCAGAACATGGGTCACAGTCCTTTCTTCCTCAAATGATTCCAATGACGACTTGGGAACAACAGCAGCTATCTCATCTCCTAGCTGTGGTTTATTGGCTTCCCTGAGCCTCCCCCACTTATCGAACAGAGCAGTAGGGTAGCTAGACAACTCATACGCAAAGACCTCTTCAACACCTAAGTCCCTGTTATTAGCAAAGATGAGGAGCCTCTGGAAAAGGAGCTGTGGGTCGATTGGTACTTTTTCAGCACTGATTGTAACCTTTGCACCCAACGACTCAACTTGATCTTTCTTCCTAAATGAAAAGTCAAAAGCATTGCTACCTTCCATCTTCTGCACAATGTTCATACCAACCTCATACAGTAAATGAGGATTGGCCGAGGCTGGTCCTGTCACACCGTTGGCAATATTCCTGAGTTCATTTGATTCTTGAAATGGATCATAATCCTTGAAGAATGCGAGAACCTTCTCTGTGTCCTTCCTATCTCGTTCATGCCTTGCTTCAGTCATTTCTTTGTGCTGCTCAGAGGTGTGGAAATGCTTCCCTGTCAGTTCTTGCATAACTTCACTCACCTCAGCGCAGGCTGGCATAGCAAGTAACCAGCGCAGGCGTTGCGTTTCCTCCATGCCCCTACCACGTGTCAATCCACCATTCGTTTTCAAAGAGCGCATCAAAACCTGCTCTATAACCAAGTCGCTTGGCAGTCCTGCCCACAGCCGATCACTTCGGCGGATCACAAATAGACCGGAGTTCAATTGACAGAACATGTCTGGGTTGAGCTGCTCAAGTTCAATCATGTCTTGAATGTACACATGGGCTGACTTGGCATAATTGTTATGACCACACGCTGCAAAGTACGGCAACATCTCCTGGAGTGTTCCGAGGTACAGTAGGAAATCGCCCATTCTCAGTGCCCTCAGGAAGCGACGCAGCAGGTCAATCATGTCCATGTATTGAATCCATAGCTTTCCCATCTTATGCTCTGCTAAGGAGCTCTTCTCAGCTTAGTATAGTATATCAGCTCAGGGATTAGTATAGGCCTAGGCAAAATGTAATAGACAATAATGTGCAGTAAAGGTAGGGCTTGACCTAGAACAAATTGCAATAGAAGGTTTTTTGGCTGTAAGGTTTTTTGGCTGTAAATTAACCACTTTCCAGGTGTCCAAAAGTTGGAGACTTTTTATATGTTCATCAGAGGGACCTAATAAACAAGTTAAAGCCAAAAAACGTTGTTTGTAATACATTTATAGGGTCTAGGAGCAACCAGAAAAAAGTTATCTGTAAATTGAAGCTTTGGACGGCGGCCATCTTGAATTTATGCAAATTAACCACTTTCCCGGTGTCCAAAAGTTGGAGACTTTTTATATGTTCATCAGAGGGACCTAATAAACAAGTTAAAGCCAAAAAACCTTCTATTGCAATTTGTTCTAAGTCCAGCCCTACTTTGACTGGTCTACATGGGTATTGCCCTGCTCGATTGGTGCCTACAATCATCTCCCCATACATAACAGTATTTATATGTACTGTATATCAAGAGAAGAAAGCAAACTAAGTTGTGAACATTTGAACACGACATTTGAGCGAGACTGCACGAATTAGGTTTTATTATTATTCAATATGTTTTCTATTTAGTAAATCTGAATGACTTACTAAAACACCTGCATAAAGCTTTCATGCTCAAGTTTTGTTCAGGCTTGATAATAATTTCGGTATGATATCGCCCTATTGGCTATTCCTTTTCTTTAGCCATCATTACATGAATTCATTCAGCTTAAGAAGCAACTTTGGGAGTCAGGGGTCATTTGAGAGAGTGTATATTTCTGTATTACCTGCGCCTACGAAGTTGATGGAGGTTATGTTTTTGCCTCCGTTTGTTTATCTGTCTGTCTGTAAACAAGATATCTCGCAAAGCTATGAACTGATGTTCACAACATTTGGTGGGCAGATAGGATATGCTGTCCACAATAAAGAGGAAGCATACAAACGTTACCGACGCATTCAAACTCATGAATCTCATATCCTTTACGTTTCACCCCATAAGCGTGCCAAATCTGTACTTCGACTTGCCAAAAACTCTTTCATCAATTACAAATGTAATGAACTTTCAAAATCTAGCTTTTCTCAAGCTTCCTGAAATCTAGCCAAAAATCTCTCTACCATTATTACTTTCTCATCTTTCCCTTCTCTTTTCCACTTTGACAGCACCACCGTCCCTTCCTCCTCTGACAAACTTGAACTCTTTGCTCAAATTTTTGCTAAAAACTCAACCTTGGATGATTCTGGTTTTATTCCTCCTTCTCCACCCACCTCTCACATACTTCTGCCTATTATCTTAATACCTTCTAAAGATGTACTTTCTGTTCTCTCTGAGCTTAATACTAAGAAGGCATACAGACCAAATGGTGTTCCTCCTGTTGTACTCAAAAACTGTGTTTCCGTGCTGACTCCCTGCCTAGATAAACTCTTTTGTCTCTGTCTTTCCTCAAATATCTTCCCTTCTTGCTGGAAATTTGCCCTCGTTCAACCTGTCCAAAAGAAGGGTGACTGGTCTTAACCCTCCAACTATCGTCCAATTGCTCTCATTTCTTTCATCTCTAAAGTCTTTCCATTATCTTCTTTCAGTTGCGTTTGACATATCGAAAGCCTGCGATAGAGTCTGGCAGAAATAACTTATTCCCTCCTTCGGCTTCTATCCCTCTGTCTGTGCCTTTATCTCTATAATTTCCTTTCTGGCCATTCCATAGTTACAGTTGTAGATAGCTATCGCTCATTTCCTCAAACTATCAACTCCGGTGTTCCTTAGGGCTTTGTCCTATCTCAAATGTACCTCTAGTCCTATCCACTTACATGCTGATGATTCCCTTACACTACTCAACTAGTTTTCTACAACGTCCCACCATGCAATCACTCCAAAACTCATGTGATGAGGCCATAGTATGCCTATCTTCTGATCTACCAACTATTTCCGATTGGGGCAGAGAAAATCTTGTTGCTTTCAATGGTTCCTAAACCCAATTTCTCCATCTATCTACCTGTCACAATCTTCCTCACGAGTATCCCTTACTCTTTAAGAACACACAAATCAACAGTTTGTCTTCTCAATATTATTGGTATATCTTTTTCTTCTGATCTTTCTTGGAAAGACCATATCACCCCTCTTGCTAAAACAGCTTCCCAGAAGTTATGTGTGGTCAAACGTCTCTGTGAGTTCTTTACCCCCGAACAGCTTCTTGCTATGAACAGGGGCATAGTGCGCCCATATGTCAAGCACTGTTCACATGTGTGGGGAGGTTTCCCCCATACCGCACTTCTCGAAAGGCTAGATTCAAAGCTTACTGTCTTATTAGCTCACCACCTCTTACTAATTCCCTGCAGTCTTTTTCTACCCCCCCCCCCCCCCCCCCCCCCGCAATGTTGCATCTCTCTTCCTCTTCTACCGCTATTACAATACAATACAGTACACTAATCAGTGTTCTTCAGAGCTCTCTCAGTGCATAACAAAACGTAATTTATTAGTATAAACATTTAGTAGGTGTGTGTGTATGTGTGTGTGTGTGTGTGTGTGTGTGTGTGTGTTTGTGTGATAATATTTGTGCGAGAGATGGTAATAAGAATATGTTTAGTTGTGATGGAAAATGGATTGCATGATAATAGGAGGCTTGGGCTACAATACACTAATCTTGATAATAGTGCAATAGACTATGTGACTAGAAACCAAAGCTTCAAATCGCAGTTTATGTCAACTTACCGTATCAACTTGCCAGGTAGGGGCCCCACTCTGATATCAGCAACAAAAGCTGCAAACAGGCAGAGGCCCAAGTCCAGTCAAAAGTACAGTCACTTATAAACAATCGTGGACCCTCTTATGATTTTCTGTAAGCCATTAGCCTATAACTGTCTGGAATATTTTATGGATGGAACTTGCTTTTCAATAAATAGTATAGTATAGTTTTGTAAGTGATGTAGCCTATAGAACATTAAGAACATAAGAAAATGGGAGTCTGCAGAAAGCCGATTGGCCTAAGCAAAGCAGATCCCTGTCCACACAACCCCAATTACAAAGCCCAATTATAGGCTCAACACTCTAATACCCTGAGGATCATCTTACCAAAACGGTTAGAGATTAACGCAGGATTACGGGGGTCTGCAGAGCGCTGATTGGCCCAACCAGGCTGATCCCCCTTCACACCCAACCCTTCTCGTCCATATGCTTATCCAATTTTATCTTAAAGCTCCCTACCGTTTTTAATCCCACTATAGCACTTGGTAGTCCATTCCACCCATCTACAACTCTGTTACCAAACCAATATTTGCCTATATCTTTTCTGAAACAAAATTGATCTAATTTGAAACCATTGGTACGAGTTCTTTCGCTATTACTGAGCTTTAGTACATTTGTCATGTCCCCTTCGTTAATCCCACTAACCCACTTGAACACCTCTATCATGTCCCCTCTAACTCTGCGTCTCTCTAACGAATGTAAGCCTAATTTCTTCAACCTTTCTTTATACGGAAGATTTCTAATATTATGGATCATTTTTGTCATTCTACGTTGTACTCTCTCCAATGAATCTATGTCCATTCTGTAATAAGGACACCAAAATTGAACAGCATAATCCATATTGGGTCTCACTAATGACAAGTAAAGTTTTAAGATAACATCAGCAGTTCTATTACTCACACTCCTAGAGATGAACCCGAGAATCCTGTTTGCCTTGTTTCGAACGCTTATACACTGTTTTCTAGGCTTCAAATCATTGCTAACAAACACACCTAGATCTTTCTCACAATTCGAGTTTTCTAATTCCATATTAGCTAGTTTATATTTAACATTTGTATGCATCTTCCCTATCTTTAATACCTTACATTTGTCAATGTTAAACTTCATCTGCCAATTTACTGACCATTCGTGTAAGGTATCTAGATCCCTTTGGAGGCACTCTATATCTCTATCTGAATCAATTGTTCTCCCCATTTTGGTATCGTCTGCAAATTTACTTATCCTACTAGTTATACCTAAATCAAGGTATTTATGTATATAACAAACAACAGAGGACCTAATACAGATCCCTGGGGGACACCACTTTTGATTGCTCCCCATTCTGACTTCGTACACCTAACCTAACCTACCACCCGTGAACCAAAGTTTCGGCACCCCCTGGACAGGTATTAAGGCTAAGTCAAGGGTGCAGATACAACAGACGTTCGGACAAGCTGGTGTACCAGGCTTGGCAACGAGACCGAGGTTCGCTTTTCATGAGCTCCAAGTCTCAAAACATTTGTGAGTCACCTACGTTTTCCACCGACAGGCTTATGCATTTTCTTTGCCATACCTGTCTTCTGTCCCTTATTTAACCATTTCATGCTCCGGCATCACACTTTACATCTGTTATCTGGCTATTTTTACATGATTTTATTCAGATTAGGAAAGGTTTATGAAAGTCAGAGGGTCAATTGAGTTAGTCTGTAGCCTTTTAAGATCCCCAGATCCTTCCCAAGCTGTAAACATTCGTATGGTGATAGTCAGGAGAAGCTGCTGAAAGGCATCTAGATCCTAAAAGGGTTAAAAGACTGTTTTCATATAGTTTTTTATGCTAAGCTCCCATGTTCCATTTTAACCATGCTTCACAATGCCATAAAGTCCTAGTAAACATGGTGCTTGTTCTTTTATAATAAATAATAAGTCTCACAAACGGATTATAATTATCTGAGCGAAAGATTGTTTTAGTTTTCTTTTTATGCATGTGATAGACCGATCTATTTCATGGTCATAGACTGTAACGCATAATTTATTAATATTAAAATAAGACCTAATAAGCCGTTAACTATATCTTGGGTACTAAATATAATGGAACAAGTAGGTGTTACAAACATATTATATTTCATATGTAGTTTATTTTTTATTTTATCTAGCCCGTGTGTAAAGCATCTGCTATACATATTACCAATTACATTGTTATAAAGTTTATTTGTGCAGAGAGATAATGGAATACAGTGTCCTTTTAATATGGCAACATATGCATTTAGGTTGTAACATTCAATGTCTCCGCAGCTTAATAACTTGTCCATCCCCCTTCTGTATCAATAACCTCCTGCAGACGAGCCGGTAACGAGTCTACTAGCTTGATGCAAATGTCTGGGTGTCGTCTCACGCCCTCCCATACTTCTCTGGCCTTTGCTTCTACGCATTCCTTGGTCATCTCTGGAACATTCCATTCCTGAACCATTATCCCCCAAAGATTTTCGATGGGGTTGCAGTCACATCCCTTTGGAGGCCAATCTACCAACTGGATTTCCGGGTGCTGTGCGAACCACTGTGTGACTGCTCGGCTGGTGTGAATGGGAGACCGATCCTGCACCAATGTGATGATATCGGGCACTGGAAGGGCGTATGCGCGAATAGATGGCAGTAAAGAGGTTTCCAATATATTAATGTATTCCTCCCTGTTAAGGTTACCATCTATTTTAACCAGTTCTCCAGGACCTCCCACCACATCCAACCATGAAACGACACGGTGACTCTGCCACTCCTTCCCTTCTCGTTTATATGCCTGGCCTCATACCGAGTGTTTCGTGCTCGCCAACACTGCCGCCCGTTCCGTGTCACAGAGGAGAAGCATTTTTCATCTGTGAAAATAACATTTTGCCAGAATATGCTGAATATGCTGTTGAGCGAATCGTAGTCTTGCTCTCCTGTTGGCTTCTGTCAGCACCTCCTTTATGGCTGGAACATCGCAGTTCAGTCCCGCCTCACGCATCCGGCGTCTGGCCGTTATAGGGTGACAGTTGAGGCCCAGGTCTCTTGTCAGAGCTACCGATGATGACTTGGGTGCCTGGATGACAGCAGTGAGGATGCGCTCACAGTCTTCTTGGTAAGTGACACGAGGGCGGCCAGATCTCGATCTTGTTTTAACATGCCCCTCACCTGCAGGGATTGAAAAATATTAATCAGTTTAAATATAATAAGTAATATTGTATTATAGTTGTAAAATGACCCTCAGGATCCTGACACCTTTTGGCATCTTCTGCCAATTGTTTGACGTTTTTATACAGTTAAGGAAGGATCTGAGGGAATTATACGGGTAAAGCGTATCACCATTCACTCTGACCTCCGTATCCCATCCCTAATCCGAATAAAATAGTTTAATAATAACCAGGAAAGAAAAACAGAAAGGCGTCCTCGGATCCTAAGAGCGTTAACAATCGCTTTACACTTTGATACAAATTGTTCGTGACTGTAGAAAAGGATAGCTAGCTTTGGTTAGTTAACCCTTTCACGTTCCAAGGACGCCTTTCTCTTCTCTATGCTGGGTAGTATTGGACTATTTTATTCAGATTAGAAAGGGGATGTGGGAGTCAGATGGTGGATGGTGATACTCTTTACCCCTTCAAGTCCCTCAGATACTTCCAATAAAAACGGCTAATGACAGCCAGAAGGCATCGTCAAATGGCGTCAGGATCGTGAAAGGGTTAATATGTAAAGAGGATTTAGCGGGAAGTGCCGTTTTTACAGTCTGTCACAGAAATTTACAGAGGCTGCCTGACACGTCCCCACCTACAGCTTGGCGAGGTTAGGCTGGGATATAGGATACTCCTTAAAATTAATCGCATTCGGTTTTCCAGTAAATTTTGCCTAATAAATCACACCATCCTAATCTAATGTTATAGAACAGTCATCTTGTATAGAAAACAAAGGAACACTCTTGGTGGAGTGCCCACGTCGACGGTCGTTTGAGACTATTCCTCTCCCACTTAACGAAGTGGAAATATTCCCCAAACAATAATTTGTTATGGAATCAGCAGGTTCCTGGGGAAGTTTAAACCTAATTAATCATCTAGATGTACAAACAGAACATTAAACAACATTAATGAAACAATTTTATTTTCCCCAGTTAACGCGAGTAGAAAGGTTAGCCAAGATTCGTAGAAGGGGAAGGGGAGAGGGGGAAGGGGAGAAGGGAGGGGGAAGTAAGGGAGAAGGGGGTGTAGGAGAGACAGGAGCGGGAGGCGGGAGGGAGAGGAGGGATTGGGGTGGGGGTGGGGGTGGAAGGGTGGATGAGAGGGGGTGGGGGGTGGAAGGGAGGATGAGAGGGGGGAGGGGTGTATGGGAGACGGGAGGGGGTTTAGAAGCCGGAAGGAATGGAACACAAAGAATTACGAAAGATATTCAAACTATAACAGACTTATTGCACCTTACGGGACGGTTTGAGTGCCTACACTACCTAGGCTAAGCTGCGCATTCATGCTAATACTGTATATTATATTTTACACTGAGAAGTCTCTTAAGGTATTTATTGGATAATCCAGCATTCAGCTATTTCCGAATTCCATTGAAATGACAATTTTAGTTGTCACTGAAAGGACATTTAACTAATTTCTCATTAAATAATATTACGTGCTATTACTCGAATCATGCTCACCTTCGAACCTCCTTACCTATCGCCTGACATTGTTCTTACTGATCCCCATGAGCCGGCCTATTTCACTAATTGTGGTTCCAGCTTGATAGTGGCCCACTATCAGGGATCTTCTTGTTATCACCTCCGGGCGATTGGCTTGAGTGTTAGGTGGGCGTTGCCACGCACGGCCTTGGCGAACGTCCATTTCTGATAAGAGAACACACAGTGTTTATTAACGGAGATCTTGTCTCTTTGGCCGTTAAGCAACAAGTGACAACACTTATTAACCGAGGATCGGTTTTGTGGCACTGTTTGGAGGAATAAGTAGCCATCCAAATCACGCAATCACAAAAAAAGGAGGGAATTCCCCTGGAAATAATTAAATAATTACTATCTTTAATGTGTCCAAAAAGAGTAGACAATTTTATGCAAGTGCAGTTATGTGACACAGGCAGACAACTTTTCATACGAAAAATTCCAAGCCACTCACCTCAAGCACAGATGAATTTCCTACTACATCAACTGACCAACCAGCTGCTTTATATATGGTGGTGGGGATTCATATTTATTCATTGTTGCTGAGACTTCAGTTAGTGGAATGTGAACCTCACTTCAGCTTCGCTACGAGTCTTTTCGATCGTCCAGCCTGTCTTCAACCTTGACTTCGTCTTACTGCCTGTTCAGGGGGTGCCGAAACTTTGGTTCACGGGTGTACCATTTATGCTGACTCTCTGCTTCCTACCAATTAGCCATGACCTAATCCATCCCAACAACGCCCCACCTATTCCATGCGCCTCAACCTTTCTCATCAATCTCTTACGGGGGACTCTGTCGAAAGCTTTACTGAAATCTAAATATATTATATCATATGACTTGTCATTATCTACTGCTTCATATACCTCTGAGAAAAACTAAGCAAATTAGTAAGGCAAGAACGTCCCTGAGTGAATCCATGCTGAGAAGAATTTATTAAATTAAATGTATCTAAATGGTTTCTAATTTTACTAGCAATATTGACTCTAGTAGCTTTCCTATGATTGATGTAAGACTAATGGGACGGTAATTGGATGCTATTGATTTGTCACCTTTTTTGAAGATCGGAACTACGTTTGCAAGCTTCCAAGCTTCTGGAACTATCCCTGTCTCTAATGACTTGTTAAATATAAATGTTAATGGGTAACTTAACTCATCCCTACATTCTTTTAATACTCTAGCATATACCTCATCAGGACCAGGCGATTTATGAGGTTTCAGTCTGTCAATTTCCTTAAGCACATCATTTCTACTTATAGTAACCGTACTTAACCTATTTTCTATACTATCGCTATATACCTTACAGACTTCTGGAAACTGTGCCACATTTTCATTAATGAAAACGGAAAGAAATTGACTATTTAATGTACTGCACATTTCTAAATCATTTTCTGTCATTTCTCCTATCGAAGTTTTAAGGGGACCAATTACATCTCTAACCTTGGATTTATATAGTTGGTAAAAAGCTTTAGGATTATTTTTTGAGTCATTGGCAACCTTAATTTCATAATTTCTTTTTTCTTTCCTAATATCCTTTTTTACCTGTCTTGATAGATTCTGATAGTAAGCAAGTAGGTGAATTTTGCCTTTCCTAATTTTTATATATATTCCTCTCTTTTGTCCTAGAAAATCTAATAGTCTATTATTCATCCATTTGGGTTGGTTCTGTGTTGATCTAAATTTTCTTTTGGGAATGTATTTATTTTGTGCATTGAATACTGACTCTATAAAATTATCGTATGTATCTACCAAGGTTGACGTCTCTTCCTGACTTAAGATGACAGGTGCTTGAGAAGGGGTACACTCATTTGGACACCTGGATCGACTTAATTTTTTGACCATAGGGTCTGCTAATAGGGCTCTTCTTAACCCACCATAATTGGCTTTTCTGAAGTCAGGTATTAATGTTGTATTCTCTCTGGTATTACCTTTCCATTGTATATTAAAATACACAGAATTGTGGTCACTATTTCCTAGGTGGTCCCCTATCTCTACATTATTTACCATATGTTCATTGTTACTGAAAACTAAATCGAGAATATTATTACCTCTAGTCGGCGTATCTATGAATTGAAATAAAAAACTATCTTGTACTACCTCTATAAACTCCTCAGAATCAGAGTCTCCTATTTGATCCTGCCAATCTATATTCGGAAAATTAAAATCCCCCATAATGCACACATTGCTAAACCTTGATGCTATTTTAATTTCCTCCCATAATGACGTTCCGTCATTTCTACTCATATTTGGCGGTCTATACATAACTCCAATAACTATGGTCTCACTACCTTCGTTAACCTCTACCCAAACACTTTCATTATCGTTATTTAGTCTAATACCTGATACATTCGTTTCCAGAGGCATACTTCCATAATTAAAAATATATGAGGTCCACGAACTTTTATGAGTGACTGTAGGGGTCATTCGTTCAGGTATTGTACTGTACCGTAGTTACTAGATTAGGGCATAGGGGGCTGGTCAATTGTAGCCTACCCCCACCGATGATTAGAACATACTGTGAATAGTATTTTTGCTTAAAGTAAATAGTATTCGAATAGAGTGTTTTGAAGTTCATTGTGAAGTGATTTGATGTAAGTTTGGGGCATTAATCGTATGCTCCTAGAGTGAGTTCCACCGCTCTATCATCTAGCACGAGAAAAACCGCCTCCTGAAGTTGTGTCCTCTAGTACCAAGGGCCATGACAAAAAGATTAGATGGGGTAACTAGCGAGAGACTGTGGAAATGTCTTTAGAGCTATTCAATTACAATTCAATTAAAAGGTTAATTTGAGGCCTACAATAATGTTCTCTGTGTCATTAAAAATAAAAATATTCACCTCTACAGCACATTTTGTATTTTGGAATAATTATGCAGTATTTATTTGTACGAAGACGGTAATATGATTTCAAGAACATAAGGTTTGTTTGTTGCAGTTTCGCAGCACATCGGCCTTATACTCCTGCATGAATAGAATATGATATTAATTTTATATAAATACAGTATAATATTTCATTAAACCTTGCATATAAATGTATAAATCGAGACGAGACGTATTCTGTACCGTCCCGATGCCCACCAAGGCTAACCTTTCTCTCCTTATCAACAACATTAATGGTTAGACTGCTTGAAAGGCGCCATTTCTTTAAAGACGCCATTGCTTTAAAGACGCCTCTGTTTAAAAGACGCCATTGCTTTAAAGACGCCCCTGCTTTAAAGGCGCCATTACTTTGAAGTCGCCACCTATCCTGAGTGACTAAATCACATTAAAACTCTTCATAGTCAACTTTATCATTCTACTATATTACTGGAGAATACACAACCTTCTGGGACTTAAACAGTAGGTTACCATAGCGCGGTTGGGAATATGAACATAATTATATTAATATCCAGTATTCGAGAATGGATAATAAGTCGTAGGCGTGTGCATAAACCTTTAACCGTCTTGATGGTGTAATGGTTAGTGTTTACAAATCTGTGTGTGATAACCCAGATTCGAATCCCGGTGGCTCACATACAGTATATGCTTTCATTAATTTCATTGGAGGTGTTTGTTGTTGTGGTGAAATTAATAAAATATAGATATATGTATGTATGTATTAATATGTATTATGCGTTTTAACTCGTTTTGTTTTTCATTATCATCGAAAATGAGTTCTGCCAGTATTTTCAGTGCATATTTTTTCAAATAGTAGCCTATATTCGTATATCTCAGTTGCTGATAGTATTCACAATGCAAGCCTAAAATAAAATGTTCCAGATTTTCGATTTCTTCATCACGGGCTAAGCATTTCGTGTCCTCTCCGGTAAACCTCTTCCTGTAGTGAAGTCACTGAAGAAGGAGTATTGTCATAGCATTTGCCTTCTTTAATTTATATTTTGTTTTCTTTATACAGATTAACACTAGGATTTGCTTCCAGTTCTTGTCTCCATCGTTTGTGAATCTATTTGTGTTATTTAAACTCTTTATTCTTTGCTCACCCATTCTTGTTAATCCGCTTCACTGACACTCACTATTTAAACGTGTTTTTATTATCTTTATCCAATCGTCTTTTTAAGAAGATATTTTTATTTTGGTGCGATTTTACTATAGGGGCAGGTAGCCTACCACCAAGAATTTAATACAGAACTGTTTTCGGTTTCCACGCACCCAACACAAAGCTACACCCGTTTCTGGTGTACGAAACACTAAAAAACTCAAGATACACCTGGGCCTGTGGGGACGCAAGGGTACTGGGGTAGGATTCGGCCTCTATACTATATTACGCATCTTCGGCACGAATGACAAATATAGGCTAGGCAGGTAGATTTTATTTTTTATTTATTTATTCGTTTATTATTATTTTTGTTTTAATGGGTTGAAGGGATGGAGGACGGAGGCCCCTTTTCACACTGGCGGGTAACCTATTTCACTGTCAGGCAAAGCAAAGGCAAGGGGTGTGAGGAGATTGCTCAAACATCTCCACCTGCCGAGAATCGAACTCGGTCCTCCCGGTTAGAAACCGGGCCCTCTACCAATGTTGCTACAGGTCACCCCCACATACCTATTATGGTCGATAACATCGACAGCTTTAAACCCAGCAATCAAACATAAAAATGCCGCTACTTGTGATCTATAGTACAAGGGGCGACTTGAGATCTTAGTGTTGTTGATGCTAAGCATAGGCCTACCAGGAACCGCTTTCATAATGCCGTAGTATCACAAGTTTACCTCTTAATTAGTAGCCTATAGTTATTAATATACAAAATCTCGATTTGCTCAGATGTTATGTTGGCCGAAATAATGAAATGTCTGAACTCGTGATGGCATCAACAGGGCCAACTCATCCAAAACCATTTATAATTACTAGCTATATTATCAGTTTGGGATGTAATTAAGATTGGCATTAACTTTCATATGACGTTATATATGGATTAATTATTTTTCTACTGTATATATGACGCAATATGATAATATAAATATATTCGGGAAACAAAAAACAATCGCTGTGTGGCAATTCAGAGACCATGCCCCGGGGTTCACTGGTTCAGTTCAGTCGGAGAGCACTCCCAGTGTATGTTGTGCTGTTGTGTGTGGGTGTTACTAGATTTACGGTGTGATAAGTTTTACTACTGGAGCCTTTATGCATTTTTGAGTGATTAAACGATCCTGTCTGAGGCACTCTTGGAGACGGAGAACAACGTGAGGTGAGAACATACTAGTATATTTGTAATGTTTTAATGGTTTTCAATCGAAATGATTGTCTGATGCTACCGGCTGACTTAGTTTCCGAGGACGGCGTAATTACGATCTGCAGTGTTATAAATTACTTTTTGCTTTGGTATATTCATTAGTGTTATGCTCGTTACAATAATTTTGGATAATTCTACAACGATAATTATCGCGAATAGACTCGCAGCGTTATTATACATAATTTATTAGGGAAACTGAAGCTCTATGGAATCCTTATAATATACTCCCATAGATTCCGTTGTGGTAGAATAGTTTTGATAAGTTTTGTAACTCTATTTTGTCGATATAAATAGTCCCGCGCGTAAACAAACTCAGTCCCGCAATCTTGAGAGCTCTGCTACGGACGTGTTCGAAATGGAGTACACTCGCTACGGTAAAGTGTTATGTTCTACAAAGATGTTACTGTACGGTATGTCTAATATATGAACCCACAGTAGCTGGCATGCAACTTGCAAGGGCTAGTGTTGTATCCCACGTACTGGGTCTAGGGCACTCTAGGGTTAGGTTAGGTTAGGTTAGGTTAGGTTGTTTGGTTAGGTTAATGGTGGGTTCACACATTCACGTATATTGCTCCCGTCATGTTCCGTCTGTTGTAAACGAAGGTATATTGGTAGTTGGCAACCGATTACGTAAAACGTAAGGGCATAATACGCAAAACTTAAATGAAATTGCGGCCAGTCGGGGGGGTACTCACGCATGGCGCGAGTAGAAACGAGAAGCCCACGTGGGTCGGGAATGTTGTGGGTGCGGCCAAGGCCGCGCGGTTGTTGAATCGAGTGGAATAAAAAACGTGGCTCGCCCTCACGTATGTCAAAAGACGGGAAAACTTACGACCGACCTGGCCACCACGGCCGTCTGACCGGAGCAGCCTCGTCAGACGTAGCAGCTACCCCGTCAGACGAGAGCTGCTCTCGTCAAATCGTAGAAAGTTCCAGTCGAACGTGGAAGTATACGTTAGTTAGGCCGCATCTGGCAGAACCGCCGCACTGCGGGTTGGCGGGAAGATGCGGCACCGTTGTACGGGGGACAACGGGACCAGCGGGGACCCTCCAGTCACACCTCTCACCACACCGGAGCAGCAACCAACAAGCCAACCCTGCCACCCTCTGCACCCTACCGAAAACAAATCGTAGCAGCGAAACGACTGCACCTATGGCTTTCATATTTTTACCACATGTACCTTACCCTTTAGGCTACCCACCACAAAAATCCCAAATCCCTCCTCCCACCCACTCGCTGACTGTCGGTCCCGTCAGAAGGAAAACAAAGGAAAATCTGTGGCGGCGAAACGACTGCACCAATCGGTTCCATATTTGTATGATAAGTCTCTTACCCTTCTGCCTTCCCCCCACCACACCCCCAACCGCCTCCCACCACCCACTTCTAGCGTATCCGTACAAAGAAAAGGAAAAAAAAGGAAAATCCGTGGTGGCGAAACTACCTCACCAATCGGCTTCATATGTGTAACACAAGTCAATTACCCTTCTACCTTCCCCCAACCAACCCCAAAACCACCCTCCCACCACCCTCCCACCCATACATTCCGATACCATAAAAGTCTCTGTTGTCTATAGTGTCTTGTCAGCTACTTTCGGGACCATCGGGGACCTGATTTCTGGCGAGGGAGAGTGTTTTTTTTACCAATTATCCTTCCTTTCTCTCCCAACATAATAGATTTAGCAAAAAAAAAAAAAAAAAAAAAAAAAAAAAAAAAATCTGGCACTGGCAGAAGCACACCGTCAAAATTGGCTGGCACTCAGCGGGTAACTCCTCCAGGATGAATTCCTCGATGTTGTTCATGGTGCCGATGAAGGACTGGGAATGGGAATGGTGTGGCCATTCCTGCCCTTTTGTAGTTCCCAGATTCCAACCCAGACCTACGTGGTTGACAAAGACTGTCTTTGTGTTTGGTCAGACAGGGTGTGCCTACGATTGGCCAGAACCGGTCCAGGTACGACCTAACAAATCCCAAGACGTGCGGCCTCAGCTATGCCGGTCTTGAGGGGGCGTGGCATGGGCGTGGCCTGTGTTCCCGCAAATCGTGCAGCCCATGAGGTCGAACGGGGCTATGCTTACGCACGTCGCAAACACGTACGTAGTTCAATACGACTCCATTACGTCTAACGTAACACTGGCCACGTTACGCTACGTCTGTCGGGAAGTCCAATAGACGTGGAAGAACGGGCGTTGAACGGCAGGAACTGCTCTTTACATAAATTGGCGATACGCCGGACGGGAGCTGACGGGAGCAATATACGTGAATGTGTGACCCCAGCATAATATACTAGGTCTCGGAAACAAGATTCGTAGTTGCGGTAGTATTTACATAAAAACTATAGTTAACTATCAAAACTATTCTCCCACAGTGGAATCTATGAGAGTATATTATAAGGATTCCATAGAGCTTCACTTTCCCTAATAAATTATGTATAATAACGCTGCGAGTCTTTTCAAAAAAATTACCGTGGGGGGTAGTGGGGGAGGGGTAGTATAACTGTAGATTTACCATATATAGTGTTTGTAATCAATTACAAACCTTGGAAAAACCGGGAAAAACCGCTTGGTCAATATTTACGAGTCGCACCACAGCTGGGATCTCATTTCTAATGGTAGTTTTTGGTTCCTATCATTCTATGCTTCATTGCTATATACTTTTTATCCACAGGATTTTTTTTTTCATTAACCTAACCTAACCTAACCTAAATGTATTTGGGGGCTATTAGGTTAGGTTAGGTTAGGTTAGGATTTTTGGTTAGGTTAATGCTAAAAAAAAAATTAAGCCAAGAAAAAAAAATATTTTCCCGTGGATAAAAAGTATATAGCAATGAAGCATAGAATGATAGGAACCCAAAACTACCATTAGAAATGAGATCCCAGCTGTGGTGCGACTCGTAAATATTGACCAACCGCTTTTCCCATTATACAACGATCATAAGATACGCCGCTCGATAGTGGGAAGGGCTATGAAGGTCAGGGAAAATGAGGGGTTAAATGCATAAAACGGCGATAATAGCGTATTTTAGCTAAAGTTGGCTCGTGTTTTAAGGTTTTGGAAAGGCATAAAACCCAAGAATTCGAAAACCCAAGCCAAGTTTTGGCAAAAGTTGGCTCGGATTTTGAGATTTTCTATAGATAGAAAAAGACAGTAACCTAATTTCGAAATTTGGCTCGGGTTTTCATGATTTACAAACCCATAAAACACGATATATCGAAATCCCGAGCCAAGTTTTGGCAAAATTTGGCTTGGATTTTGCGAGTTTCTAGAGTAAAAAAAAAAAGACTGATGTTAATTGGCTCGGGTTTCCTTGATTTACAAAATCATAAAACCTGATTTTTCCAAAACCCCGAGCCAAGTTTTGGCAAAAGTTGGCTCGGATTTTGCGATTTTTTAGAGTACAAAACGACAGTGACGTTATTTCGATATTTGGGTCGGGTTGTCCTGATTTAGAAACCCATAAAACCCGATTTAAACAAAAAACTACCCAAGTTTTGGCAAAAGTTGGCTGGGATGTTGCGAGTTTGAAGAGTGGAAAAAAGAGAGTAACGTAATTTCGAAATATGAGTCAGGTTTTCCCAAATTGCAAACCTATAAAATCCGATTTATCGAAAACGTAGCGGTTTTGGAAATTATAAATACCCAGTAACCTAGACCTACTACATTGGATACAAGACTAACCCTCGGGCCTCACCTAACACCTACAACGTGTCCGTAGTACCTAGTACGTGGGATACAACACTAACCCTTACTTACCAGGTAATATATGTTCATAGTACTTACTTTATACCTACCACCTGATCCCTTGTCATTAACCTAACTGTCAATATTTACGAGACGCACCACAGCTACTGTACAGTATTTTCAAGGCTATTTAATTTTTGTTTGGATTGGTTATTTTCATGGTTTATAAACTTTCTATAATAAAAAATATGGTAGCATTCAAGGAGACTACTGCAGGACTCTTCTTCTTCTTCTTCTTACCTCTGACCGGGTATAGGCTATCCTAGTGTTTACTAGCCTATACCCCTTTGGAAGGACATTAGCCGGTAAATTGATACGGTGTGACAGTCACGAGTTTTAGCATGTGTGTTTTTTGTTTTTTTTTGCATTTTTTCTTTGATATACAGTGTTGTTTTATACCAAGGACTGCAGCAAAAGAGTATTTACCCATTATCCAACAATCTAAAAACACGGCCCCCACTAGTGGGGAGGGCTATGAAGATCAGGGAAATTGCGGGGTGAAAGAGGAAAAATAGGGGTAATATGGGAAGAACTCTGAAAATAAAAAATAGAAAAGTAAGAAAACATGTGAAAATCCGAGCCAAGTTTTGGCAAAAGTTGGCTCGGATTTGGGTATTTTTCAGAGTACAAAAAACCCAAAATTGGGAAAACAAGTTAGGCTCGACTTTTGGCATTTTTCAAAGTAAAAAAAAACAGTAATTGAATTTTGAAAGTTGGCTCGAGTTTTCATGTTTTTTGAAACCCATTAAACCCCAAAATTTGAAAACCCGAGCCAACATTTGCCAAAACTTGGCTCGGGTTTAGCGATTTTTTGAAGTAAAAAAACACAGTAACCTAACCTAGAACGTAGGATACAAGAATAACCCTTACCTACCAGCTAGTATGTGTCCCTAGTTTATCTCATACCTACCAGCTGATCCCTTGTCATGAACCTAACTAAGAAACCTAACCTAACCTAACCTAACCTAACCTAAATGTAATACGTGGATAGAAACTAAGAATTGTGATTGGCTAAGAAATTAAAAACAAAAAACATAAAACTAGTTTTTGTTGCGGGAAAAGTGTAATCCGGCAGAGAGAACATAAACAAAGTGACAGTGGCTTTGTGCAGTGGGGACTCTGAAAATGTTATAGGGGAGGGAAAATAAAATGTACGCAATTACCAAAGCAGCACTGGATCGCGCAACTGTAAGGTCCCCCGAGTAAGGTAGGAGGGAACAAAAATCTATAAAGCAGAAATCCTGTAAAACAGGATTATGCAGACAAGACTCTGTGTTTTACCCTATATCTCCCTTATAATACATTTGCGAAGGGAAGGACATATATAGGACTGAAGACTATTATATAACATACCTATAGGCTACACAAACATCGATGGGGCTTGTAACTGTCACACCGTAAAATCTTACCCCTTAGCCTAACCTAACAACCTTACCTAACCTATCCTAGTATTATAGGTGGGGGCTGCCGCCCCCACACCCCCGCTTTGACTTAGCTTTTTGGTGTATTTGTCTGTGAAGTGGGTATTTTTCAATTTGTTGATAACGAAAATCCTCCATGCGGAATATATGGAGAAAAGTATGGTGAATCTATTGGTGCCTATTTTCCCTAATACATTGTTTCTCATAACGCTGCACTAGTGTCGTTGAATATAACCAAAAATATTTCATGGAAATTAGTATTTACCCATTATCAAGAATCTAAAAACACGGCCCCCGATAGTGGGAAGGGCTATGAAGAATAGGGAAATTGAGGGGTAAAAAGCGTATAAAGCGAATATATTGCATTTGTAATTAAAAGTTGGCTCGGGTTTGTGCATTTATGAGACTCATAAAACCCGATTTTTGGAAAAACCCGAGCCAACTTTTGACGTAAGTTGGCTCGGATTTCACGGGGTGGAGTGGGTAATGCCTATGTTATATAACTAGAGTCAACTTTGAGGAGCATTAGCCTAACTTAACAACCTTACCTAACCTATCCTAGTATCATGGACTGGGGCTCCCACCCCCACATCCCCGCTCGTTGAGTAAAACTGCTAAGGTAGACGAAAAAAGGGCGTGGCTGAAAGCCCCTTTCCCACTTATGCGATTTCATACGATTTTCATCGCTGACACCCATAAATTGGCACATTCATGACATGTCGGACAGCAATCGTATACCCTTGCATAATAATCGCATTGCCCCTTTCCCACTTATGCGATTTCATAAGATTTTCATCGCCGACACCCATAAATTGGCACATTCGTGACATGTCGGACAGCAATCGTATACCCTCGCATAATAATCGTATGACTCGCAAGGCCTTGCAAGGGCCCTCGCGGGTCATCGCAAATGTTCGGTTTGTTCAAAATTTTGGACGAGGACTCACGAGAGTTCGTAGCCCTCGCAAGCATCGCAGAGGGATCTGCGAGGCCCTGTGAGAACAACGGCGACATCGGCGAGATATCGCGGAGGGTTTCGCACAAAAAAACCTTTGCAACGCTGCGTGGATGCTCACCGATGCTCTCAGATGCTCTGCTCGCCGATGCTCGACTATGCTTGCGAGAACATCAACGATGCCAAAGAGCACCTTCGGCGAGGTGGGTAAACAAAAATGATTAGGCCTATAATGAACCTGTCAACCCTTTTTTCTATGCACCTCTCTTGGGGGGTTCACCTGTTTTTTTTTCTTTCTCTCCTTTTCTCTCTTTCTCTGGTTTGTATCCATTCAGCCCCATTCAGCCAACTGTTTTAAGACTTTTATCCCCATCCGAGTATCGATATCTTCCTGGCAAGCGATAGCGAACCAGCATTATATGGAGAAATCCGGCTTCGCCGGAGAAATTTTTCTATCGAAAAATGTACAAATTTAGCTTGCTCTCAACAATTTTTTTTATATATGTTGGCTCGCTACCGCTCACCAGGAAAATATTGAAACCTGGATTAGGGTAAACGTCTTAAAACAGTAGGCTGAACGGGGCCGAACGGATACAAGGCAAAGAGAGAGGGAGAGAAAGAGAAAAAACAAAACACGAGGAGAGAGGGAGCTAAAGAGAAAACAAAAAAAGGTGAGGTGGGCTCAATGTTTGCGTTGGCTTATGAGCCCACCTCGCCTTTTTTTGTTTTCTCTTTCTCTCCCTCTCTCCTCGTTTTTTTTCTCTTTCTCTCCCTCTCTCCTCGTTTTTTTTTTCTCTTTCTCTCCCTCTCTCTTTGCCTTGTATCCGTTCGGCCCCGTTCAGCCTACTGTTTTAAGACGTTTATCCCCATCCAAGTATCGATATCTTCCTGGCAAGCGATAACGAACCAGCATTATATGGAGAAATCCGGCTTCGCCGGAGAAATTTTTCTATCGAAAAATGTACAAATTTAGCTTGCTCTCAACAAATAAAATTATATATGTTGGCTCGCTACCGCTCACCAGGAATATATTGAAACCTGGATGGGGGTAAACTTTTTAAAACAGTAGGCTGAACGGGGCCGAACGGATACAAGGCAAAGAGAGAGGGAGAGAAAGAGAAAAAAACAAAAAAGGCGAGGTGGGCTCAATGTTTGCGTTACGGCTTATGAACCCACCGCGCCTTTTTTTTGTTTTCTCTTTCTCTCCGTCTCTCCTCGTTTTTTTTTTTTTTCTCTCTTTCTCTCCCTCTCTCTTTGCCTTATATCCGTTCGGCCCCCGTTCAGCCTACTGTTTTAAGACGTTTACCCCATCCAGGTTTCAATATTTTCCTGGTGAGCGCTAGCGAGCCAACATATATATTTTTTGTTTTGAGAGCAAGCTAAATTTGTACATTATTTGATAGAAAAATGTCTCCGGCGAAGCATTGCCAATCTCCGAATTAAGGGGAGATGGGTCGTTTTTCTGGTCCCCTTCCTTCCTCATGGTTAACCCCATTAGTTTTCATATTTTATGACATTCGGCCCATTAGTTTGGCGATTTTAAGACATTTCACCCCATTTCGTTGTCAATATTAAGACTTTCGTGTCATCGCTTGAATCGCCGAAGACTCGCAGAACATTCGGAGAGTTTTCTTTCACCATCGCATGATATCGCAAGATATTTTTGAAAATGTGACATTCCTCGCAGAGATCATCGGCGAAACATCGCTCACTTCGCCGATAACGTCGCACAAGGCGGCGATTGCGTCGCATTCAACGGCTATATCTTCGCCGAGTATAATTTGTTATCTGTTTGTAACGGTCAAAATCTAGACGTCGCACACATTCGTTGCGAATTGACAAGACTACGTCCACGGCGACGAAAATCGTATGAAGTCGCATAAGTGGGAAAGGGGCATATAAGAGAGTATTGACAACCGTTTCACGTTAGGCAGACATTATTGGTAGACATGTTACCGTTTTTTTAATAGATTTTGCCGAGGGTTGAAACAATTTTAATATGTTTAGAGCAAGGGGAGGTGTGGCAGAGTGGTCTTGCCACTGAACTGGTAATCCAATGGACCCGGGTTCGAATCCCAATATGGCAATGGGAAGATATTATTGGGATGGAATTCGTGCTGTACCTAGTTTCAGTGCATTACCACAGCACACCGAAATGCCCCCCCCCCCCAAAAAAAAAAATACCCTCATTGTTCCCTGATTAAATAGCACTGTATGAATATTCCCATATTCAAAATATGCTACAGGGGGGCAATGCCTAGTGAGTTAATTGCTCAATAGGTGGCATTTTGAGAGTGAGGGTCCGAGTCTGAGGAGTGAGACGGTGAAGCGCAGAGGTGGAGCGGCTTCAGAGATGGGATTGCTTCGGGCCGGGGTACTCGCATGTATCACTCCCTAGACTGGAACAAGACCTCACGGGCCTCACCGTGTTCAGCTTTTGAGTGTGCAGGCTCTCAGCCTATGCCCGAGAGGGAGTAGTTGGAATATAGAAGAAAAAAAAATATATATATATAGATTACATATCTGGCATATCTGTCTTCAAATATGTAAAACAAAAAACGTGACATTAAAATAGAGTTGTTACCTACTCGGTTTTTGGGACAGTATAAAGTTTATGCAATTAAATTCAGACATCGATTTTATTGTGGCCTACAGGTTTCTTATACCATGTATTTCATTCTTATATGTGTCTAAATGCCCGTAAAAAATTATTAGGCTACTGATCCTGAAAACAAAAAAAATCTTCTATCCTATACCGCATACCTCCCAATAGTCCATGAGCCAGGCCAGATATCGGTACCACCTGGGGTGACTAAACACGAATGGTACTAAAATGTTTATAGAGTGACTGTAAGTACATTAAGATATGATAGCCTTCTCGCACTGGTAGCTTAGTCTAATTTTTTTGATGCAATAGGGGCGCTACCCAAAAATAAAGATTTTTAGCGTGACGCTCGGCGTTTTCCTCATTTTCTTTAAAATCCATCACACAATCATCGCGAAACTTTGAACACCTATGTAGAATTATATTCTCTACCAGAGTTGTTCCTAGGTATTTTTCAAATTTCCTCATATTTCGGAATATACTCTATATTTTGGGTATTTTCCTCTAAATCTAGAATAAATCCTTAAATATGGGGAACATTGAAAAATATATTCTAACAGCTCTTGTAGCTTATTTGATTCTCTACAAGAATTATTCCGATGTGTATTTCAAGTTTCTCCATATTTAGGGGTTTATTTCATATTTGGGGATTTTTTGTTATATTTTGGGGATAATTTATTATTGGAAGGAGCAAACATATGTAGAGTGGTTTCCATGTAATGTGTTTGTTTGTTCATGGTTTAATGGTGATATTTTTTGCAGGTGTGTGTCGACTGTTTGACGGCAGGATGGAACCATCTGCGAGGAAGAGAGCACGGATCGACTGTATCATCCACTGCTCTGATGATGACAGCGATGCTCTGGTGTCACCACAGGATTTGGACTCCTGGAACACATTGCTCAGGGCTGCAGAAATCAGGCAGCATGATCCAGTCCTGGAAGCAGCCAAGGGCCTTGAAGAAGGAGGAATACCACACATACATTATCACCGTAAATGTCGTAGTCTCTTTACAATGAAGAAGTCACTGGATTCTATCCTTGCCAAGGGTGTCAAGATAGAATCAGCAAGCGTCGACCCCAGGAGGAGGGCATCAAGGGATGCCCCTAGTACTAGCAGGGTGTATGCCAAAGTATGTATCTTCTGCGAGAAGTCAAGCAAGTACATAAAAACAACAAAGACAAGGGAGCCACTCATACAGTGTGTTGAGCTACGAGCAGATGAGAAGATTCGCAGAGCAGCAATAAGGAAACTCAACCAGAGAATCCTTGGTTTAGTTAGCAGAGACTTTGTTGCTGCAGAGGGTCACTACCACAAGTCGTGCTACAAACTCTTCACAAAAGATGATTTCCCAGCGGCCGCCAGGTCGGGTGCAGGTGAAAATCAGGAAGAAAGCGAGGAAGCACGCTACGAAGAGGTTGAGACAGAAGCCCTCGAGGAACTCTGCTTGTATATAAGGACCAAATTATTCCCCAACCCAGAGGTACTGCCTATGACAAACCTCACATCTAGGCTTGAGAGATCCATGATGTCCCGTGGTATTATCCAACTGAAACCAGCGACAATGAAACATGTTCGCCGAAAGATTGAAACCGAGTTTGGAGAATCACTACGCTTTGTCCCAGATGAGAAAGGAAAGCTTCTAATCTATCCACGCAGCCTCTCAATGGACGACCTTGCCCGGCAAGCACACAAAATGGCAAAAGACCTGCAAGAAGCAAGAGCAGCTAACTCTGAAGATGTCTTAACCAAAGCAGGAATGCAGCTGAGGAATGAGATCAATAAACAAGATGTGAGTCAGCCATGGCCTCCCGATACAGATCAGAATGTCATTCCTGCAGCAGTCACTCAATTCCTGCACACCCTGCTGACAGGAGAGTGTGAGTGTGAAACTCCCTCTGAAAGAGCTCAACGTCTTGCCACTTCCTTTGGCAGTGACTTGGTCTTTGCTGTTACCAGTGGCAAGACAAAACCACCCAAGCACGTACTGCTGACCAATGCTGTAAAGTCTTTGACAGGAAACACAGAACTGATCCGAACTCTGAATCGTCTTGGTCACTGTGTGTCTTACTCAATGTTTGAGGAGATCGATACAGCCCTTTGTATCCAGAAGCTGGAATGCTCAAAGGATGACATTCCACTGCCAGCAAACATCTACCCTGGTGTGTTCACAACCCTGGCCTGGGATAACATTGACCGACTTGAAGAGACCCTAAGTGGAGCAGGTACTTCTCATAGAGTCAATGGCATTGCTGTCCAGTCCAAGGTTGCAGGCTCTGTGCCAGAGAAAGTCCTGCCAGAGATTACCAAGTCCAAGATAAGAAGCATCACTCAGACATCATCAATGCTGCCAATATACAATGTTGGGCGGCGGGCAGGGCCACCTAGGATTGAGACTGCGTATGTCGACACTACCAAGGAAGTCCAGGATTCAAAGACAAAGAACCATATCTGGCTTCTTACTCGAATGTCAGACCATGAGGACCAGTCCATCAGCAGTTGGACTGGGTTCAACATCAAAATGCGCAGAGACATTGCAGTGGTTCAGGACACTGTAAGCTACCTGCCCACTATCAATGCTCCCGCAACAGAAATGTCCACCGTTAATGAAATCTTGGAACAAACGCATGCTATCATGCAGTCCTTACAGCTTAACAAGATTGTGTGCGTGTTTGATCAAGCACTCTATGCCAAAGCTGCCGAAGTTATCTGGAAACAAGAGAAGTTCAAGAACATTATCATCAGGATGGGCGTCTTCCACACAATCTGTAATCTCATCTCCACCATAGGAAAGAGGTTTCAAGATGCAGGTCTTAGAGATCTGTGTGTGGAATCAGGTATCATCGCAGAAGGATCAGTGTCAGGAGTGATGAACGGCAAGAGGTACAACAGAGCAGTGAGACTACACAAGCTCGTGTATGAAGCACTGATGAGGCTTGCATGGAAAGGCTTCCTTTCATGGCTAGAAGAAAACCATTCAAGGGACATACACCATCTAGATGAAACACTGAAGGACATCAACAGCTTTCACAGCAATGTGTCTCAGGGACTCTTTCAAGAGCTGATGGAGAGTGAATCATGCACACATATCATGAAGCTTTTCCAAGTTTATCTTGAGACCCTCAGAGATGAACACAACCTCTCAGCATTCTGGATGTCATACCTGGACATGGTTGAGATCATGCTGGACTTAATTCGAGCCTCCAGAGAAGGCAACTGGATGCTCCACCTAGGAGCAATCCGACAGATGATACCGTGGTGTTTTGCCTATGACAAAGTGAACTATGCCCGGTTCCTAACCTACTACTATGCCTTGATGTCTCGACTGCCCATTGAACACCCAGAGGTCCATGAACACTTCATGCAAGGTGGCTTTTCGGTCCAGATCGGTAGCAAGAATCCCTTTGGACGGATCCCTGTGGACCTGACAATCGAAGAGACGATCAACAAAGACACCCAGACACCAGGGGGCACAAAAGGCTTCAGCCTGAAAGGCGGAGCTGTCGCCAGGTACTACCTGACATCGGAGTATCGCAGCAGGTACTTAAGGCAGCTCAGGACTATGGTAGTAGGCCAAAAGTATACTGACTTCAGCCACCCAGACCTACAGATGCCCAGGATTAGAAGAGATGAGGCCGATGTCCAATCTTTAGTTCAACTGATGGAGACCAGCTGGTTGAACCCCTTCAACGCAGAGCAAGAAGATCTTGTCAGTTTGTCAACTGCGACTATGGCACCACCAGAAGTTGTCAAAGACCTTCTAGGGGCCTACAGAATAGGAGAGGATGCATATCAAGCCTTCAAGGAAGAGCGCCTGGAGATCGATACGCCAACTATACAGTTTCATGACACGATGACGAAGACGAAACTGAGAACGTTCACTAACATCAGAATGAAGCCACGCTCACAAGACCATGCCAAGGAGGTTATCTTAACCCTTAATTAGCGGCGAGCAACATAAGTCGAGTTAAAAAAAGCTGGACTATGTGGCGGCGCTCGACATAGGTCGAGTGGCAATTTCAGCACGTAATGTGGCTGAGAGAGAGACAAGTGGTGGCAGGAGACTAGCGAGCGTATGACTGCTCCAGACCACCGCGGCGAACCTACTGACACAAATCTCAGCTCCCTCCTCCCTCTCTCACTCGCTACATACTCAATTATGTACTGAAAGTACCGAATTACCTGCTTTTTGCACTCGCGTTGCACGGTTATTGCAAGAAAACTATCCATCATACAAGGATCGTTATGGTGTCATTCGAAAGCTCTGTTTATGCCCTTTCAGGGATAGGTACTTGTTTTACGTTCTGGGTCTTATTTAGGCATGAAAATGACGTAAACAGCCCTATTTTGGCTAAAAACACCCCGCTGTGCGGTACACATAAATAAACCGCATAGGCCGCTCGTAAGGTGTTAAAGGCTGACAGGAACCTATTTGGCCAGATGATCCTTGTTGCCGAGAACAGAAAGCTCAAAATGAGTGATGTCTTGGCTCATCCCCTGGGGCCTTTGCCTTGGGCACTTGCCAGCGGTGATGGGTCTCTCCGCAAGACCAACAAGGCTGCCCTCGCAAAGGAGTTAGAGAGGAATGTTTCTCCTGCAGAAGTGATACCCGAGCCCTCTGCTACCATAATTGATGGGATGAGCCTGGTCCACAAACTGAAGGGAAACGACAAAACTTTTTCACAGCTTGCAGGTACAGCACTGAGTCACGCTGTTCATGAAGGTGCTAAGAGCAGGCGCATTGATGTTGTGTTTGATATCTACAAGGAGACATCCATCAAGGATGCAGAACGAGCCAAAAGAAGTGCAGGCACAGGAATTCATTTCAAGAACATTCAACCTGGGCACAACATCCAGCAGTGGAGAAAGTTACTCGGTAGTTCCTCCAACAAGGCAAGTCTTATCAAGTTCTTGGTAGAAGAATGGAAGGCACCACAGCACAGGGAGAAGCTCAAGGACAAGGAGCTGTATGTCACATGTGAGCAGCGCTGCTTCAAGATCACCAAAGAGCAGTGGGAAGAGGCTCCTGAGCTTAAGTCAACTCAAGAAGAAGCAGACACACGCCTTCTTCTCCATGCACTTCATGCAGCAGAATCTGGGAACAAGTCTGTCATCATCACTGCAGAAGATACAGACGTCATGGTGTTGTGTCTTGGCATGTGCCACAAGATCCCATCCCATCTGTTCCAGAAGTGCGGGACGAAGAACCGGACAAGATTCCTGGATATCACCACACTGAGCCGCACACTGGGAGGCAGCGTGTGTGATTCATTGATTGGTATGCATGCCTTTACAGGCTGTGATACCGTCAGTGCATTCGCTGGCCGAGGGAAGATGACGACACTCAAGCAGGTGAAGATGGACAAGACATACCAGCATGCTTTTCACGAACTTGGACGCTCATGGGAAGTGTCTCCTGAACTCTTTGAGAAGCTACAGGAAATCACCTGCCACATGTACCTACCATCTACCCACACAACTAAGGTAAACAAGCTTCGGTATGAGCTGTTCTGTGCAAGACGTGGAGAGGTAGAGTCAAGTCAACTCCCTCATTGTGAGGACTGCCTCTTCATGCATGCACTGCGTGCAAACTACCAGGCTGCGATCTGGAGGAGAAGTCTTCAGAGCCAGCCATTTGTTGCGAACCCAACAGACTGCGGTTGGATGCCAGATGAGGACGGTAAGCTTGCCGTCAACTGGATGCGAGGCTCACCAGCACCAGATGCTGTTATGCAGCTACTGTCTTGCAAGTGTGTGCGGTCATGCGAACTCCCTAAGTGTACTTGCCTCAGCAATGGTCTAAAATGCACGGACATGTGCAGGTTACAGACATGTCAGAACAAGGCTATTGAAGAAGAGCCGGTGGCACGACAGTCAGATTCCGAGTCTGACGTAGATGATATTTAGGAGTAGTAATTTGCCATAATAGTATGTACAAGCCCATGGCATGCTTAGTGTGTATTTACAGGACTTGTATTAAATGTGACAATTACTATATGCATTTTGTTGACATTTAGGCATTCCTGTCCCCAAATTTGACATTTTAAAAAATTTCGGAATTTTCGGTAGGGTATGTCTATTCAAGAAGTGATAACGACCATTAAGCTACCAATGTGCAAGGGCTATCATATCAAAACATAAACTAGAGACATGTAGCAAGCTAAAAACACCTAAGAGAATTAGTCACCCCGGGTGGTACCGATATCCCAAAATTCGGGTCTTGGCTCATGGACTATCTCAACACTTTTCGGAAAGTAGATACTAGGCGCCGTTGTAAAGGCTTATCCCTCAATACCTTCATCTGACCTGCCCTGACCACAGTATAAAGTTGTGCTATTCGTTTGTAAACGCAGTTAATCGAGGGTTAAGAGCGAGATATATATACGAATTTGTAAAGTGTGAACATTCTTTCTTCTATTCAACTGCTGAGCTCTGGAACTCTCTCCCGGAATCAGTTTTTCCCTCTTCCTGACATAAATTGCTTCAAACTCCGTGTGTCCAGTCATTTTGGCTCGAACGTCCCTTGATTTTGGCCCTGTCACTCTTTCAACTCTAGGTGAGGCACTTGATGCAGGAAGTTCTGCCTTTTGTCTCCCTCACTCACATAGGAAAACAAAAACCCTTAATGACATGACATGATTGTTTCGATCAATTTGCATATGATTAAAATCAATGTGATTGAACGATAGTTGCAAGATATTGATGTGTTGCCTTTATTAAAGATAGGAGTTTCATTAGCTACTTACCTTTCATTGGGTACAAGGACGATCTACATTGTATTGTTAAAAGTACTCTTAATGGTGTTGATATCTTGTCTTTTAGGCCTAATTCTTTCAAAACATTAGGAGAAATGGTTTCGGGTCCAGGGGCTTTATTATACTTTAGTTTGTTTATGATGTTTGTGTATACCATATATCTCCCATATAAAGCAATATTATTGTGTCACATGTGCATAGGTGGTTTGCAGCACTAGGACATGTAAACAATGAGCACCCTGAAATTGGGTGTAAAAACATTATTTGAGAGAACAAATAATGTTGAGGGAGGCAAGGTAATTCAAATAATGTTGAGGGAGGCAAGGTAATTCAAACGTGTTAAACCCATGCCACACCAGTGGGATATCTCCCTCCCCTTTCCCTCCCTCAACAATTGTTTTTGTTTATTCTCCACAATAATTTGTTTACACCTAATTTCATGGTGCTCATTGTTCACATGTGCCACAATAATATTGCTTTATATGGGAGTTATAAGGTATACTATATAAATTGTGTGGCCTTTTCAAGTTTATTCTCGAGGTCTGCGCGTTGGATGTAAAACCTACAGTTCATTGCATATTCATCAAGGAAGATCGTAGTGCCGAAATGTTCACTACATGAGCCACA
Source organism: Paralithodes platypus (assembly GCA_032716605.1). Classification (NCBI taxonomy): domain Eukaryota; kingdom Metazoa; phylum Arthropoda; class Malacostraca; order Decapoda; family Lithodidae; genus Paralithodes; species Paralithodes platypus. The sequence goes on along the minus strand of CM064482.1, from coordinate 74,357,111 downwards.
ATTCAGGTCAGGTAAAGGTGTTGAGGGATAAGCCCTTACAATGGCACCTCGTATCTACTTTTCGAAAAACGTTGAGAGGGGAGAAGGGGTGTTGAACAGACAGGAAGCTGTTGGAGTGGCTTTGTTGAGTGTGTTATTAGTCTGTATACGTCGTCGAGGTGTCCCCTGACAGGGTACAAGTATGTGAAAAATGCTAAGACGTACTACCACACCCACTAAATATGTCTGCCTTGGCTGGGTTTGAACACAGGTCAAGCAGAAGCACATGTGAGCGTGCTATCCACTAGGCCGTCGAGGTTAATTAAGTCTATTTTTTTTTGGACAAGACATATATTATATATACCGTATATGTATATATATATGTATATATATATAAATACAGTATATATATACTGACAAGGGACGATATAAATAGAGAGAGAATGAGTGGAAGATAGTACGCTTAGGGGGGGGGGGGGGGGGGGGCTTAATACCCGAGAGGTTTGGGGGGTTGGGAGGAGTGGGTGGGACGTCCGAAAGCTGCTTATAAAAAGAATACAGTTTTGGTGAGCTGTTCTGTGCAAGACGTGGAGAGGTAGAGTCAAGTCAACTCCCTCATTGTGAGGACTGCCTCTTCATGCATGCACTGCGTGCAAACTACCAGGATGCGATCTGGAGGAGAAGTCTTCAGAGCCAGCCATTTGTTGCGAACCCAACAGACTGCGGTTGGATGACAGATGAGGACGGTAAGCTTGCCGTCAACTGGATGCGAGGCTCACCAGCACCAGATGCTGTTATGCAGCTACTGTCTTGCAAGTGTGTGCGGTCATGCGAACTCCCTAAGTGTACTTGCCTCAGCAATGGTCTAAAATGCACGGACATGTGCAGGTTACAGACATGTCAGAACAAGGCTATTGAAGAAGAGCCGGTGGCACAACAGTCAGATTCCGAGTCTGACGTAGATGATATTTAGGAGTAGTAATTTGCCATAATAGTATGTACAAGCCCATGGCATGCTTAGTGTGTATTTACAGGACTTGTATTAAATGTGACAATTACTATATGCATTTTGTTGACATTTAGGCATTCCTGTCCCCAAATTTGACATTTTAAAAAATTTCGGAATTTTCGGTAGGGTATGTCTATTCAAGAAGTGATAACGACCATTAAGCTACCAATGTGCAAGGGCTATCATATCAAAACATAAACTAGAGACATGTAGCAAGCTAAAAACACCTAAGAGAATTAGTCACCCCGGGTGGTACCGATATCCCAAAATTCGGGTCTTGGCTCATGGACTACAAGAGGCGGGTGGCTTTGTTTACATCCACCGTTTGTGTAGCCTCGGCGGAAAATTAGGTTTTTAACCCCTACCGGTGCTGTTTAAATATATGTGGATTTCAATAAGTCCTGGGGGGGGGGGGGGGGGGGACTTGGCCTCCCCCCCCCTCCCTAAACATATTTTGTATCCCACGGCAAACGGTTATGGCCTAATAGTTATTTTTCGCTAGGGGGGGGGGCGTGTTTTTAGAGTGGTGTTTAATGGGTAAATATGCATTTCCTACTATTATCACACATCAAAACACCCTTATATAACTCTAAACTAGATAAAACAAATCATATTTTTTTTAGCAATTTAATTACATAAACTTTATATTGACCCGTTTTTTTTTTAATAGGTTTTGCCGAGGGTTGAAACTAATATTAATGTGATATTTAGAGCATATAGATTCCATATCTGTCTTCTAATATGTACAACAAAATTGTGACATTAACACTCAATGAGCGGCCTAGGCGGTATATTTGACCGGCACGCCCAGCGGGGTTTTTTTTTACCATAAATGGGGTTGTTTCTGTTATGCCCGGTCCAAATTGGAACGCGAGATATTCTGAGTGCAATGATTAACTCTCTAACTGGAGAAGTATACCTTTAACTTTAATAAAGAGACAACACGGCAGGAGAATAATTACGCAGGCGACAAGTTAACATGGGTTTTATTCACTTTACACCTGGTTCATGGAGGAGCAATATATTTAATTCTGGAACACTGAGATCATCAAAATGGCAACAATGGTAAATAGAGCATACAAATAATAATATGATTAGCAATTATAAGGCAAGAGTCGAACAATGGGTCCGGACTCAAGTTAACAATAACTCCTCGGATACAATGATAGAGTATCCAAAATAGTGGAGGCTTACCTCCCACTCAACTAGATCTCAAGCAAGATCTCCGCAAGGTAACAAGAGTGCAGTAATGGCAGATGTCGTCTGGATCATACTATGATGTCCCCGGCAATCGTGACGTTAACTGACTCTAAAGCAACAATGACCAAGTGGTCATCAACAATAAGGTGGGCTCTGAAAGGCTTACAAATGAACTGAATTCTACAGGTGTGCTAGATCTCACCTGGCAAGATTATTTATTCTAAAACTACTTGTGTGGGCAACTAGCAAGATGCGGAAGGCTGATACAACAATCGTCGGGAGCTGAGATAGAGTGAGATCTATTCGAGTTATGAACCTGACATAATGTTAAGTGAATGAGGCTAGAAGTTATACAAGGGAACAAGGTTACGTGTAAATAGGTGTGTATGTCATATGCTGTGGGTCTTATATAGGCGCTCCCCTCTGACGGGCTATGGGAGACCAATAACCCGGGAATGTGCGGATATAAGGATCCCCTGATAGTTATGTCTAATGTGTCCCGGCAAGTGGGCAGATTAACGTCAATTTACGTAGAGAGAGGAAAGCCCTCTCGCAAGACGTTATTTAGTGAGAACCCCTGAAGATAACTTCAACCACTACCCTGAGACAACTCTATACCCATAAACCGTAATAAGGCACTTAAAGGAGAGCTGGAGTGAAAAGGTGCCGTAGATCGAGGGAGAATCCAGTGGTCCAGGAGGGCGGCTGGGGCGTGGCACTTCCGGATGTTGGTCCGGAATTAGGCTGTACTCCTATGTCCTTACAGCTCCTTGCTTCTCTGCGCCTACCACGGGAGGCACCCGGGTTCCTCTTGCACTCCGCGTGAGCAGGGACTTACTAAGAGTATGCCGGAGTTCTGCTACAGGGTTTGGTGGGGGGTTACGGCGACTAGCATAATGGTCTGTATAGAGTTGCAAGCAGTCTATCCAGTGACACTATGGTTAGTCTAAGGTTTGGGACAATTAAATTACTCCCTTGCAACTCCTCTGGAACCACAAGACTAATACAGTAAATAGAGGCCAGTGAAGGTGGGGCCCAAAGTGGGTTGCACAATCTAGTCCTCTTCCTGAAGGGGGGAACCCGACCTGGTCGTCTCTAAGTACTGCACTATCCTTATAATCCCTTGAAAGGAACAAGACAGGAATCCTTATTTACTTGGTCTGGGCACAGCATCGAAGGCCAGGAAGGTGTTCGGTGGGGCCCAAAGTGGGTTGCACAAGCTAGTCCTCTTCCTGAAGGGGGGAACCCGACCTGGTCGTCTCCGATCACTGCACACAGCTTCAAGTGTGAACACCAGCTATTCTGGCTGCTTTTGTCTCTGGAACCACAAGACTAATACAGTAAATAGAGGCCAGTGAAGGTGGGGCCCAAAGTGGGTTGCACAATCTAGTCCTCTTCCTGAAGGGGGGAACCCGACCTGGTCGTCTCTAAGTACTGCACTATCCTTGTAATCCCTTGAAAGGAACAAGACAGGAATCCTTTTCACTTGGTCTGGGCACAGCATCAAAGGCCAGGAAGGTGGGGCCCAAAGTGGGTTGCACAAGCTAGTCCTCTTCCTGAAGGGGGGAACCCGACCTGGTCGTCTCCGATCACTGCACACAGCTTTAAGTGTGAACACCAGCTATTCTGGCTGCTTTTACCCAGATAAAGAGATACCAAAGGCAAGCTTAGTTACTGATGTCCAGACTGGCTGAGTACTTGTGAATATTCTTGCCCAGACTTAAGGCGCCCGGCTTGAGAGGATCAAAGGCGCTGGGGTGGTGTCTGCGCGTGGTGGTTAGGTCCTTGTAGTCCTGGGAGTGGTGCGCCTGGACTTTTTGGCTGGCCCTTGTAGATGTAGCTGGAGGAAGATTCCTCAGGGCAGATCTGTACACATTATGGGGTGATGGCTTCCTGCTGGGAGAGGAAGCAGATGAGTTTCTTACAATGGATGATGACTTATTCTGGGGGTTAAGACTTATTGTTGGCTGGAAGGATAGGCAAGTTTTGGTTTATGAGTGACTTTAACCCGGGACAATGGTTTAGATTGAATGGATGCAAGAGCTTTAGGTTCCTTGATAGGGGATATGAAAGGCAATCTGGGGGAAGAGAGGTTTTGGTTCTGAAAGAGCTTTGGGTTCTTTGATAGGGGATATGAAAGGTAATTTAGGAAACCACCTGGTACCACCTGTGGTTATGTAGCTAGGTTGAGGAGTTACTGGGCTGGCTGATGGGGGTTTGTAATGGTTACCCCTGCGATGGTCATTTTCTTTGGCTCTGGTGGTTACAGAAAATGACTTGCCGTGGGTGACTGGTGTGGTCCACTCGTTCCACCGTTATCTTGGCGATACGGGCAGGGGCAGGGTTGTCGTGGGTCTGGATGGCAGGGGGAAGGCTGTCCGAAGGCTTAGTTGGCTCTGTCGCATGGCTGTGACAAGCTGGAGATGCGGTAACACCGTTCCTAGACCGCATCTCAGTTTCCGTGCTCTTTTTCATGCATAAACAAGAGCCAGAGCGTAATACAAGTATGTATCCCTGAAAGGGCGTAAATTGAGCTTTCCAATGACACCCGAACCATCCTTCTACGATCACTGGTTGTCTTGCAACGATCGTGCAACCGAAGGGCAAAATCGCTAAAATACGGTAATTTCGTTACATAATTACGTGTGTAGCGAGTGAGAGAGGGTGGAGTAGTGTGGAGTACATGTCAGTGGGCCCACAACGGTCGTGGCGAGCGGTCATGAGGCAACCTACGCTCCTCCCACCGCTCGGCTCTCTCTCAGAGCCAATATTGCGCCAAAATTGCACACAGACTTAAGTCGGGCCCTGCCACATTGTCCAGCTTTTTAGATACGGACTTAAGTCGGGCCCCGCTAAAGAAGGGTTAAAATAGAGTTAGGCCTATACTGACTATACCAGTGGTTCCGTAGTATACTAGTCTACATCCGCTAGGTACTGTACCACCAGATGGCTCCCCAGACCCGTGCTTTTGGCGAGAAATTCAAAATTTCTAAGGATGTTGCCTGGGGTGACCCACAAGAATGTCTTGGGATGTTTCCCGGGGTGCAGATGTTAACCCAGGAAAGGCAAGCGTCCTCATAAGAGGTTTGGTGGGCAAAGGCGAAGGTCCTCATAAGAGCCAAGGCCTAAAAAAAGCCTTTCAAAACACCCAGCAGGGGGCAAATAACCGAAAAAATTGCTTTCAACATAGACGCGAACTTAACCGCGGCGATCGACCTATGTAAACATGACGACCGTACGCCCGGACACTACATCCATCCCGAAAGTGCTGCTAATGAAAGTTGTTCCATATGATGAGATATCGGCAAGAATGTAGTTACCGGGTGTACCGCCCGTCTTGTTTACACTACGCGGACGCTCACCATCATGTTCCCGTCTATTTTGACTGCCTTTGGATACAAAAATACACTACCCTAACCTAGTATTATAGATTTATAAGTATTTATTTTATTATAAGTATTTATAGATGATTTATGTTGTATGTTGGTAGTGGTACACCCGGTAACTACATCCTTCCCGAGATATCTTCATAACACTTGTCAAAATTAGTGGTTGCTGCAGACCACAACCTGCAAGGTAACGTTCAACAAGACTAGCCTACATCGACCTTATTTACCATGTTTTTATTTTTTTCTTCAAGGAATATAGTGTTTCATAGTTGTTTTTCATGGTTTGAGTGGAGGATTTACATTACCTTACCCATTATCCATCAATCTGAAGATACGGGTCAAATCACGCCATTTAATGGGCGAGTCTTGCTCGGGGGTGGGGGGGGGGGGGCACTGCCCTCCCCTCCCTCACCCCCCCTTGACTTATTGTGGTCCTCATATATGTTGATCTGTAAGGGGTTAAAAACAGGTTGCTACGCTTGCGACATTTATTGAGTGAATCGCGCTTTTGCCACACCCTACAAAATAAGGAAGTCAAGTCGACGAAATGCTTTGTTTACGGTCGTGACTGATTATTTTCGGGGTTATTTTTTGGTGAAATCAGGGTTTTCAAGTTGTCGATAACGAAATTCCTCCATGCGGACTATAATGAGAAAAATATGGCGAGTCTATTGGTCCCTTTTTCCCTTGATAAATTGTTTCTAATAGCGCCGATGTAGTGTCCTTGAATATTATCAATTTTGTTACAAGGTAGGCCTATTTATTATTATTTTGTGTTTAGAGCAGGCTATAGGCTCTTAACATACTATTCACCTGCATTTGCAAAGGCCTGTCCACAGTATCAGTTTCCAAGTAGGCTATAGGCTACCCAGTCACTACGAACAAGGAAGGGCTTCAGTTTTTTCGGGGCCGCACTGCCAGTTTCAAAGCATTCTCAAGTACGGTACCATGTTTGCGCATCTCACTTGGAATTTGATCGTGTGAACGGGACAAGTCCCAACAGTTAATAGTTAAACAAATGAAACAGCCACCGTTCGAAGAACGAACTACTGTGTAGGAGAGTGCGCCAATAACAACAACAGATAATATTAGAGATATCCGCTCATGGCCGAGTGGTTATGGTGCCCGATAGGTTACGTCAATTTAACCTAAGGTTGAATAAAGTATTTTAGTTTAGGTAGGCTATATTAATTAGCATAGGTAAAATATGGGCAATGGGTATTACTGACTTTTAGCACCAACAGTTACCGGTAGCTCATCAATATTTTTATGCCTAATAGATCCGGTATAGCAGGGATGGGGAACCTTTTTCCTATCAAGGGCCAGTTGGACATGTATGACATCATTCGAGGGCCATACAAAATTATCAACATAAAAATTAGCCTGCTTTTACTGGTCAAACATTAAGTCACCCCTAATGTAATGGTTGGAACTCCTTCTCTTTGGCGAGGCGTGTTATGTCAGCTGGTATTGATGTTGTTGCTACTCGCAGCTGGTTTTCCAGGATTGTGTCAGTCAGTTTGGAAAGCAGTCGACTCTTTGCGAGGGTAAATTTTGAAAAAAAAAAAAATGCTCACAGCAGTAAGTGGTTTCAAACACAGATGTAAATGTCAGTGCATGCCTCCTCAAATTGGGAAAATCATCAGCGTGTATGTACCATCTATAGAACTCAAGGAATGGGTAATTATCGTACCTAACTTTCAGCTCATCATCACTTTGCAGCTGAATTATTTTGTGTTGCAGGTTATCAGGCACATCAATTTATTCCACATTAAAAGATGTAACACAGATGTTCAACTCCTGCTGTTTACTTTTCACGTCCTTGAATCTTTCATTAAATGCATCAATTAGTTATGCACATTCACCAGCATAATCCGATGTTGTAGAAGGCGTTTCTGTTTGCAAAGTGGGAAAGTGCACAGTGTTATTCCTTTCGAGTTGCATTTTCCAGCTTTAATTTAGCATCAAATTATTTCACATTTCAATGCCGTGAGCTAGGAAGCTGATTGGGGCCTTGAAGCTTGACGTTCAGTTCTGAGAAATACTTGGTAATGTAAAACATAAATGCTAGATCACACAGCGCGCCACTTGCTATCACTAAGTTTCATGAGAGGTTTTTTCTTCATATCCATCAATTGCTTTACTTCATGCAGTTTGTAACACTGCATGAACATGTTCCCGCGACTCAGCCACCGCACTTGACAATGATAGACAAGATTAAGAAGGGGGTATGAAAATTAGAAAGTTAAATGAGATAGTCATATAAAATACCCACAGATCCTTTGGAAGCTGTATAAAATAATGTAATCAAGATAGCCAGAATAAATTGCCAAAGTGTGCCATGATTGTCAAGGCCCAGGGGTTGATTATTACTTGTTTAATTATTTTTGTATTTGTATAATTGTTGTATGATAGTGTGACTATTAACACAAGTAGTCGGTAATTTTCGATTTAATCTTCAGACTAAAATAACTTTAAAACGCATTAAATAGCAAGTAAATTAACACATTTCAGCATACTCATATATTGCCTTATATACATCATTGCTAATATGTATACCGGTATGTCATTAAGAGCAGAAATGTATTATAAGGGAGATATTTAAGGAAAGAACAATACAACCATTTTACAGTAGGTATACATATTGCTAGGCCTACTGTCTTCTTCATTATCTTTTACCGAGGGTTGAATTTTGTTTTAATAGGCCTATGCCCAAGTTGAGACCAAATTTGTGGTTGTCTCGTAAATAAGTACCAAGACAAGGTTTTTGCCCCCTACTGACAATATAGTTGCAAATTTCAATAAGTCGGGGGGGGGGGGGGGGGGCCCCCCCCCCTCAACAAATCCTATATTCCACGGCAAATGGTTATTGTCAAATAGATGTTGTTTTGCTTATTTAGTGTTTTTAGCCCCACATTTTCCTTGATCTTCATAGCTATCCCCATTTGTGGGGGCTGTGATTATAGATTGTTGGAAAATGGGTAAATACTAATTTCTGCTCCAAATAATTGTAATACAACACTATATCTGAAGGAAAACACATATAAAGAAAATATTTACTAAAATTGCTGTTGGTGCTAAAAGTCAGGTTTACCAAAATAGGCTATGTAATACCAAATTCAAACTTGTGTGGTCACTTGGCAGTGTTTTAATGCAAGTGAATCGCCGGGTAGGCCTACCTCGACTAGTAAATTCATATGTATTATTATCCTACCCATCATAAATTTAAATGCATTCTAACTATCAATTATGCCCCATAATCGTATACAGATTAATAATTTATGGGGCAATTAATGCATCTCTAGGTAAAGTAGAAGAAAAAGTAGAATCCACGGCAATAAAGTAGCAAGTGGGGTGGGAGCGAGCTTTTTTGTTATTATTAATATTTTTAAGCAATCTAACCGCATGTGCGCAATGTATTGTTCTAGTCGTTTGATTGATGACTAGATAATTAATGGACATTGCGGACAATCCAACAATCTTTCCAGGATTGTCATTTATATTAATCCGCTCTTGGATGGCGTTGTTAAGCAAATATAACGTTTGAATAGCTCAACAAATATCTGTGCCTCATTTCAAGCCACTTATCACATAACTCGATCATACAATCTGCAGCTGTGAAGATGTCTATTCACCATTACTCTTTATCTAATTGCCTTCCTACATTGGCTACACTTAAAATTATTTCCAATTATTTTTTAGTTTCGTAGTTAAAATTATTTCCAATGTTCTTTGGTTTCATAGATTTGCCACATTTATAGAAATATGGAGTAGCTTTAGAGTAAATTAGGTTTGGTTAGGGTAAGGTAGATTTACTAACATGGGTATTGCATATTATTATGTTGTGGACTGTGGACAGGTTACAGTATAGGCTACTTGAACACGGCTTCATGATCAAAATGAGATGGTGCGCATTGACAAGTGGAATTTAATTATTCGTTCTATGTGGTTTAATCACATGTCTATTATGTATCGTTATATTATCATCATTGATACTCCAAATAGCCTACAGTACACATATTCATGTTGATTCTACGAACTGTCGCAACTCGGTTGCATAGGATACATTCGCAGGAGAGGAACGATAAAGTAAGGTACCGGTATATAAACGAAAGTACTTCATTCCTAGCTGCTCGTTAAGGGGTCGCTAAAAACATCACTATAGCACCCAAGGATCGGTTCGGTTTGATTAGAATTTTAATGTATCCTATGTGGGGTATAAATACGGATTCGTAGAGGATTTCGACTACCGGTACCAGGCAAGCACGTTAAGGGGGGTGACCTGTTTTTGTTCTGTCCTTTTCTACCTTTATCTGGCTTGTATCCATTTGGCCCCATTCAGCCTACTATTTTAAGACGTTTATCACCATCCAGGTGTCAATTTCTTACTGGTGAGCGGTAGCGAGCCATCATAGTTTTAATTTTTGTTAGACAGCAGGCTAAATTTGTAAATTTTTCGATAGAAAAATGTGTCCGGCTAAGCCGGATTTCTTCATATAATGCTGGCTCGCTATCGCTCGCCATCGCTCGCCAGAAAGAAATCGACACCTAGATGGGGATAAACGTCTTAAAATAGTTGGCTGAATGGGGCCGAATGGATACAAGCCAGAGAAAGAGAGACAAGGACAGAAATAACAAAAAGCAGGTCACCCCCCTTAAGGGGGGGTGACCTACTTTTTTTTCTCTCTCTCTGGGTTGTATCTATTCGACCCCATTCAGCCTACTGTTTTAAGATGTTTATTCCCATCCAGGTGTCGGTTTATACCATGCGAGTGATAGCGAGCCACCATATTTTGGATGAGTTAGACAGCTTGCTAAATTTGTACATTTTTCGATAGAAAAATGTCTCCGGCGAAGCCGGATTTCTCTATAAAATGCTGGTTCGCTATCGCTCGCCAGGAAAAAATCAACACCTGGATGGGGATAACTGTCTTAAAACAGTAGGCTGAATGGGGCCGAATGGATACAACCAAGAAAGAGAAAAAAACAGGTCACCCCCCTTTAAGGGGAGATGGTAGTTTCTCCCTTCTTCCTCATGTTATAGCCTCATTAGTTTGAAGATTTTATGATGTTCGGCTCATTAGCTTGGCGATTTTAAGACCTTTTGCCCCATTTCATTGTCAATATTAAAACTTTGTGTTATTCAGGTGTCAAATTTTTCCTGGCGAGCGATAGCAAGCCTGTAATATATGAGGAACCGGCCTTCGGCCAGGACATTATTCTATCGAAAAATGTAGGCCTACTAATATATCTGCAAGGAGGGTCTTGGGAGGTGTTTTATTTAAGCTTGATGGAGGTCTAAGGAGGAAACTTAAAACACGATAAAACAAAATATATTTGAGCAAATAAATATTGTAGCCTACAGTTGCGGTCATTAATACCTGGTAGACCTATTTGTATTTCGGCGGTTCCTTTATATTTTCCGAGGCCTCCAAGTATATTTTTGGACTCCCCCGTTTTGTTCCATTAGTTTGCAGACTTCTCACCCCATTAGTCTGGCGATAATAAGACGCTGCACCCATAACGAGGGGCGTCGCGCTCCTTGGTGCCGCTAGAAGAGCGGCGAACACATCAAAAGGTATCAAAAGGTAAGGTACCCCATTCAGGTGTCGATTGTTTTCTGGGCGTGCGATAGCGAGCCTGTAACTTAGGGACACAAACAATTCTATCGAAAAATATACAAATTAAGCTTCAAGGGGGTATGGGTGAGCATATCATTTGTTTTCGTTTGAAGGAAGGCTGGGAAGGCATTTTTGATTGGTATCAGTAATATCATATCGAAGCTTCATTTCTTCATATTGAGTGAAATATACAAACATGTCCCTACATTTACTCACCCTATTCAACATCTGACAGACATACATACAGCACAGAGAAAGCCAAACGTAATGACAGCTGGGACTTGACTTTTTTAACGCGACCGTACAATCGGCCTAATAAGTGATGTCTCTGCACCAAGTATATTTTGTATCCATCATTGATTCCAGCAATATCTAAACTTAATTTATTCATTTCGAGGGAGATATACAAACCTATTCCTACACTTAGCTTACCCACCCTATTCAACATCTGGCAGACATTATTACAGTACAGACTGAGCCAAACGTAAGGACAGCTGAGACATGACTTATTAGTGCTGCCGTACTTTGTTTATTGTATTACCCGTGTCGTATGTAACATTTAGATTTTGTTATACATTTATTCGGAGCTTTGTAGATATACGTTTGTCTGTATTATATACGTGATTTTTGAATCCCAAGTACCGGTATCATTAACTTAAAAGCTGTTATTGTAGTAGACATCGCGAACATAATTTAATACACGAACGGAAGTGTTTTTTTCCTGATTAGGGTAATTTACTCGTAATTGCTCGAATACCATGCTATAAATATAATGTTAAAACAAGTGCTATAATGCAGAATTACTCTGTTAATCAGTTAATAGTCCTACGTTGATTTTTGAAAGCAATTTTCCTAGGATATTCTATAGATACTGAACTAAATGTGTTATAATTACTTAGACCTGGCAGAAGAAACTCACACTAGTCGACAACATAAGAGTTTCCATGATATTCTCTTGAGAGAAGTAGGCCTAGATGCCACTGAAATTGCTTAGAAATATTTCGGTCCTAGCATAAGTTTCTTCTAATTAGGCTATATGATCGTGCTATTTTTAAGGGGAGGGTTTTAGTGTGTTTCCTAGACTTCCATCAAGCTTGAAGTTACACCCCCATGACCCCATTTCAAGATAAATTTGTAAATTTTTCGGTAGAAAAATGTCCCGGCCGAAGGCCGGTTCCTCTTAAATTACAGGCTCGCTATCGCTCGCCAGGAAAATATCGACACCTAATGGGACGAAAGGTCTTAAAAGTGACATAAATGGGGTGAAAGTTCTTAAAATCGCCAAAATAATGGGGCGAACGTCTTAAAATCTCAAAAGTAATGGGGCTAAACATGAGGGAGAAAGGGGTAAAGAAAAAAATCCCTCAAGTGGAAATCTCCCCTTAACTTTATTTCAGAATAACTGGCTATAGGCCTAAACTATAATTCTCCCTACCAGGAATTCACCGAAGACCTCTGGTGGACCTGGTGGACGCTTCCGAATTAGCGCCAGAGCTAAGTCTGTCGACATAAACAATACTCAACACCTATTATAGGCTATGCAAAGTTTATCACGATTTCTTACGATTCTGCATGTTTTTACTATATATACTAGATGGCTACACTAAGCGGCTCGCTTGGTGTAGTGACTAGCGTCTCGGACTTCCACCCAGCAGGCCCGGGTTCGCGCCCACGCTCGGCGCATTAAAGATTTTTCACAAGCACTGAGTCGTTATCATCCCTCATGAGCAAAGGGATGGGGTAGTAGTACAGGACCCCAATGGAAATACGCCTAATCGGCCTTATTGAGCTATCCTTAGCTAGCTTAGCATGCGCTAGCTTTAAGAACTATTATTATTATTATTATTATTATATAGTATGGTAGTTGTGGGGGTAATGGGTCAGCTATAGAAAGTACGCCATATAGCTTATAATTAAGAACGATTAATGGAGAGGGAGGGTGAAGAACTACGGGATATCGCCATTTAAAGGGCCCAGGTCGCTTACTGTACAAAACAACGTGTCTGGCGCGGCAAGTCCAAGAATTTCTGGTAGGGAGAATTAATTTGTTAGGTACCGGTACCGGTACCGATCTTTACTGGTAGGCCTACTTCCTTCAACGAAACTATCTACCATAGGCCTAATTAGGTTTTTCCATCACTAATAAAAAAATTCACAGTGGTGTTATTCCAAATTGAATAGCTTATTACGTAGGTAAATCGTATTAACAACTGGTCCGTATATTTCTAATTAAATTTTCGTGGAGAAACTAAGGGAATATTCTCGTGCTGATTATTTTTTTCAGCACACCACTGACTGGTGAATATATATTATTAAAATAAATAAACAAGTTTAGATATGTAGGCCTAATCCAATTTTAGTAAACACATATTACTTATTTAAAACCGTTCATTTCCAACCCTTGTTACAAAGTAATTTAGCTCATGTAGGCCTACCTTGTAAACTATGGGTCAATTTGTAGTGGTGTGTGGCTAGTAATAAGTGTTCCTCGTCATGAGCCATCACTCATCAGTACCGTTATCACAACAGCCACCATCACTCACTTTCTCAGCTCTCTCAACACAGGCTATTTACGGACCAGTCACCCGAACGCCTCCTACTCAACCATCATCTGCCTGCCACTTCATCCAACACTCCAACAATAGCCAATAACCATCAATTTGAGATTATTTATCAAGATTCGATCATTTATACATTTCTTAATTTTCGTCCTAATAGCAAAATCCAATAAATCGAACAATTACTATAGGAACTTCTGACTTAACTATAGGCTGTTAACTATGTATTCTAACTAAAATTAATTAACCAATTATTATTTTTGTCAGAAAGGACTCACGTTCTACAGTGAACTAGACTTATGCGTGTTACCTGCGTTCACACGAGACAAGTTTGATCAGTATATTTGCAACTTTTAGTATAAAGACTAATCACAGTTGTTGTTGTTGCTGTTCCCCAAGCTGCCTGGCCGAACAGCCCCAAGGCCCCGAGCAAGGCCAAGGCCATAACCGAGTGCCCCTACAGAACCCTCCCTGCCGACCACAATAAAGCCTGGGTGATCGAAGCCACTCCATGGCGGGGAGCTGAGGAGGGTGCGGAAACGCCCGGGAAACCACAGCCTCACCCAGGGCCCTGTGCCCCTCAGCAATTATGAGGACAAAGTTGAGGGGCAAAGGAAAAATGTGACGCTTTGGCTTCCAATCTTGGTAGATTGGGAGGTCAATCCACGGAAGAGACGCCGTCACTTGAGATCTAGAAAATATATAAGTAAAAGGCAAAGTCAGAGTAAGCTATGGGATTGGGTATGGCAGAGATCGCTCAGTTCTCACTCTGAAAGACCAGCCCATCACCACATGACTAGAACCCAATCCTCTCAGCAACAGCTAGGAAAGGCCCTAGAAAGCCGCCTTTGGCGGGGGGGGGGGGGGGAATAGCTCTCCTATTTCAACCCCTTTCGGGGTTGGGCACCCGCCGAATAATCACAGTTCACACACATAACAAAGCAACTCCAACAGCTTCCTCTCTCTCCAACACCCCTTCTCCCCTCACTACATTCTTCGGAAAAGTAGTTACGAGGTGCCGTTGTAAAGGCTTATTCCTCAATACCTTCACCTGACCTGACCTTATGTATGGAAGACCAATCCCGACATACCTCGTATGTTTTTTAAATATGAACTGTTGGTAAGTATAAACACAAGTGCACCGGTACTATATTTGATCAAATCGTTTTTATATGAAATATTAAACATAAGAGGTTCCATCCTGCCCTGCTTGACTGCTGCATGATCAGTGCACTTTTGTCTAAATTATGAACATATATACTGGCTAGGTATCGAGATGAAAGCACACCCAGCTTCTGGGAGGCTGCCTTAGCAAGACTGGTAATATGGTCCTTCCAACTGAGAGCAGAGGAAAAGGAGACACCAAGAATATTGAGAGAAGGTGAAGGATTGATTTTTGTATTGTTGAAGAATAAGGGATAGTCCGCTGGGAGTTCCTTGCTGGTAAATAGATGGAGAAATTGGGTTTTGGAAGCATTAAAGGTAACAAGGTTTTCTCTGCCCCAATTGGAGATAGTATTTAGATCAGAATTTAAGAGTTCTATGGCTTCATTACGGTTTGTCGTTAAGGGATTGCTGGCTGGGGCGTTCTGAAAAACTAATGGAGTAGTGTAAGGTTGAGTCGTCTGCGTATGAATGGATGGGAATTGAGGTACAGTTGAGGAGATCATTTATAAAAATTAGAAAGAGGATAGGAGATAGAACAGAGCCCTGAGGAAAACCAGAGTTTATAGGGTGAGGAAGTGAACAATGGCCGTCCACAACCAAGGCTATGGAATGGCCGGAAAGGAAATTAGAGACAAAGGCACAGATGGAGGGATAGAAACCGAAGGAGGGTAGTTTAGAAATTAAAGATTTGTGCCAGACTCTATCGAAGGCTTTCGATATGTCAAGTGCAATAAAAAAAAAGTCTCACCGAAGTCCCAAAAGGAGGATGACCAAGAGTTAGTAAGATATGAAAGAAGATCACCAGTAGAGCGACCCTTAAGGAAGCCATACTGGCGATCTGAGAGCAGATTATGAGAAGAGAAATGCTTAAGAAATTTGGAAGCAAGAATAGTTTCAAAAACTTTAGAAAGACATGAGATGAGAGCAATTGGATGATAGTTGGGAGGGTTGAGAGCGGTCACCCTTCTTTGGGACAGGTTGAATGTGAGCAAACTTCCAGCATGAAGGGAAGACGTTAGAGGATAGACAGAGACGAAAGAGTTTGCCTAGGCAGGGAGTCAGCACGGAAGCACAGTTTTTGAGAACAACAGGAGGAACACCGTCCGGACCGTACGCCTTATTAGTATTAAGCCCAGAGAGGGTAGAAAGTACATCTTTAGAAGAGATTAGGATATTAGGCATAAGTAAGAGAGAGGAGGGTGGAGAGGGAGAAATAGCACCGGCATCATTCAAGGTGGAGTTTCTAGCAAAAGTTTGAGCGAAGAGTTTAGCTTTGTCAGAGGAAGAAGTGATGGTTGTGCCATCAGAATGGGAAAGGGGAGGGAAAGATGAGGAAGAGAAATTGTTGGAGAGGTTTTTGGCTAGATGCCAGAAAGCTTGGGAAGAGCTAGAGTTGGATAGTTCAGTGCATTTATTATTGATGAAAGAGTGTTTGGCAAGTCGGGCGGCACACAATGGCGGAAGGCGGACGCAAGTTTTTGAGGCTCCGGCATATGTTCATGGGAATGGATATGTAATTCACGGAATATCGAGTGCATACGGGGCTAGCAAGAAGAGGAAGGATTTGTGAAGTGTTTGAGGATATATTGGTGTGGTGGAGGGGTGATATATAGTGTAATAAGAGTGTGTAGTGACGGGACAGCGGTAGTGTTGTGAGTTGTTGAGTTTGTAAACAAACATGGCGGAGGGAATTTCGGGTATGACGGAGGCGGAAGAAAAGTTACAACGTTTTCGTGGGTTTAAGAGCACAGATGATAAGTTAGAAGAGGTTATTATTGTTGTGAAGGATTTGGAAAAGTGGATGAGTGATACGGAGAAATGGAAGGGGGATATTGGTGAGAAAGTTAAGGCACTGTGTGTAATGTGTGGTGTGACAGGTGGGGAAGGGAATAGGCCTAGCGAAGGAAGTGAATGCAGGCCTATTTCGGCAGTTAATGATAGCCTAGAGATGGTATTGAAAAGGGTAGATGAACTGGGAGCAGAGAATATGGCATTGAAGGAGCAGCTGAAGGAATACGAAGGACGTTTCAAGGAAGTAAAGGAGTCAACTGCATGGACGGTGGTAGGTAAACAGAAATTCAAGGATTTGGAGGATATTATGAAAGAGCAAAAGGAAGAAATGAATATGACCAAAACAAGTTTTGAGAGTGCAGTTGTAGGGGTCATGAAGAACAAGGAGAGTGTCGTGAGGGAGGCCATGGACAGGGATAGGGGTGTAATCTTGTATGGAGATATAGAGACTCATATGAATGATAATGGAGTGAGAAAAGTGAGGGATATGGAGACAGTGAAGGAGGTCATGAAAGGTGTGGATGAGGACGGATATGGATGGGAAGGGCAGGTGGAGGAGGTCAGTAGGATAGGTAGATATAAAAGGGGAAAGATGAGACCTATAAGGGTACAGTTTAAAACTAGGGCAGTGGCAGAGACGGTGACAAATTTTAGTTGGAGGCTAAATACAAATGAAAAACTGAAACACATAAGACTAAAGAAGGATTTGAGTATAGAACAAAGACAAAAAATGAAGGAATTACAAGAAAAGGCTGATGAAAATAATGGAAAGTTGGGTGAGGAGGATAAGAGAAATTTTTACTGGAGAGTGAGGGACGGAAAATTGAGGAAGTGGTTTATAAGAGTAGAAGGGAGGGGGAGATCAGGGAGGAAAGAGAATGTGATGGGAGTTGTGACGGAGGAGGAGAACGGGGTGGAGGTGTCACAGGGAGAGACAGGAGACAAAGTGGCAGACCCAGTAGTGCTAACGGGGGAGTAGGGTACGGACAGGAGGAGCGGGATGGTGTAATTACTGAAGGAATGGTAGATGGATTAAGGATTATGTTTAGTAATGTGGATGTGTTTACCCAGGACAAGAAAAGAGAACTGATATGTAGGTTGCAGGATGAAGAGGAAAAACCTGATGTCATAGCCTTACAGGAAGTAAGACCAAAAAATGCTAGAATTGAAAGGGAACTGGTGGAGTATAGTTTGGAGGGTTTTGAGTTATATGAGAGAAATGCTATTAGAGCAGAGGTCGGAAGAGGACTGTTTATTTATGTAAGAAAAGAGCTCAAGGTTAATGAGGTGGATATGAGACAGCAGTATTGTGAATATTTGTGTATTGAAGTAAAATGTGCAAGAGGATCAATTCTAATTGCCTCTATATATAGAAGCCCAAATAATAGTAGGGGTGAGGATGATAACCTATTGAAAGCAATGGAGGAAATAGATAATAGAGAGAACAAATTTAAAATTTTGATTGGAGATTTCAATTTGCCAAGGATCAACTGGGCAAATTGTACTACTCCAGCGGGACAGGGTAGCCTGGAAAATAAGTTTATAGAGAAAGTGAGAGATTGTTTTTTAACGCAACATATTACAGAGATGACAAGATATAGAGATGGGATGCAGGGGAGTGTACTTGACTTGATTTTTAGCAATGAGTAGGATATAGTGGAACATGTTAATGTGGATGGTCGTAGTGACCATGCCTGTATAAGCTTTAGTTGCAATATTAAATCAGAGAGGGATAATAGAAGCAATAGAAAAATATACATGTATGATAGAGCAGATTATGAGCTGCTGAGACGGTGTTTGGACATTGACTGGGGGGAATACTTGAACGGTGAAGACGCTGAAGGAATGTGGAGGAAAATTAGAGTCAAACTGAAGAATGCTGTATCCAAAAGTGTACCAGTAAGGGAATATAAGGATAAAACAAAATTGAGGAAAAGAACTAACCCAGAATTGCCAATGAAAAGAAAGCTTTGGACATTGATTAGAAGAAAGAAACGATTGTGGGAAAGACTAAAATTGTTAAAAAAGAACAGGGGATCTAGTATAGAAGCTAAAGAAGTGGATCTGGAACGCAGACAAATAAACAATAAAATAAGGTGGGAGACAAGGAGGGGGGTGAAGGAGAGGGAGAGAGAGATTGCTAGAAATGTGAAGGATAATCCAACAATATTCTGGAAGTACATTCAGGAAAAGTTAACAAGAAGAGTAGGGATCCCAGAGCTGGTAGGGGGGTTGGATGATGGGAGTAGAGCGGAGACTGATAAGGAGAAAGCAGAGGTGCTGGGGAAATACTTTGGGGGGGTACTAACAGTGGAGTCGGATGATGCAGTGCCTACTATTCCCATCAAACAGGCACCGCCACTAGAACTAAGAGTTTTCCCATGCTAGAATAAGAAGGGCTATAGAAAAAATGAACAGAAGTAAGTCACCGGGACCGGATGGGATACACCCAAGAATCATAAAGGAAGGAGGTGAGATGTTAGTAGAGCCATTGAAAATGTTATTTGAGGTATCGTTTAATACAGGACAAATCCCGATGGACTGGAGAGAGGTGAACATAACAGCTATATTTAAGAAGGGAAAGAGAAATGACCCAGGGAATTATAGACCCGTCAGTTTGACAAGTGTTGTGTGTAAACTAATGGAAACGGTAATTAGAGAAGGAATAATGGAGCATATGAAGTCAAACCAACTTTTCAGTGGGAGACAGTTCGGATTCTTGCCGGGGAGGTCAACGGTACTACAGCTAATTAAGGTGGTCGATGATTGGATGCAAATTCTAGAAGATGGTGATGTAATAGACTTGGTATATTGCGATTTTATGAAGGCCTTCGATAAGGTCCCACATAAAAGGTTAATAGAGAAAGTTAGAAGCTATAATATAGGGGAGAAATGTGTGAAATGGATAGAAGCCTTCCTGAAAGATCGGAGACAGAGGGTACTGGTGAATGGAATAGGCTCGGGGTGGAGGGAAATTACAAGTGGGGTACCTCAGGGATCTGTGTTGGGACCACTGCTGTTCGTTATATTTATCAACGACTTACCTGAAGTTATAACTAATGGAAGTGAGGTATACCTGTATGCGGATGACACTAAGCTGTATAGAAGAGTGAGGAGTAAGGAAGATGTGGGTTTGCTTCAAGGAGATCTGGAGGGTATGAAGGAATGGTCTGAGCATTGGTTAATGCCTTTTCATCCAAAAAAATGCAAGTACATGCGGATTGGGACAAGCAAGATAGACAAGGTAGGATACAGTATGTATGAAGCGATGGAGGAAGTGAATGCAGAAAAGGATATAGGAGTAGTGATAGACAATAAGTTAAATTTCTCAGAACATTTAGCGGAAAAGATAAACAAAGCCAATAGAATTGTAGGGCTGATAAGGAGAACATTTGTGTCACTTGACGAAGAAATCTTCAGGAATCTCTATACAGTGCTGGTTAGGCCGCAGCTGGAATATGTGAACCAGGTGTGGGCTCCATATATGGTAAAGGATATAGAAGCAGTGGAGAAAGTGCAGAGGAGAGCTAGCAAGCTGGTACCAACGTTGAAGAACGCGGGCTATGAGCAGAGGTTGAGGACACTGGGGCTTCCGACACTGGCATATAGGAGAAAGAGAGGGGATATGATAGAGACTTTTAAGATAGTGTCAGGAAAGTACGATGAGGATGTGTGTGAAGGTATCTTCTTGATGCGGGAGAGAACAAGAATGAGAGGACACTTTAAGAAAATTTACAAAGAAAGAAATAGGCTTGAGAAGGCAAAGAACTAATTTTGTGATAGAGTGGTAAATGAGTGGAACGCACTGCCCCAGTATGTAGTCGATTCCGAATCAATAAGGGAGTTTGAAAGTAATCTTGATAAAGCATGGGGAAGGCAAGATTTGAAGTTTGATTATAAAACAAAAATACAGAATAGTAAAAATGTTGCGTCTGCTACCGCCGCCGCCAACACCGTGAACGACCGCAGCAGTGCAAATACTGGTACCGAGCTGGATACACAGGCCTAGTTTGCCTTTTTCCAGAGGATCTACTGTAAGAAACTGTAAGAAGTCGAAGAACAGATTTGGCTTGATTCTGGGCAGAAACATAAGAAGAATGAGAGTCTTGAGTTTTAAGGCCTCGGTGGTACCGTTTGAATGCTTCCTCCTTATTGCGGACAGCAGTAGAACAGGTGTGAGTAAACCAAGATTTTTTAGCATTAGTCTGAGAGAAAGAGAATGGAATGTATGCTTCCATGCCCGATAGGATTACCTCGGTAATGCGTTCAGCACTCTCCGAGGGTCCCCGGCCATGGAAGCAGAAATCATTCCATGGAAAATCAAAGAAGTACTGCCGGAGAGCCTCCCAGTCAGCAGCGCCAAAGTGCCACAAGCGCCGCCGGCTAGGAGGAACGGGTGGCCGTATATATATATATATATATATATATATATATATATATATATATATATATATATATATATATATATATATATATATATATATATATATATATATATATATATACAGTATATATATATATGTATATACCATAGTAGGCATAGGAATAGTCAGCACTGTACTTAATGCCATGCTTTACTTTACTTACTTGATTTTTCTTTTTTCTTCAACACATTTTCGGCTCACTACAGGAAGGCCATCGTCAGGTAGTCAATCATGATTCTTAAAAATGAAGACAAGTCTAAAATAAAATAAACGAAAAGGATCTATAAATTATATTTAGAGAAAGCTAAACATAAGAATTCAGCTAAGTAAGGCACTCATAATCACTAAAACTAATATTTAAAGATAAGATTAACAAATAATACAAAGCTTAACCTAAAACAGAAAACAACTCACTGATAAATATGAGAAAGAATAAGAAGGTCCACATCGGATAACAACAAGTGGACAACTGAGGAAGGCATAGCAAAAATTGTGAAAAGTTAATAAAATATCAAACTAAAATGTCTGAAATTCGTTCTATTGTCCTAATATCTATATCCTAATTAGCTACCTAAACATGAATGCTTCAAATGGTCCAAAAATTGAACCATAGACTATCAATCTATGTCGAGACAAATTAAGAATTACCTGTATTAGAAATGTTAAGCTTGGGGTTTATTTGATTTATTAGCAATTTCTCGCCAATTACCGCATCAGCGTGATTACGAAATCTACCAATGATTTCAAAATTAACAGTTGAAAACGGGTGATCATGTTCCCTTGAATGATTTCTGATTGCGGAAAATGAAACTTTTTGTAAGAATTGACGGGATCTATGACTCTTTCCAATATGCTCAAACATCCTAACTTTGAATGTACGTCCAGTACATCCAATATACCTGGCCTGACAGCCAGGACATGTGAATATATATATATAATGTTTGAGCATATCTGGTCAGGTAATAGATCCTTGTGCTGAAAAAAAGTTACTAATTTTGTAATCACTCGTAAAAACTCTTCTGAAGTTTATTGCTGGAAAACTGTTACTCAAAATCTGTAACATATTCATTATGTATTTATAGCTAATGTCGCCATAGAAAGGCACTTTTACATACTTAACTAGCTTCGGAGCTTCAAATTTGGGTCCTTCTACTTTACACAGTTTATTATACGAACATGTCTTGACACTACGACTGAAGAGATTTACGGTATAATTATTGCACAATAAATATTCTCTGGGCTTGCATATTTCTTCATGTAGAGCAAAATAAGTTGAACATACATCATAGGCTCTATTCAATAATGTAAACATTGAATTAAGTTTGTAAACACTGGGAGTAAAACTGAACCAATTCAGTCCCTGATTCGTAAAGGTGGGCTTACGGTACACGCTTGTGGTTAGTCCTTGATCAGTCTTTTTAATTAAAACATCTAAATATGTTAATTTACTATTTTCTTTATTATCAACCGTGAACTTAATATTTTATGCTGGCTATTCATATAACTAAACAATCTCTGATTGACTCTATTCCTAGGCCTACTATGGAAAATACGGTGCCCCTATATGTATATATATATATATATATATATATATATATTATTTACAGGGTATGTATTTTTGGGAACTTGCTAGTATACCCTTCTCAAAATACGACCACGTAATGCATTCTGTTTATTGTTTTTTTTCCTAGCACTATGGGTACTTGTCCAGGATAGGGAGATACAATTTGAGCAACACAGATTTCTTCAAGTAAATGAATTATAATTGTTTATATATTCATGCTAGAATCTCCTTCACCCATTCTTAATACAGTTATAATATCACCGGTATCTTTACCAACGCCTGGAATCGAGCTAAAAGCATTTCTCAACCATTTTCATTGTTCTTCTTTTCCTTTGCAACCCAGATGACACAACAGCCATAGCTTGAGAGATTACAAAATATAGGTTGGACGAGCAAATACCTGTAGGCTATACTGTTACTGTACGCGGTTGGTCAATTAGTATGCGATGACGATAACAAAATACCTATAGCCTAGCTGATTAGCAGAGTTGTAGATTAATACATTTAGCGTCAGTATTTACCTACTCTTACCATAAAATTTGATTCCGATACTATATTTATTTGTCTATTTATTTTGTCCGTTTAGTTTTAGTATTTGTTAATTATTGCATAGTTTTGGGTCACCGAGTATGAATGAACTAGAGTCTATTCATTATGACGCGTCTAGAAATTGTTACCCCCACAGGGGCGTTCCTAGATATTTTAGGGCCCGGGGGGCTCAGCTCCTTGAGGGGTCCCCTCCGAAGTTAAACCGATTTGTTGCCTCTAAGCAACCCCCCCCCCCCCCCCCTTCCCCACACACACACACACACACACACTAACAGTTAAATCTCAGCAATCTCTTCCGGAATTATATGTTTGGTATGTACCGAATTTCTGGTTAGTTACAACGGTTATAGCATTATAGCTAACGTACAGGCCATTGCATGGGAAAGAGAACAACAATACCGACCAACTTAGGCGTAATAATATTTATTCTTCATATATACTGTATATATAATTACGTAATCTTCCATAGGCTACCACTCGAATTTCTCGCAAGCGTAACGGTTTTAGGCTTAGGCCTATATTTCTATTTTTTATAATAACATCCTAATCCTTTATACAATAGGCCTACATGATGAAAACATATCGATTACCAAACCCAATGCAGTGTTACATTGTATTTTCGATACAAAATTACGATATACCTAGCTAGGGCGTCCCGGGAGTGGATGAAGCGGGTATCACACTAGGCCAAATTATCACCCTTCTCCGTTCTTCGATCTCCGTTTTCAGCCGATAGCACAGGCAGCTCCTAGCACACACGTATAGGCTTTACCCACTGGCTTTACCACGGTTAAGCGATCGTCATATTGGGCGTTTCACTTAAAATTTACAGTAATATGGATTGATATTGACAAATTTAGTGTAATAGGACCCAATCTATACGTTAAGGTTGCTATGTTTTGCGTTTGAAGCTTATATAAGTAGCCACGAGGAAGTTTTTTGCAATATATGCAGCGTGACGGCGCCCCTATCGTTACCGCGGCACTAAACGATCGTTATATTGTGCTATTTCGCCTATAATGTAGAGTAATATGGATTTATATCAACAAGTGCTGTTTCGCCTATTATGTAGAGTAATATGGATTTATATCAACAAGTGCTGTTTCGCCTATTATGTAGAGTAATATGGATTTATATCAACAAGTGCTGTTTCGCCTATTATGTAGAGTAATATGGATTTATATCAACAATTGTATTGCAATATGACTCAATCTACATGTTTGCGATATTATTTTTTTAATTTGGAGCAAATATGAGGAAATATTTTGAACTTTTCGGAGGTTATAGAATGTTTTCGATTCATACCAATCGCCGTGGTGTAGCAACAGTGGTTATTTAGCTGCAAGTGGTGTACCCGGTAGCTATTTTAGCATTAATTCACCTAGTTGATGTTTATCCGCAGCCCTTCTCACAATCAAACACACAATTTTGTAGCAAAATATATATTTCGACGTCATATACTTGAGCTATCATTGAGAATAAACGCGAGCCGTATTGAGGCTGAAAAACATTATTTACCTCCGTCAAAAGACTTGCTTCCCAGTCAGTGCGGTCTGCATCCTAGCTCCGTCAAACGGCGAAATTTGTGCCGGAGAAGGGAGGTACTGTATCTCCATTTTTTTTAGACAGAAGGGCGAAAATTGGCTTAGTGTGATACCGTACCCCCTTGAGTATAATAATGTTACTCAAACACTGACGAAGCGAGACTGGTAGCGTGTCTTGTTTTTTCCCCCCCTATTCTACGACAATGCCATGACGTCACCAATATTTTGGGAAGCAGATGTCGGTTATCATTATATTATTTTTATTAGAATAATAATGATTATTATTATTATTGTTATTCCAATATTTTATTGACTATGTGAGCCCTTTGGGGCCTCGCATTTACTTTTAGGTATTAGAGTACAAGCACTAATAATTATAGTTTAGTGCGTGCTGTAAACAAGATATTTTGTGCTATTATTACGTTCCTAAACAAAGCTTGCTGTATTACTACCAGGTACCGGTTGCTGAATAACATCATCTAAATTCTAGTTCTTGAACCTTTGAAAGTGTGCGATACATCACAAATGGGAACGTAACCGTTTATTTTAAGCCATCGCATTTATAAGTAGCCTACCCGGAAATATTTATCAGAATTCTGAATAGCTTCTGGCACGGTACCGGGATGGAAATGTTAAATATATGAATCTTGGTTACTTACGATAAATTACTAGAATGTTCATGGTTTAAGTTTTTATTACCTTCCTGTATAAAAAAGCCTTTATAGTTGATTCGAGCCTGTGAGGTGGTATAACAAGTATAACTAACCGTGATTATTTACTATCATTACTGTTCGTGGGGTGGAGAGGCACAACTTACCGCTTGTGAGTTAAGGGGAGACTGACCGTTTGTTTGGTCGATTAATTCATTTATTCATATATATTTTTAGTTTCCTCCCTAGACCTCCATCAAGGTTAGAAAAACACCCCCGGCCTAGACCCCCCTTCAAGATAAATTTGTACATTTTTCGGTAGAAAATTTCCCGGCCGAAGGCCGGTTCCTCTTGAAATTGCAGGCTCGCTATCGCTCGCCAGGAAATAAAATAATCGACACCTTAATGGCACGAAAGGTCTTAAAATTGACAACGAAATAGGGCAAAAGGTGTTAAAATCGCCAAACTAATGGGCCGAACGTCTTATAATGTAAAAAAATGGGGCTAAACATGAGGGAGAAGGAGGTCCAGAAAAACGGTCTCCCTCCCCTTAAGGGTATAAAGAAGTTCAAGTTGTAGACATCGATCATTGGCAGAAATACAATATTATGTGGGGTTTTGATGTCAGGCTATTATGTTGAATTGGATTTAATGTACAATCAAATTAATAGTTCGCCTAAAGTCTTGTTCATATTCTGTATAATTTAAAGTTACCATCAGCATATCCTTTTCTCGACAGACCCCATCCTTTTCTCGACAGTACCCATGTGTTTTAATAGCTCATGTTTGGTTCACGTCGTAGAAGTCAATGCAATTTACTTGTATCTAGATTGCACACAATATTATCATCAATATTTTCGGCGCACTTTTGATAATGACTGTACGCGTGTGTACTATACACGTAATTTTAGACAGCATCTGTTAAATTTCTATGAATGAATGAATGAATGAATATAGAAAAGGTGGGTGAGGGTGAAAGAAGGGAAGTTTTTATTGGTTAAGTAGGAGAGACAGTGATAATAGTGGGAGAAATAGGGTGTCGGGGATTGACCCAACGTGCGTGAATTGAATAATTGAGCTGGGGTTGAGTTGATTTAGTTGGAGAAGTTACTTTAATGAGATTCAGGATGGCTTGCCAAGAAGGGGGCAAGGGATGGGGAGCAAGTTAATTTTGGGTGGTATAAAATCGAAAGTGCTTGCTATTGGGCTTTGGATGTTTTGGGGTTGTATCTTTGGATGGTAGTAATTCGAAAATGGTAAATTTCTTCAACTTTTCTATAGCCCTCACGCCTCACAGTAATCCGAAACTTGCAAATGGCCAATTGCATGTGTTGATTTACAATGGGTACAACGGTTACAAGAAATTAAGTCTTTACCATACCGTATAATATATAAAGGTACATACCACCCTGCTCAACAATCATTATGTATTATATCTGTCTCGTTTGATTGCTAACTGTACAATTGCTGTCTAATGTAATTATATATTCTGTCTCATTTGTCTGGTTACCAACTGGACGTCTGCTGGCCAAAACACGTTCAAAATTGTATCGTCTATAGTACGGTAGTATGACATGTAATTTAAGGGGTGATGGTTGTTTTTGCTGGCCCCCTTTCTCCCTCGTGTTAGTTAGGCGATTTTAAGACGTTTAGCCCATTAGTTTGGCTATTTTAAGGTCTTTCCCCATTTGTTTTGCTAATATTAAGACCTTTCATGCAATTTAGGTGTCGATTAAATCCTGGCGAGCGATAGCAAGCCTGTAATTTAGGAGGAACCGGCTTTGGGCCGGGACATTTTCCTATCGAAAAATGTACACATTTATCTTGAAGGGGGGTCTCGGGGTGTATTTTTTAAAGCTTGATGGAGGCCTAGGGAGGAAACTAAAAATAAGAATAAATAAATAGTCAAATAAATACGCCCCTCCTCCCTTCATGCCGGTACCGTACAGTCTCCGTTCTTGCTAGCATGAGCGTTATAGGCTACTGTGATTACATTATAGTTTCATAAGTTACTCGTTTCAGTATTTAATTGGACGCTTATGGCACTACATGTTGGCTAGCATCAGACGACTGTACACAGGGTTGGAAGGCCCTCTAGGAATCAAAGGGGTCAAGTATATCTCCATTAAGGGGGGACGGGCTCATTTATTTGCTTATATATATATATATATATATATATATATAGAGAGAGAGAGAGAGAGACTAGATATTCATCAATTGGATGGACAGATATGAGGTATACCATCAGATAAGACTACAAACAACGAGATAAATGGGTAGGGTATTACGGGAGATAAAGCAAGGAATTCAATTATATCGTTTTTGCGTGTATTTTGTAAATCACTGTCTTCGTATATATTTCCCAGAAAACACCTAAGGGGCCAGGGTTCATTTGTTGGTCGATTTTTTCGTTTATGTATTATTTTTTGAGTTTCCTTCCTAGACCTCAATCAAACTTAAAATAACCTCAGGACTTCCTTCATGATATGTTTGTACATTTTTCGGTAGAAAGCCGGTTCCTCCTATATTACAGGCTTGCTATCGCTCGCCAGGAATAAATAGACCTAAATGGCATGAAAAGTCTTAATATTGACACAGAAAAGGGGCGGAAGGTCTTAAAATCGCCAAACTAATGGCCCAAAACGTCTTACAATTTCAAAACTAATGGGGCTAAGCATGAGGGAGAAGAGGGGCCAGAAAAACAACCCATTATCCAAGATGCGGAGAAGGAACAGGATTTTTGTCTCCTGTTTTACCATGGCGTCAATTCTCAATTTATAACCTTCTAAGTTAACCCTAATAGTTGTTGTATCCCATATTGTGTGTTTGTGCGGTTTTACTTTTGTTTGTAATAATATGGTACACTCGGATACCATAGTTTCTACCCCACTCATACGAATTAGTGGACCCTCTATGTTTTTCTTTATGCAATTATAATTATCTGGATTGATTATTGGACATAACTTATTTTTCAATAAATAGTGTATATATTTTTGTAGTTGATTGTTACGACCGGGGCTCGTATAAAACAAGGGCTCTTAATCATTGGACTAGAAAGGCACACAGCCACAACGGTAACACTAGATCCAACCCTCGAACTTATAATGCCGGCGCACAAAAAACACCTATACCCTCCAGAGTTAAATCTGCGATAACGGGGTATCCTATAACTCAGTGTAAGTGCACTACTACTACAGGCTGATGATCTCTGATACAGCCTGATCACAACAACATACAATTACGTTAATAAGGTATACTAGGAAAAGATAGAGATCTTAATTAAATCACTGCAATGATTTAATGCAAACTAGAAGAAGGTATATTTAAAGTTACTCTAAATAATAATGAAATGTCACTCCTATACTAAAGAAAGTGAACGAAAGTCCCAAAGCATCGAGCAGGAATCTTCTGAAGAAAGTCTGATGCTGGGGTAAGATGATCGTATCGGATTTTGAACTGTTATATAAAGCAGGGTCAATATAGGACAAGTGTAGAGACAGACAGTGTCAACTGACACGGGAATAACGATAAATGCACACTAGTATTATCTCCAACAACAAAAGAAGTACTTAGTCAGGCAACTCAAAAAGCCTGCTCAGGTTGTGCAACTCGACAACAACCAAGGCTTACGGTCAACGTGAATAAGAATGCTGCATACATAACATAAGAGTTTATAATTCTAAACGGGTGTCTGCTAGGCTAATAAAGTCTAGCTGGGATGTCGTAGGCTAGGAAACAATGGCTGAGCAAGCGGCTCGTAGCCTAGCGAGGTCCTTAAGACTGTGCGGCCAAATTACGTTAATTGACGGGGTGCTCTCTTGAGAGATCCAGATCGCTAGTATCTGGTTCTCTCCTGGCGACCCTCTCAAAGTCAAAACAAAACGAGTTAGCACAGTGCTGGGTGGCAGAGGCAAAAGCCCTCACTCGCAGCACAGTGCTAAACTCACAAGGTACACAGTCAGAAAGACCACCTAGGCTTCCCACGTCTCCGTTGCGATTGTACAGGTTAAACAAAACCTGTTACACATCGGAAATCACAACACCTGTAGCCTTACCCCAGTCTAGCATTAAATAGCCCAGCAGACAGCCAAGGAATTGGCAGGGAGACACCGTGAGTGTGTCGAACCTCTACAGACAAAATGGTAACCCCTCCAAAATGCCTAACTAAACATATAATATCTGAGAGCTTCAGCATATAATACGATGGCCAATATATGAAATCGTGCAGAACCAAAGGGGAGTTATGATATTAAATAGAGAGGAAGAATGAGAGGTAAGAAGTTGAGAGAGAGAGAGAAAGTGCTCTATAGGTAGAAGTCGGTGACAAGTGGCAAGGGATATGTTAAGGGTATGCTGGTCAAGCAAGCTCTGAACTTTCTGAAGAGAGTAACTCCTCGGGACCCCTAGGATCACACACAAAGGCATGGTGGTCAGCCAATCACAGGCCGCTACGTCACCAGGCAGCAGGGCTGCAAAAGGCGCCAGGAACCACCAGCCAATCAAGAAGCGTGGGAAGGCACGCGCGCGAGCCTACAGCGAGGGGGAGGCAGCACATGTATACGCACGCACACACTACCACCCCACTGCCTATATTATTCTCTCTCCTTAACTATAATATACAATGCATCTTATGTTCTAGGCCTACTCATGATATAAAATGCTTCCCCTTGTCACAGACGAAAATAAAGACCACCACGGGACTGTCTGCAACAACATGAACACTATGAAAGAAAGAACAACATTGTAGATAGACTGTAGCCAAATACCTTGCCCCGGCGAGTGCTAGCGAGTGGCCAAGCGAGCGGCTGAGCCCACATGGCGTTCTGCCACGCTGCAGGCGTCACATGATTTATAGAATATGATATTCTTTTATTCGTTTACAGAGATATACTTCCATAATTAGAAGTAGGTGAAGTCCTGGAGTTTATATGAGTGGGTTAGAGACTATGGCATCCGAGTGTACAATTCTTTACACCCTAATCGTTGTTGCATCTCAAATACGGTAGCATATTTGTGCGTTTTACCGTTTTTTAACCCTTTCAAGCTCCAATACGCATTTCTGTTTTGTTTTCTGGTAATTATTAGACGATTTTATTAAGATTAGGAAGGGTATATGGAAGTCAGAGGGTTGATTGAGAGAGTATTTACCCTTTTAATACTCACAGATCCATCCTAAGCTGCATAAAATCGTCTAATGATAGCCAAAATATACAGCCAAAACGCGTCAGAGCTTCAAGGGGTTAATAATACGGTACACTTCTTTGCACTCTAATCGTTATTGCAGCCCAAATTGCGTGTGTGTGCCTGTTGTTCTATAGTTTTTTCCTCCATATTACAAGTCTGTCCAATTTCTGTTAATAATATGATACCGTACAAGTCTTTACCCCTAATCTGTATTGTACGGTCGCACTAACACATGAGGCACGGTGCTCACTCATGGCCCGAAACGACCCCATCTCTGAAGCCACCTCGTTCCCGTGCTTCACTGTCTCATCCCCTACACTCGGACTCTCACACTTACACACACACAACGCCACCTGTTGAACAGATAACTCATCAGGCATTGCACCCCTATAGCATATTTTGAATATGGGAATATTCATACAGTGCTATTTAATCAGGGAACAATGAGGGTATTTTATTGACGTTTCGGTGGGCTTGTGGTAATGCACTGATACCAGGTACAGCACAAATTCCATCCCAATAATATCTTCCCATTGATACATCGGGATTTGAACCCGGGACCTTTGGATTACCAGGCCAGTGGCAAGACCACTCCACCACACCTCCCCTAAAGGTGCCGAGACATCACTTATTAGCGCGATTGTACACCAAACTGCGTGTCTGTGTCTGTTGTTTGAGCATTTTCTTATAATACATTTCTTTATCGTTATTGTGCCGCAAATTGTGTGTGTTGGCGTTGTCTCACCATTATTATATATTTTTTAGTATAAAGCCAAACCAGTTCATATACTAATATTTACTGTTATCTGCGAGGGAGGTCCCGGGGCGTGCAGTTAAGAGGGTACTGCTTGGTTTTTGGTTTATGTATTTATTAATATATTTATTATTGAGTTTCCCCGCTAGACCTCCATCAAGCTTTAAATAGCACCCCCTAGACCCCCTTTTAAGAAAAATGTGTAAATTTTTTGGTAGACTAATGTCCCGGCCGAAGGGTTCTTTCTAAAATTACAGGCTCGCTATCGCTCGCCAGGAAAAAATCGACACCTAAATGGCACGAACAGTCTTCACATTGATAAAGAAATGTGGCGAAAGGTCTTAAAATCGACAAACTAACGGCACGAAAACCTTAAAACCTTAAAACTAATATGGTAAACATGAGGGAGAAGGTGGTCCCTAAAAAGCTTGTACTACCCCCTTAAAAGGATGGGCGTGGGCAAGGGTTGTTATTAGGCGTCCATTATATTAAGGCCAGGCGTCTCTGATGGCTGGTGGTGGTGGGATTTAGACGGAGAGAGAGAGAGAGAGAGAGAGAGAGAGAGAGAGAGAGAGAGAGAGAGAGAGAGAGAGAGAGAGAGAGAGAGACAGAGACAGAGAGAGAGAGAGAGTGAGTGAGTGAGTGAGTGAGTGAGTGAGTGAGAGTTACATGGATGGAAGGGGGTTATAAGATAAAATAGGTACCGGTATCGTCCGTAAAGTGTTTGTCTGTATCTGTTTGTTTGTATATCCAGAAAACTACGCATGCATAACGGCATAAAGACTGTGTGCAAGATATATATTGTATATATATATATCTTGTCACAATATATATCTTGCACACAGTCTTTATGCCGTTATGCATGCGTAGTTTTCTGGATATGTGACAACGCCTCACTCGGTATTAATGATACAATAGGCTTAGTGTATCTCTTCCAGAATACCGGTATATAATGTTCAAATTATTGCGAGGAAATGTTTGTAATACTGTTCGACATTTAGACCCCTTGTTCAACAATTCAACATCCGGCAGACATTGCAATTTGCTAGAGTACTGTACAGGGCCGCCCGGACTGAAACATAACGACGGCTGTGATGTGACTTACTTAGCCAACTATAATTCTATGGATATCGGTATGTGTGAGTTTTCTTTAGTTAAACTTTGTGTATATCCCTGTGTGTGTGTGTGTATGTAACCTATATGAACACATGAACACGATAATCTGTAACAATCCAATTAAGCTACCCGAGGCTGTTTCGTTTATACAATCTGACCTCGGTCTTGTTCTGAGCATTATCCTACAACTGCCACAACTCGGCCATATACTTATATTATTCAACTACCATGAAATATTCCTCAGTCATAACCTACAACCTTGTATTTTATTTTATGTATTTTTCTTAGGCTGCAATATTTAAATATGTGCTTATACGGTATCGCTATATTTATATGTGTATAGGTGGAGTGCGGGCTTGGGTATACAGTATATTGGTGCGTGTGTATGAGCGCGTTAATTAATATTCGTGTGCTTATATTTACGAGTGCGCGAAGTATATTGGCAAGGTTTTTCTTTAGGTGTGTGTGTGTGTGTGTGTGTGTGTGTGTGTGGAGGATGGAGGGTGAGGGTGCTAGGGAGGGGGTACGAATCCCCTGGTAGAACTGAACGCCAAGACTAATGCTCGACGTTCTCTCAAATTAGCGCCCAGATTACTTCCATTCCTATTATTTGTCTCTTATTTTAAACGTCCAGGCAGGTGGGCCGAGAGAGAGAGAGAGAGAGAGAGAGAGAGAGAGAGAGAGAGAGAGAGAGAGAGAGAGAGAGAGAGAGAGAGAGAGAGAGAGAGAGAAGGGGGGGGGGAAGGTACAGTGAGCAATATATTTACAAGGGGTTAGAGGGAATAAACAGTCTCAAACACTTTGCACTCCATTCCTTAGAGCTAAGCTACTCTTGATGAAAACGGAGATTGCAATTTGGTGTACACTTCTAGCAAAGTGTGCACAATACACTCTTATCTCTTCTTAATATGCTATACTGAAGAACTATTTACTCCGCCAGAGCGAAGTAGTTGGTTCCAGGTAGATTTTATTTCTACGTGTAATTTTCCTCATTGAATACTGTGTCCAGATTATTTTAGTAGCTACCGTATAGAAGAGCCTCTTGTAGTTTATATTTATCTGTATAAAGAAAACAAAAGGCAATCTGCCTGTAACAAGTGTCTCCCCCAAAGTTGAAATAGTGATAGAGAGCCAAATTCAAGGTATGTTAATACAAATGTCTGAGCAATAGAGCTTAAAGTACCGTAGTCTAAGTCAAAGGATGAGGGAAAGATAGATTGAGGGAGAGTTCCAGAGTTTACTTGTTGAGTAGAAGACTGGGAAACTAGGTTCATTCTTGGGTTAGAGTTGTACAGAACAGGGGTGGGAATGTGTTGAAAGGCGGGTGCCACCCCTGTTCTGTACGGGAGGAGGTATACACTGAGCTATCTCTAAAGAACACTGATTATTGTAATTGCAATAGAAGAGTGAGATATGCAATATTGCAGCGTGTAGTGAGAGATTGTAGGGAATTGGTAAGAAGAGTAGAGTTGATGAAACGAAGTGCTTTTGACTCTACCTTTTCGAGAAGTGTGGTATGGGTGGAACCTCGCCACACATGCGATCAGTACTCGATTCACGGATGCACTGTGCCCCTGTAAAGAGCAAAAAGATGCACGCGGGTAAAGAACCCACGAAAACGGTTGACCACACCTAACTTCTGGGAGCTGTTTTAGCAAGAGTGACAAAGAAAAATCAGGATAAGAAGAGACTCCAAGAATATTGAGAGAAGATGATGTGTTGATTTGTGTGTTGTTGAAGAGTAAGGGATAGTCGTGTGGAAGATTGTGACGGGTGGATAGAAATTAAGAAATTGGGTTTGGAAGCACTGAAAGTAAAAAGATTTGATCTGCCCCAATCGGAAGTAGTTGATAGATCAGAAGATAGGCGTGGTTTGGCCTCATCACGTGAGTTTTGGAGTGATTGCATGATAGGACGTTGTAGAATACTAGTTGCATATTTTAAGATAGAGTCATCAGCATATGAGTGGATAGGATTAGAGGTACAGTTGTGGAGATCATTAATTAATATTATATATATAGAACTCGAGATAGGACAGAAACCTAAGGTACACCGGAGTTGATAGGTTGAGGAAATTAAGCGATGGCCATCCACAACCGCAGCTGTGGACCGGCCAGAAAGGAAATTGGAGATAAATGCACAGATGGAGGGATTGAAGCCGAAGAATGATAGAAATCTAGAGGCGGTGTTTCGTCAGTTATAGTCTACCAGTTTCTGAAAAGTTGTATATGAATTCTAACTAAGCTAATCTGCCATCAGCCTTAGTTACCGGTATCAATGGAAAAGTCCTAAAATGTTGCTAATATATAGTTGCCAATCGAAATGTATTATAAACCTAAATGTGTGTGAAGTCTGGCGTTGTGATTCCACAAGTTTAAACTTCCTTGCATTTATAAGGCGTGCTGGTATTTATGTAGGAGGACGACATCTTCACCCCTCAACCTCCTCCTCATCAATAGGGACCCATGGGGATGTTCAATGTTTCCCAACCTCAACTTATGTGGGTGGCAACTTCAATCGGATTCCTACTGCTGCAAACCGTTTATTTAATGATAAATATATTTGTAAAGGCTAGGAATCAAACCCATTCGGGCCAGTACTATGCTTACAAGTCACAGTGAACTTTAATGAAGAAACCCAATACTTAATTTTTAAATGATAATAAAAACTTGTTTTCTATCGTCATAATCGCCAGTTTTTTGCATCCGCGGTTTCAATAACGATCACATTACGTAATTATTTACAATCATTAGTTAGCCTACCAGTTCATAATCTGTGGGTGGCAACTTGTTACTTGGTTTTAATCGAATTCCGACTGGCCCAAGTAAATCTTATAGCTACACTGCAAAAAATCAAGGGCACAAAAAGAGTATGAAAAAGGCATAGAATATCATAGGGTCCAGTATTCGTGGTTTACTTCTCTATCCTTGCATTAGATGAGTAATTACCATCAATGTACACTCGGATACCATAGTCTCTAGCCCACTCTTACAAAATTGGAGACAACAAATGTTTTTCTTTATGGAATTATAACTATCGGGATTTATATTTTGATAGAACTTTCTTTTCAATATATAGTATATATAGTTTTGTAGTTGATTTATAGAAAATTATATTGATAAGTTGGTTTCTAGAGATATACTTCCATAGTTAGAAATAGGTGAAGTCCACGAATATATATGAGTGGGCTAGAGACTATGGTATCCGACTGTACCTTTACATAGGTTATTATGGACACTTTAATTACTCATATCCATTCTGTTTACAGTGATGGGCTTGGATTTGAATTATAATAGAATAGTACAATGCCAACAAACCATAATGAAAGTTAGGCTATAATATATCCTCTACCTCTTGAAGTTTTACTCATCAACGTTAATTCGTGTGATTTCCAACTTAAAATTAATCGAATGTATAGGTATGAATTTCCGTATTTGAGCGACAATTATGATACATTAGCAAATTATTGTGAGGAATTGTTTGAGTCACACACATACAACTATTGGGTTCACTATGTAATTGTCACCGTCTTGTTTTGTTATAATTAGGTTTGTTATAAAAGTATTCATGAACATGCAAATAAGTCTGTGTAAAAAGTTGATAGACATTTCAGTGTGTTTAGTCTAAATTAACATTCACTTTTCACAATATCTTTTGATTATCTTAATTTTGGCATAATTTCAATACTATTTTGGACTGGCTTAGCGTCTACACTACATTTACATTAGCAATTGTAGGTTACAGAAATTGTATGAAAGTTGAATTCAGAAGCTGCTGTACCAGAGTTGTGGAAAAAGTTGCAAGAAGAAGGGCTCGTGTAAATCTAGTCATAATTGAGGTCAAACTGAGCAATCTTTCTTTACTATTGACAAGTGTCTATTAAGGAGAGTCCGAGTAGGGAAGAACCTTGCCTTCATAGTAGACCCTTTATTAAACAGATACCGTACTGGACAAACCTTGGCATGCTGTGCCTTGGTAATTATAAACAATACTGTATTCACTGTTCAGTATGTAGGCGAAGTTTTTCCTCCTGCTGCAGAAAATAGTTTGATTTGAAAATAAATATAATGCCTTCTGTATCTTTTCAATGTCGATTTTTTTTTTTCGTTTCCGGTAATACCGCATTTCGTTGCATAAAAAGTAAATCACAGTTCAGTAATCACGTTAGAAACAAGTATATTCGACTGCTACTTAGGCTATGGTGAAAAGAATAATATTGAATTATGTGTACCTGTATACCAATATATTTTAAATTAGACAACATTGTTAGTAAATAATAAAGATATGAAAGTATACAGTATATACAGTATATGCAGGTTATCAACAACGATAGTTACGATATACCGGTACCGTAGGCTTCTAGGCTTTGTATACCGTACTATTATTCGATGTCTTAACGTATGTGGAAGATGTAGCCTATCCAATATAAACGAAGACAATAGGCTGAGTTCTTATATATATCGCCCTTGTGTTAAAGAAAGTAATTATATCTATTTATTATACGTAGACCAAGGGGTATCACTGTAGTCGAATCTTAAGTTCGGTCATACTGTATGATATATTTACCGTATTATTTCAGTTCACCACTTCATTATTTCGCTGCGGTAGGCTATAATTTTATTCTATAGCCGAATGTGTTTCCCCCCAAAATGCCGTCTCGGAGAATAGTTGTCGGATCTCTGTATTCTAAAGTATCCCCAGCCTTCACCGCACAATTTATGGGTAAGGAGTTTGGCGAGTTATTTACAGTGCTGGTGATCTGCTGACTTAGTGCCTTTACCACCCACTTATGTCAGAAGGAAAAACCACTTCAGACCAAACGGATATGGCTGACGAATGAGTTTTTGTGTTCATGAAAGATGTTGGCGCTTGTGATGTGAATTATTGGGAACACTTATGGGAACTTATGACAGGGCTTCATAAATAGTGGTTACGTTGTTTGGCTGGGGATACTTGGGGGACTCGGTGCCCTTGTGCTTGTATTCTTCAACTATTGTTTCTCTTCGTAGCGCCGATAATGGACGAAACAACTTTGGAGTTATTACGTTACCTTTAGAAATGAGAATGCTAATTCACACAATATTTCGTGCGGTATCAGGCGCTGCTAAAGGAAATAATCGTTAAGAATACAAGCACTAGGTCATTCCTATGCATTTAGTTACGGCATAAGGCAATGCATATATATATCCTTTTAGAGAACTTTAATTACAAATATAAATTACCGTTCAGAATTTCTACACTTTGCTTTACGGAATCCTTACTATACTGAAAGTTTTTCAACTTTTATGAACACCCAACTATCAAAGGAAAGATAAAACAACGCGATTATAGCCAAATTAAAAGGCTGTATAATTATTTCTATAAACCCTCTCTTTGGTTTCTCTCCTCCTCATTAGATACTGGTAACCGTTACGCTGATTTTTTTTTATTTTAATTCTAACGTAGTCAGTATTGAATATGTTAGGATATATACTGTATATATATATTACTGGGTGTTTCATGGTATCAGCTTCTATACAATACTTCTCTTACGTTACGCTCTTGTTCGATTTAATGGGGGTGTAATAAGTTAATTTTGACATGCATATATTATTAAATAATGATATACCGGTATAGCCTACTCCTATTCCCCTGTACTTTCACCAGTTATTTTACAGGGCTGTGATTTGAATATTGAGGAGTCCAAATTATACACAGTATCATTAAACAATTATTGTTATTGTTATTTGTTTTGATACCTAAATCTAAGTTTTACAATTGAAAACATTTTGTGGTACCATTAATATTTGATAATACCGCTACTAATAATGTTTTAGTCTTAATTAGCTGTATTGATTGATCACCATTCATTTAATGGTTTGCATAGGCCTATATAGCCAGCCGTCCCTCAGTTGATAGCTTGCCTGATTCCCATCTTGAAGGTCTCGCGTTCAATCCCCGCTCAGATTGAAAAGTTTTTCTGGGATATAGCTGGCGGTTACCATCTCCCCATGAGCAAGGGGGATGGGTAATGGTCTCTGGTAGACTAAAGAAAGCCAAGCGCTTGTGAATCCTCGAAGGAGGAGATACGGGCGCTATATAAGTAACCAGAAGATTATTATTATTATTATTATTATATTTCTTGTAATCTAAGGTATTATTATCGTTTGCCATATTAGTGCCCAATTTCTATTTACCGGTTATAAATGTAGTTTAAAATTGTGTGGATTCGAATTATACTACAATATTGACGGCAATAGAAAACCAATAAATGCGTAGTTGCAACCTTATAAAGCTAATAATTTTGGATTAGTATATAAAAGGTATATACAATCAAATTGAATACCTATATTGATCGTGCTTTACCCCTTGATTAATTAATATACGTTACCTTTGTAACATTATGTTTGATGGGTTTGTCACTACCAATAATAGTCTTTGAACTAGTAAATTATTATGTGCTATTAACCTAATTGCAGTGGTGACTAGTCATCAAGTGACTCCAAACCGCGGTTAAATAAGAAAATGTCTTGAGTCTACTCTAGGAGACGTTGTACACTAACCAAGACCACCACCGAAGGTGTAAAAAGCATTGCAAATCAGAAAAAGGAATTTACCTTAGTTGCAGCTGCTGCCCATACCGTCTTCTGTTATGATGTTGACAACTGGTCGAACCATGCGCCCCTTTTCCGACATCACATTCCACGTTGACAGAAGAGCGAGGATGGGCAGGGGTTCCGCTTGTGGTAGGGTACTATGTACTGTACGTTGGATTTTCCAAGACTGCTACCAAATAGTAGGTTTTCCTATTTGGTATGTTGGGAGGTACATCAAACCTCCCAATTTATTAGTAGTCTTGGCAAATCCAACGTCAAGGCGTGGTGGCTAACACTAGACGATTTTATGAAGCTTATGACGGATTTCTGGTAATCAAAAGGTAACATTAATGTAACTAACACCTTGGTTACCACAGGTCCTTCCAATTTTTTATTATTGAAATAGTCTATAGTTGTGTACAATAATATGAAGAAAGGTGTACTGAAAGGGATATTTTCAATGAGAGGGGGGGGGGGGGTCATCAGTTGATGTTATAGACACACGGACATATTATTACACTTTTCCTTGGTTATACCTTTTTATTTCGTGTATGTATTTCACTCTCCCGCAGTACTATTTAGTAATTTGATGTCTTCTACATCATGTTTAAGACCAGCGGGGATCTAGGCGCGGCAGTCCCCAGGTTAGGTTAAGTTGTAAGGTTGGGTTAAGGCAAACTACCTCGTTTATATTTTCTCTCTCTCCCTCTGTCTCTGGGTTGTATCCATTAGGCCCCATTCACCCTACTGTTTTAGGACGTTCATCCCCATCTAGGTGTCGATTTTTTCCTGTCGAGCTGTAGCAAGCCAGCATGTATTTTAATGTTTTTGACAGCAGGATGAATTTGTACATTTTTTCGATAGAAACATTTCTTCGGCGAAGCCGGATTTCTTCATACTATGCTGGCTCGCTATCACTCGCCAGGAAGAAATCAACACCTGGATGAGGATAAACGTCTTAAAATAGTAGGCTTAATGGGGCCGAATGAATACAAGTCAGAGAAAGTGAGAAAAGGAGAGAACAAACATCAGGTGACCCCTCTTAATGGCACCTATAGTCGTCGGAGTCGGGTGGATCTGTTTATATCCGGGAGTGCCTTGCCGACTCTCATTATCAGTGTAACCAACATGACAAGGGGGATCACCGTTTTTTTTTTAACTTTCTCTCCCTTTTTCTCTTTCCCTGGCTTGTATCCATTCGGCCCCATTCAGCCAACTGTTTTAAGACTTTTATCCCCATCCATGTGTCGATTTCTTCCTGACAAGCGATAGCGAGCCAGGATTGTATGAAGAAATCCGGCTTCGCCGGAGAATTTGTTTCTATCGAAAAATTTACAAATTTAGCTTGCTGTCAAAACAATAATATATATATATGCTGGCCCGCTACCGCTCGCCAGGAAAATATTGACACCTGGATGGGGGTAAACGTCTTAAAACAGTACGCTGAATGGGGCCGAATGGATACAAGCCAAAGAGAGAGGGAGAGAAAGAGAAAAAAAGCGAGGTGGGCTCCCTTAACCTAATGTAACTATGGACCTAGTGTAAAGATTTACCATAACTACTAAACAATTACTATATATTATATACTGTAGATTCAACGCTTCACCATAGTCAGTTTCTTTTCAACTGACGGTAAATTACAAAGTTCCTATCAAGATTTCTCAGATATTTTGAAGATTTTGTATTGAAATATAGTGCTAATTATATAAACTTGGTCTTAATATGATGCAAAGACAGTAGTTTCATATTTGTCCATTAAGTATCGACAAATGAGCTGCTAAGGGATTCAAATTATCGTCAGCTGAAAGAAACAGGGTAGATTATTATGGAAAGATTTATCATAACTACTAAATAATTACTAGCTATAATTAAATAGATTCAACGCTTCACTATAGGTAGCGCCAACGAACTTGACAATAATCTTGACCCCTTTACTTCTGATAACTCAATAGGGCCTAGAGCAAACTGGCTGTAAATATCCACACCTATGTTTTGGTGGGCTCTTCCCAAATGATAGAAATGTCAGCTTGATTGCTTACATTCAGTTTGAGTTATGAGAAGTTAAGGGTTCAAATTATTGTCAAGTTCGTTGGCGCTACATATAGTTAATCCATAGTGAATAACAGACACTCACCCCACATGTCTAACCCTTTCACAATAAAATATAGTTTTTATTTTTCTACTTGTCAGGCTATTAGAGGAGTTTCGGAAGCTTAGGAAGAATCTCTAGGAACCAAAGGATTACAAATTCGCTTCACCCTCAGACTCGAATAGTTCTTTCCTAAGCAGACTAAAATTGTCTGCTGGTAGCCATAATACAATAAAGGAAGGTGTCATCGTATGTTAAACAGCTGAAGACATTAAGACTAAGATCCTCCGACCCTTAAGGGGAGATGGTTTATTTTTTGGTCGTTTTTTCATATATTTATTAGTTGTTTAGTTTCCTCCCTAGACCTCCATCAGACCTAAAAAAACATCCATCAGATCCCCCTTCAAGATTAATTTGTACATTTTTCGGTAGAAAAATGTCCCGGCCAAGGGCCGGATCCTCCAATATTACAGGCTCGCTATCGCTCGCCATAAAAAAATCGACAGCTAAATGGCACGAAAGAACTAAATATGGACAATGAAATGGGGCGGAAGGTTTTATAATCGACAAACTAATGGGGCAAACATCTTATAATCTGAAAACTAATGGGACTAAACATGAGAGAGAAAGGGGGGGGGGGGGGGGCAAAAAAAAAAAAAAAAAAAAGGCCCATCCCCCCTTAACTTCTGCATTGCCTTGCGTGGTGGTCAGGTCAGAGGTCACCATCAGCATACCGGGGCAGGCTGACCAACGAGAGACTATTCACAGCTAGTCTTAATTTAAGGGGATTTTTTTTTTTTTTTTTTCTTTTTTTACTGAACCTCCTTCTCTTTCATGTTTAGCATCATTAGTATTACAATTTTAAGACTTTCGCCCATTTCTTTGTCAATATTGACCTTTCGTGCCTTTTAGGTGTCGATTTTTTCCTGGCGAGCGATAGCGAGCCTGTAATTTAGTGGCGGGACAGTTTTCTTCCGAAAAATTTACACATTTATGTAGATTTTTTTTTTTTTTTTTTTTTTTTTTGATAGAGGTCTATAAAGTAAACTAAGCCAAATATATTATATACCATATAGGCCTATAGCCTACCAGTAATAATACAAAATAAATAAAATAACATAACGTCCCCTTAAGCCCTAGTCATATAGCGTTCTTTGTTTTATAGTTATAGCACCACTAAACAATTTTATTATGTTTAGGAATGATCTATGGATGTCATAGCAGTTTAAATTGAGACAGTCTTTGCCCTTTTGACTCTTACATCTCTTT
Source organism: Paralithodes platypus (assembly GCA_032716605.1). NCBI lineage: Eukaryota > Metazoa > Arthropoda > Malacostraca > Decapoda > Lithodidae > Paralithodes > Paralithodes platypus. The sequence goes on along the minus strand of CM064482.1, from coordinate 74,314,679 downwards.
ACTAAGTTGCATAAAATCGTCAAATGATAGCCAAAAATGTCATCAAGGAAGGTGTCGCCGTATACTGAAAGGGCACAGAACACGCCACTCTGACCCCTAGCTTCTGAGGTGCATGGAGTGGTGGACAAGGTAGGTCAGAGGTCACCATCACTATACCGGGCAGGATGACCCATGAGAGAAACTATTCAAAGCTAGTCGGAAGGGGAGATTTAAAAAAACATTGTATTTATTTATTATCATTATGTATATATATTTGTTGTTTCCTCCATAGGCCTCCATCAAACTTAGAGAAATATCTCCCCCCCCCCCCTCCCCCCCCCTGGATGTTAATTAGTACCTTTTTTGGTAGAAGAATCTCCTGGCTAAATTACACACTCAATATAGCTCGCCGGGTAAAGATCGACACCTACAGTATATGGCACAAAAGGTATTAACATTGGCAAAGAAAGGGGGCGAAACGTCTAAAATCGGCAAACAAATAAGGTGAACGTCATAAAATCTATTTTTTAGGCTAAACATGAGGGAGAAGGGGGTCCAGAAACCTCCTCCCTTACTGCTGAATCCCCTTTTGAAATTATTTGTATTATCGGTCATTCTCCCTCCCAAGGATACAGTGACACCCCGTGTTATCCAGTTGTACAGTAGATGTAAGCGACCAAGAAACAGATACGATATGGGTCATCTCATTCATCAGGTACCTATTATCACACTAATCACATCGCTAAATTGTGTTAGTGTTCTCTATAATCATATGTTGTGCATATTATAATATGCACGGTAACTATATTCAATCAGGTGAAGGTATTGAGGGATAAGCCTGTACAACGGCACCTCGTATCTACATTCTACTTTTCCTATTTTTCTGAAGAATGTAGAGAGGGGAGAAGAGGTGTTGGAGAGAGAGGAAGCTGTTGGAGTGGCTTTGTTATGTGTGTTATTAGTCTGTATACGTCGTCGAGGTGTCCCCCGACTGGGTGCAAGCATGTGAAACACGCTAGGACGTACTACAACACCCACTAAATATCCACCTGGGCTGGGATCGAGCCCAGGTCAAGTAGATTCACACGTGAGCGTGCTCACTCAATACCTACATTGTTTTGTAGTCAAATATATGTCCATATACAGCAGATGTGGAGTTTAAACATTCTCAAAAGTCTGAATTACCGTAAATCAGCCACCCACTTCTTGTTGACGATAACAGCCCCATTACAACTATTAATCTGCGTTTGTTACGGTTATGAACGACTTAAATTTATAGTATGGAACTGTATTTAATACCTGGAATGTATGGTAGGCATAGAAATGTTAATATATAGCATATTCTTCCTGTTTGGAAAGCTACTCAGTGGTGGATATAGCCAGAGATACCATTTAAAAGTCCTGAGGGTGGGAAAAAACAGCGCCAATCTTCTGTAGCGGCCCTAGTGTCATTCCCTTGGTAGGGAGAATTATGTGTATGTACAGTGACGCGTTTCTTCTTTGTTATATGACTATCATTAGAATATTGTATTCACTTTAGGAAAGGTATATGGAAGTCACTGCAGGATTAATTGAGGCAGGCTATGCCATTTTGACTCCCACAACTCCTTCCTAAGCTGCATAAAATCGTCTCATGATAGCCAGAACAAAATAAATAGTGTTCATCGTACGGTACGTACATTACAGAGGTTAAGAATACGACCCTTTGACCCTTAACTTCTGAAGTGCGTTGAGTGGTGGGCTAGGCAGGTCAGAGGTCACCATCAGTATGGGCAGGCTTGCAAGTTCCAGACTGCCAAATGGTACCGGTACACACTAATCCAATTAGTACAGATATTGATAAACAAACATTGCTCACAAAACGAGATGAGGTAGATTAAAATATATAGTTTTAAAATGCACCTTACCTTAACTGTCATACATTTATATATTAAATATATTAATTTGATTCAATTATTTTTGTGGACACTGTAGTATATTTTATCGATTACGCGTACTAACTGAAACTCCGTGTAAGAAGTGGATATTGTTATTATTGTTAAATATATAGTTAAAGTTAATGCTTTACAGTTCTTATTGTGTCTACGAAACTGATGATATTGCCAAAGATATGCAATTGCATGTACATTTTCATATATTTTCTTCTCATATACGTTTTAGTTTTAAAACCAAATTATTCTGGTTTGACCTTCTGAGACAGAAGGAAATCATTAGGGCTACAAACCCAAACGACCACAACCAAAACTGCCACACTACTAAACAAACTAGGTTATATTAGTTTTGTTGTCTATGTGAGTGAGGGAGACAAAGGGCAGAACTGCCTGTAGCGAGTGCCTCCCCCAGAGTTGAAAGAGTGACAGGGCCAAAATCAAGGGACGTTCGAGCCAAAATGCCTGGACACGCGGAGTTTGAAGCAATTTAAGTCATAGGAATAGGGTAAGATTGATTTTGGGAGGGAGTTCCAGAGTTCATCTGTTGAATAGAAGAAAGACTGAGAACAACGTTTCACTCTTGGTTTGAAGAGTTTCACAGAGTAGGGGTGAGGTTGTGTTGCAAGACGGGTGCTACGTGCTCTACGGAGAAGGGGTGATATACACTGGGAGAGCTCTGAGGAACACTGATTATTGGAATAGTGGGAGAGACGAAACATTGAAGCAAAGAGAGATAGACTGCAGAGAATTGGTGAGTGGACGTGAGTTAATAAGACGGAAGGCTTTATTTTCTACTTTGTCTAGAAGTGCTATGTGAGAGGATTCTCCCCACATGTGTGAACAATATTCAATACATAAACGTACTGTGCCCCTGTACAGAGCAAGAAGCTGCGCAGGGGTAATGAACCCCCGGAGGCGGTTGAGCACACCCAGCTTCTGGGAAGCTGTTTTAGCAAGAGTGGCAATATGATCTTTCCAAGAGAGATCAGAAGAAAAAGAGACACAAAGAATATTAAGAGAAGATGAAGGGTTAATTTGTATGCTAGTAGTTTTCTGGAAGGGGGCGTCGATTAGACAGATGGATACATTGAGTTTTGTAAGCATTGCAAGTAACAAGGTTTTCTCTGCCCCAATTGAAGATAGTAGAGAGATCAGAAGGTGTTTTATGGCCTCCTTACGTGAGTTTTGGAATTCCTGCTGTGAATAATTTTGTGGAAGGCTAGTTGAATAGTGTAATGTAGAGTCGTCAGCATATGAGTGAATGGGGCTGGAGCCTAGAGGTGCAGTTGAGAAGGTCGTTAATGAATAATAGGAAGATAATTGGAAATTGAGGAACACTGGAGGTTAGGTTAAATTAGGCTATGCTTGATTAGGTAAGGATAGGTTAGGGCAGACCTGGTTAGGTTAAATTAGGTTCAGTATGGGTTGATTGAGTAAGGTTAGGTTAGGATATTTTGGCCTATCTGTTGTGGCCGTTTAGGAGTGAGGCTGTTATTATCGAAACCTCAAGACTGAATGTTGGGGTAGAGGAAAGGGGAGAGTCAGCCCCTCCCCATTAATGTCTAGAAAACGGAGTGATGGGGCTATCAAGTATGGAGGTCAGAGGTGATGAAGGGGAGAGATAGCCCCTTCCCTCTAGTGCCTGGAGTGGTAGACATGGCAGGTCAAAGGTCAAACTCAGTATGGAAGTCTGAGTTGAAACAGAGCGAGTTGTGTGCCGGAGTGACCACACAAGGCTACGTACAATCACGAGCCATAATACCAATACACTCATGTGAATCTGTGTAGAACCAAAGCGAGATAATACAATAAATGTTTTTATTTGTTCTATATGTTTGAAGGAGACAAAAGGCAAAGCTGCCTGTAACAAGTACACTCTTTGCCTTACCCTACCATACACTCCCTACCTTACCCTACCATACACTCCCTTACCCTACCATACACTCCCTTACCCTACCATACACTCCCTACCTTACCCTACCATACACTACCTTACCCTACCATACACTCCCTTACCCTAAAATACACTCCCTACCTTACCCTACCATACACTCCCTTCCTTACCCTACCATACATTACCTTACCCTACCATACACTACCTTACCCTACCATACACTCCCTTCCTTACCCTACCATACACTCCCTTCCTTACCCTACCATACACTACCTTACCCTACCATACACTCCCTTACCCTACCATACACTCCCTGCCATACCCTACCATACACTACCATACACTCCCTACCTTACCCTACCATACACTACCTTACCCTACCATACACTCCCTACCTTACCCTACCATACATTACCTTACCCTACCATACACTCCCTACCTTACCCTACCATCCACTCCCTGCCTTACCCTACCATACACTCCTTTACCCTACCATACACTCCCTGCCTTACCCTACCATACACTTCCTTACCCTACCATACACTCCCTTACCCTAAAATACACTCCCTACCTTACCCTACCATACACTACTTTACCCTACCATACACTACCTTACCCTACCATACACTCCCTTACCCTACCATACACTCCCTTACCCTAAAATACACTCCCTACCATACACTACCTTACCCTACCATACACTCCCTTCCTTACCCTACCATACACTCCATGCCTTACCCTACCACACACTCCCTTACCCTACCATACACTCCCTTCCTTACCCTACCACACACTCCCTTACCCTACCATACACTCCCTTCCTTACCCTACCACACACTCCCTTACCCTACCATACACTCCCTGCCTTACCCTACCACACACTCCCTTACCCTACCATACACTACCTTATCCTACCATACACTACCTTACCCTACCATACACTACCTTACCCTACCATACACTCCCTTCCTTACCCTACCATACACTCCCTTCCTTACCCTACCATACACTACCTTACCCTACCATACACTCCCTTACCCTACCATACACTCCCTGCCATACCCTACCATACACTACCTTACCCTACCATACACTCCCTACCTTACCCTACCATACACTACCTTACCCTACCATACACTCCCTACCTTACCCTACCATACACTCCCTACCTTACCCTACCATACACTCCCTACCTTACCCTACCATACACTACCTTACCCTACCATACACTCCCTACCTTACCCTACCATACACTACCTTACCCTACCATACACTCTCTACCTTACCCTACCATACACTCCCTGCCTTACCCTACCATACACTACCTTACCCTACCATACACTCCTTTACCCTACCATACACTCCCTGCCTTACCCTACCATACACTTCCTTACCCTACCATACACTCCCTTACCCTAAAATACACTCCCTACCTTACCCTACCATACACTACCTTTCCCTACCATACACTACCTTACCCTACCATACACTCCCTTATCCTACCATACACTCCCTTACCCTAAAATACACTCCCTACCATACACTACCTTACCCTACCATACACTCCCTTACCCTACCATACACTCCCTTCCTTACCCTACCATACACTCCCTGCCCTACCCTACCACACACTCCCTTACCCTACCATACACTCCCTCCCTTACCCTACCACACACTCCCTTCCTTACCCTACCTCACACTCCCTTACCATACCATACACTCCCTGCCTTACCCTACCACACACTCCCTTACCCTACCATACACTACCTTATCCTACCATACACTACCTTACCCTACCATACACTCCCTACCTTACCCTACCATACACTACCTTACCCTACCATACACTCCCTAACTTACCCTACCACACACTACCTTACCCTAAAATACGCTCCCTACCTTACCCTACCATACACTCCCTACCTTACCCTACCATACACTACCTTACCCTACCATACACTCCCTACCTTACCCTACCATACACTACCTTACCCTACCATACACTCCTTTACCCTACCATACACTCCCTGCCTTACCCTACCATACACTTCCTTACCCTACCATACACTCCCTTACCTTAAAATACACTCCCTACCTTACCCTACCATACACTACCTTACCCTACCATACACTCCCTTATCCTACCATACACTCCCTTACCCTAAAATACACTCCCTACCATACACTACCTTACCCTACCATACACTCCCTTACCCTACCATACACTCCCTTCCTTACCCTACCATACACTCCCTGCCTTACCCTACCACACACTCCCTTACCCTACCATACACTCCCTTCCTTACCCTACCACACACTCCCTTCCTTACCCTACCTCACACTCCCTTACCATACCATACACTCCCTGCCTTACCCTACCACACACTCCCTTACCCTACCATACACTACCTTATCCTACCATACACTACCTTACCCTACCATACACGCCCTACCTTACCCTACCATACACTACCTTACCCTACCATACACTCCCTAACTTAGCCTACCACACACTACCTTACCCTAAAATACGCTCCCTACCTTACCCTACCATACACTCCCTTCCTTACCCTACCATACACTACCTTACCCTTTTTTTTTTACAAAAAAAAACAAAAAACAAAAAATAGAAGGTCCCACCCCTTTCCCATTCTTAAGTAAGCCATTTTAGATTTACAGAAGAGTGACCATTACTTGCATTACTGCATGTCCACAAACATTTCAGTAATGTAAGCATGTTTCCTTCTATTTTTTTTTTTTTTTTTTTTGTTATTAAGGTGACAGTTACAAAGTGGTGTACAATCTATCTTATTCTAGTTACATTGTAGTTTATCTTATTGTACCAGTACCTCCCTACAATCAACCTAGTTGTTCCCCAATTCGTCCCTCCGCCACGACCATTTCAAAGTCCAAGTCTCTCACTCTTGTCCTCTGTAGCAGGGAGGACCTTGTACCCCTGAGACATAGGAGTGCAGACCTGAGAAGAGAGAAATACACTACCTTACCCTACCATACACTCCCTTACTTACCCTACCATACACTCCCTGCCTTACCCTACCATACACTACCTTACCCTACCATACACTACCTTATCCTACCATACACTACCTTACACTCCCTACCTTACCCTACTATACACTCCCTTACCCTACCATACACTACCTTATCCTACCATACACTCCCTACCTTACCCTACCATTCACTCCCTGCCTTACCCTACCATACACCTGCCTTACCCTACCATACACTCCCTACCTTACCCTACCATACACTCCCTGCCTTACCCTACCATACACTCCCTTACCCTACCATACACTACCTTATCCTACCATACACTACCTTACACTCCCTACCTTACCCTACCATACACTCCCTACCATACACCTGCCTTACCCTACCATACGCTCCCTACATTACGCTCCCTACCTTACCCTACCATACACTACCTTACCCTACCATACACTACCTTACCCTACCATACACTCCCTTACCCTACCATACACTCCCTTACCCTGCCATACACTACCTGCCTTACCATACCATACACTACCTTACCCTACCATACACTCCCTACCTTACCCTACCATACACCTTCCTTACCTTACCATACACTCCCTACCTTACCCTACCTGCCTAACCCTACCATACACTCTCTACCTTACCCTACCATACACTCCCTACCTTACCCTACCATACACTACCTTACCCTACCATACACTACCTTACCCTACCATACACTCCTTTACCCTACCATACACTCCCTGCCTTACCCTACCATACACTACCTTACCCTACCATACACTACCTTACCCTACCATACACTCCCTTACCCTAAAATACACTCCCTACCTTACCCTACCATACACTACCTTACCCTACCATACACTACCTTACCCTACCATACACTCCCTTACCCTACCATACACTCCCTTCCTTACACTCCCTGCCTTACCCTACCACACACTCCCTTACCTTACCATACACTCCCTTCCTTACCCTACCACACACTCCCTTACCCTACCATACACTCCCTTCCTTACCCTACCACACACTCCCTTACCCTACTATACACTCCCTGCCTTACCCTACCACACACTTCCTTACCCTACCATACACTACCTTATCCTACCATACACTACCTTACCCTACCATACCCTACCATACACTACCTTACCCTACCATACACTACCTTACCCTACCATACACTCCCTAACTTACCCTACCATATACTACCTCCCTTACCCTACCATACACTCCCTGCCTTACCCTACCATACACTACCTTACCCTACCATACACTACCTTATCCTACCATACACTACCTTACACTCCCTACCTTACCCTACTATACACTCCCTTACCCTACCATACACTACCTTATCCTACCATACACTCCCTACATTACCCTACCATACACTCCCTGCCTTACCCTACCATACACCTGCCTTACCCTACCATACACCTGCCTTACCTTACCATACACTCCCTACCATACACTCCCTGCCTTACCCTACCATACACTCCCTTACCCTACACTACACTTACCCTTACCATACACTACCTTACACTCCCTACCATACACCTGCCTTACCCTACCATACGCTCCCTGCCTTACCCTACCATACACTACCTTACCCTACCATACACTCCCTTACCCTACCATACACTCCCTTACCCTGCCATACACTACCTGCCTTACCATACCATACACTACCTTACCCTACCTTGCACCTTCCTTACCTTACCATACACTCCCTACCTTACCCTACCATACACTACCTGCCTAACCCTACCATACACTCTCTACCTTACCCTACCATAAACTCCCTGACTTACCCTACCATACACCTGCCTAACCCTACCATACGCTCTCTACCTTACCCTACCATACACTCCCTTCCTTTTTTTTTTTTTTTTTTTTTTTTTTTTTTAAGAGACAATGAACGGAGGAAGGAAAAACACAGATAAAACAAAAAAGGTCCATGTGCCTAAAGGCATCCTCCATTCATAAAATGTTTGTAACAACTGGATTTAAACATTTGTAGATTGTAAGTTTGTGGAAAGCAATTCGAGGGAAGTGAATTCCAAAGAGTAGTAGCTCTGGGGATAAATGAATTCTGATAAGCAGAAGTTCTGCATTGTGGAGGAGAAAGTGTAAATTCATGGGCGCTCTCAGCTGCCCTAGTTCTACGGGGAAAGATGTGGAGAGGCGGCACAATTGAAGCAAGTTCCTCGGAACAATTGCTGTGAAAATATCTGTAGAATAATGCAAGGGATGCAACGTTTCTTCGTATGGATAATGTAGGAAGGTCCTGTGTGATTGCAGGGTTATTGATTAATCTAATAGCTTTATTTTGAATTTTGTCCAACTGCCTCAATGCAACCACTCCACTTCCACCTCACAGAGGTGAACAGTAATCCATCTGAGAACGCACATGACTTTTATATATCACGGCCAACTGCTCGTCAGTGAAGAATTCTCGAACTCTGTACAGGAGTCCCAGTTTTTTAGAGGCATTCTTAGCAATGCTTCTAACATAATGTGTCTAGCTCAAGTTAGTAGTTAATGTTACACCGAGAATGTCAATACTAGGGGAAGTGGGAATATTTACATAATTAAAAAATATATGGGATCAGTGAGATTCTGTCGGTTAGAAAATTGAATGTACTTGGTTTTCTGTGCATTAAAGGAAACTAGATTCTTTTGTCCCCATCCATTAATTCTAGAAAGGTCCTGGTTCAGAGAAATTGCAGTGTTTATTTTTGAATTTATAAGATCGGGTTGGGTGAAAGAATTGGTAAATGTGAAGGAACTGTGGAGTGTTGAGTCATCTGCGTAGGAATGTATTGGATTATGAGTGGTAGATATGAGATCATTGATATGAATGAGGAACAGAATTGGGGCCAAAACTGATCCCTGGGGAACACCAGCATTTATTGAGTGAAATTGAGAATAAAGGCCATCTACCATTACACGTATTTTTCTGTTATGAAGATAAGAAGAAATTAGTGGAACTAATGATGCAAGGCCGTAGTGTGACATCTTCGACAATAAGGATTGATGCCAGACTCTATCAAATGCCTTTGATATATCCAGTGCTATTGTATGTGTTTCACCATGTTGGTCTGTAGCTTGGTTGATTTGATGCGTAAGAAGGCAAAGCATGTCTGCAGTTGATCGACATCGTCTAAAACCATATTGCCTATCACTGATTAATTTATTATTCTCCAGATGCTTAATTATGTGATTATTTAATATAATTTCAAAGACTTTACCAAGAGTGGAAGTTATAGCTATTGGTCTGTAGTTTGATGGATCTGAAGAGGCACCTTTTTTAGGAACTGGATGGATGTTTGCTTCTTTCCAGGGTACTGGGAAGCATGAGGTATGAGTACACAGACGGAAATTTTTTGCCAATACAGGAGCGAGCACCAAGGAGCAATTCCTAAGTACTATTGGAGGAACTTCATCTGGACCAGGAGCCTTATCTACCGAGAGATTCTGCAAAATAGTTTTGACATGTCTGGTGTGGATCTTAAGTGAGGGAATTTCAGGCGAATTAAAATTAAGTACAGGGACATCTTGATTTACTTCATCTAAGGTTGAGTTGGTGGAGAAAATATCCGCAAGAAGGTTAGCTTTACCTCGTGGGTCACTTACAAGATTGCCAGTCGGAGATTTTAATGGTGGAATGGATGAAGCAGTAGTGAAGTTGGATTTAAATGAGTTAAGAGTAGACCAAAATATTTTGTTATCATTTGGATTATTTAGAAGTTTATTTGCCTGCTTGTGGAGAAAGTTTGATTTAGTTAGGTTTAATACAGTTTTGGCATGATTTCTGATGTTTCTAAAGTAATTAAAGGCTTCATGTGTTTTTGATCTTGTGTATGCATTGTAGGCTATTGCTTTTTGTTCAGTTACTCTAGCACAATTATGGTCAAACCATTTAGGTGAATTAGGTCTTTTACTGTATTTTTGATGAGGAATAAAAGTTTCCATTCCAATTTTTACAAAATCTTGTATGTGGCTCAAGGTGGCTCATCATTAGAAAAGAAAGAGGTCCAGGGAATATCAATAAAGAAACCTTGAAGACCCTCCCAGTCTGCCCTATCGTAATGCCATATACAGCCTTCAGCAAGCTAAGTTCTTCGTTCTGGTGCCGTGGTCCAACATCTACGGATCTTCCTCGTGCTCGTCCTTGTAGTGGCTTCAACGTCAGGGTTGGTCCTCTAACAGGTCTTGACACGGCTGTGAGTTGGCTCTTTACCATCCAGGTGTTGAGAGGTAAGGGAGAGGGATCAGAGAAATTACTAGGGAACACGGATCAGTGTACTGGTAATCTAGCAACTCCTATACTCAAGTCTCGTGCTACATACGGACCAGTGTACTGGTGATACCAAGCCTGGAGGGTTAGAGAGCTTACTAGGCAGTGCGGACCAGTGTAGCCTACTGTCCACCACGCAATTTCTCTCTCGAATAAGGGAGAAGTCATTATGGCCTGGACAACTATCGATACCCAAGTTGGGTATGGCCAGAGAATCTATTAGGCGGCTCGGACCAGTGTACTATCCACCTAACAATTTCTCGGTAGGGTTTGGATCACTACCCATAGGGACTGAGATATAGCAGGCTACACGGACCAGTAGACTGGTAGCAAGCTAAAGCTCAATAACCGGGCTCGACAGACTACTCGGACCAGTATACTGGCAGTAAGTCATTACACAGGATCTGCACAAAAAATTAACGGTCGCTTTCGGATTACTGTAATATACGAGTCAATAGGAGTAATACAGGAATCACTGGGAGTTAGATAGGAGTCACTGAGTCACCGAGCATCACTGGGAGTTGTTAGGAATGAGATGCGAGTATGCCAGGCATGGCCCCCATTGTGTGTTTGACCCTATAATTTAAATTAATTTTTCCTCGAGTATGTCTCTTGTAGGCTATAACTACAGTCCTCTAATATCATCATTAAGTACAATGACTGTATTCATACATCATTACAGACATTAATAATACGATAAGTCTGTATTATTATGTACAGTAAGGTCATGATATCAATGCTTACTATACTTTACGAAACAAATATATTTAAACTATTGTCTTAATAGTGGATATTTAATCCTTCCCACCTTCTTGTTTTCATTCGTTACCGAGTTCTGTAATATTTCATACGATTACCTAAAATAGGTAATACTTATAGGTTGTGTTAGTTTGCTTAAGTTAGGTCAGGGTAGTTGCGGAACTTCTAGATTATTAACCGGCGACTACAACGGCCCCTAAACAACCAAGCCATGATTACGCTGGCTCAAAGTCTACCCCGGCGACTACAACGCCCCTCGAAGTAGTAATCCAAAAGTCCACTCACCACCACCAAGCGAACTTGACATTTCAAAACCCATACAAACACGTATCCACCTCTCTCGTTAACCCGGGAACTGCGGGAAGACTCTTAAGAGTTCCCCCGGCGGACTGCGGGAAGACTCTTAAGAGTCAGAGAAAAGAAAAATCAACTTTAACCCGTACAGCCCCAGCGACGCGCCTGACGCGTCGGCGATGTATGTAACGCACAGCCCCAGAGACGCGCCTGGCGCGTCGCCCCAATTGCGCCGACCGTGACCTCAGGTGTAGCCAATCAAGAGGGCTCAGATTTGTATGGGAACTGTGTACGTATCCCACGCACCCGTGCCGATGGTTGAAAACTCTCAAAGTCCACGTGCGTGCGCGCGAGCACGCAATAACCTGGTTTTTTGGGATAATTGCCTTCAATTTTTTACTCTTATAAAATCCGTTTTCGGGGGCTCTGTAGGACCATTTTTTAAGCTTTTTGAGCGGTTTTTCGTGGTTTTTCCTTCATTCCTAACCCATTCGCTATTGTTTCTGGAATAAAACCATTTTTTGAAAACCGGCCGGGTTCTGGTGCGCAAACATTACAAAACTAGCCGGGGCTCCACGGGTTAAACATCGAAAAAAAAAAAAAAAAAAATTTATTTTTTTTTTGCCCCTGGGCCATGCAAAATATCACTCCTCTACCTCCCCTCCTTCCCCACTTTCCTCCCCTCCTTCAGTTATCACCTATTTTCCCTGTTATTCCCTTATTCTGAGGTATATTTTCGTGCTAACATTAGCGAGTTGCAAGCAGGGCATTGACATCACTGTTAGCAAGCGAGTGCAAGAGAGAGAGAGAGAGAGTATCGATCGACTGTGTCTCAGTGCCCTTGGGGGAAATTGGCGGGAAAGCAGGTTGCCTCACCCATACATTATATAACTCGCGGCCTGTATCTCCGATTTTGACCATCAAAACGCTGTTTTCACTTGTTTTATTGTTGTTTCAGGTTAATACCTTTATAATCAACCCATAATAGGTGCGTATGGATAAGTATTAATGCTATATATGGTAAAATGAATATTTTAGTGATGGAAACAGCTCAAATACGTCAGCACAGGCAGAGGTGTCTAATTACCCCCATGCGCACTTCTTAGGTTAAGGGGAGTTGCAGAACTTGTAGACTACAAGTAGGGTATTGTAACATTGACCATACATTGTTCACATTAATAATTACCTCAACTACCGTAATTTCTTTCTCTAAACACAATCACTGGGTTAATACAATGTCTTGTGGGAATTGTACTTACACAGGTTAATACTAGGCCTATTTATAATGTTTGACCAAGAAAAGTTAACTACCCGTATATTGTATATTATACTTTCACGTAAGAAGTATTACCGGTTTATATGAATAGTATATTTATTAAAGGATACTTCACACAGTCAGGAATGCGAGCTAGAATCACTAGGAGTAGCTGAAAATTCGGATTCCTGGGCCTATTCGCAGTGAAAATCGATGACTCCTAGTGACTCTAGCGATATCCTAGTGTTACGACCTGGCACTCGGGTACACAAGGGCTCTCAATCAGGACTCGAATACGGCTCGCTGCCACAACGGAAACACACGATCCCAACCCCTGAGTACTGCCAGCCGAACAAAAAACACCAATACCCTCCAGAGTTCAATCTGCTATAACGGGGTATACAAGAACTCGGTACTAGTGTTCAACAACAGACTAATAAAGAGACAGGAATTATCTAGTCTGGTCAACAATCAAACAATGAAGTAAGAAACAACAACACCAAAGAATAGTGTTGGCCGAAGCCGAAGTAATCCACCCTTGACTAAGAACTTAAGAAGTCCTCCACCCTCTACTTCGGATCGGCACTATTACGTTACGTTAATTAATAGTCCTTAAGCATCGAGCAAGGAATCTTCTGAAAAAAGTTAGATGCTTCTCGGATGCTCGTAAGAAGTACGTATCGGATTTTGAACAGTAATTCAATAAGCAAAACACTGGCAATTAAATACTATTAAAGGTTTAAATTGGCATAAGAATAATTAAAAGAATATGCAATAGTAAATGGCAAACATTAAAAAGAAGTACTCCGCAAATGCAACGGCAATAGCCTACTCGGATTGTGCTCGTGGGCTACTAATCACTAAAGTAGCCAAGCGTGCAACACATGAAATCAATAGTGCATAAACAATATCATACATAAGGAAAGCTTCAATACTATTCTGTATCTACTAATCGAGTAAAGTCTAGCTGGGGTACTGTGGGCAAAAGGTAGCAGTGACTGAGCAAAAACGGCTCGTAGCCTAGCGAAGTCCTCACAACTGTTTAAAGTATTACGTTAACACTAACAAGTGCACTTTGAGAAATCCAGATCCCTTGCATCTGGTTTTCTCCCGGCTCCTTGACAAAGTAAAAACAAACTGTTAATAAAATACAGGGTGGTTAGGCTCTTGCCCTCACGCACTGTAAATTATTAACTCAACACAGTCATCCGCGAAGACAACCTAGGCTTCACTGAACCGAAACGAGTATGCAGGTTTATCGCTTAACCACTGCATCAAACAACAACTCGTAACACAGAAAAGCCTTACCCCAGTCTAGCATTACCTAGACTAGCAGAAAACAGGAATAATAATAATAACACACAGGGAAATGCATATACAAGTGCAACAAACATAAATCAATCCTATTCTAAGTTAACCCTTCCAAAATAGGCTATCTAATAGGCAAGTATCTAGTGAGAACTCAATCGATAATACGTTGGCTGACTAGCTCTGCACCAACGGGACCATGGAAGTTAAACAGGCAGGGAAAAGAGGAGATAAGAATGTAAGATAGTAGAGAAAGTTCACATCGGTCAGAAGAATATATATAGTTAGCAAGGGAAATGAGAAGTCGCTCTGCCTAATGAGTTCTGATGAAAAAATGGCTAGACTTCCCTTTTTATACCCGGCCCTCTAGTGAGCCCAACGTGAACTACTAAGGACCGCCCACTGACAACCATTACGTCATTTCTCTCTCTCCTCTGGGATAGACAAAGGCTCCCCTAGCACTGAGGGGAGGGGGGAGGGGGGAGTGCTAGTGAGTTAGGCCCACCTCCCGCCTGGCGCACCCACTGACCCCCAACTGTGGCGGTTTCTCTTCCCATCATTACAAATAAGTTTTACACACAATACTTATAACTAATGATATAAAATAGAACTCGTTGACTCAGATGAAAACAAAATACATATTCATAATACTTATAGTACAACGGCTCACATGAACTAAGTTAGGAAACTCTACATAGACTACAGCCAAAGTTCCTGCCCTGACGATCCTGATAACTCCTCCCAACAATAGCAAAAAGACACAATATCATGCTCCCAGAGCGAGCTTACAGCAGCTCAGCCGTTTGATAGTTCGTGGACTACTCAAACTCTATAGGCTATGACAAACTTATACGATTATCTATATCAAAAGAAAGAGTTTTTATATGATTTTTATATTTTAATATGTTTTTCCCGGCTGCACTATAAGGGCAGCCTATTTTCCTCCACTCAAACCCACACACCTGTGATAGCCTACGACTGATCATCCACCCTTGATAAACAATCCGCGATCACATTGTCACATC
Source organism: Paralithodes platypus (assembly GCA_032716605.1). NCBI lineage: Eukaryota > Metazoa > Arthropoda > Malacostraca > Decapoda > Lithodidae > Paralithodes > Paralithodes platypus. The sequence continues at coordinate 74,298,910 of CM064482.1, read as the reverse complement.
CAGCAATATGACGAATGTCCAGGTTATACTCCTGCAACATCAAAGACCACCTGGTCAGTCTCATATGCGATTGTGAAATTGATTCAGGAATCTCAAAGGGTGATGATCAGTGTAGATAACCACGACTGGGCCATAGGCTGGAACATACACCTCGAAGTGCCTGAGCGACAGCACAATCGCCAGTAATTCCTTTTCTATTGTAGAATAGTTCTTTTGTGCAGCATTGAACTTCTTAGAAAAGAAACTTACTGGGTGTTCCACACCTTCATTGTCTGTCTGTAGCAAGACGGCACCAGCCCCTACACCACTAGCATCTGTTGCCAGCTGAAAAGGCCTGTTAAAGTCTGGGGCCCTGAGTATCGGGTGAGTACATAGCAAATGTTTCACCAAAGTGAAAGCCTTTTCACACTCAGGTGCCCACAAAAACTTTTTGTCTTTAGATAACAAATCTGTGAGAGGTGCCAACACCGTTGAGGAACCTTTTATGAAGCGTCTGTAGTAGCCTATCATACCCAAGAATCTCATAATCTGCTTCTTGGTTGTTGGGTGCGGAAATTTATTGATAGCCTGTACCTTGTTCTGAGGAGGGCACACCTGTCCCCTTCCCACTACAAACCCAAGGTACTGCACACTGGCTTTTACGAAGTCACACTTTGCCAAATTTACTACCAGACCTGCTTCACTAAGTTTCCAGAACAAGGTCTCAAGGTGCTCACAATGGCTCTCAAAGTCGTCATCATAAATGATTACATCGTCCAAATATACGGTGCAATTTGGAATGTCCTTTACAATTTCATTCATCAGGTTCTGAAACGTTGCTGGTGCATTCTTAAGTCCGTAAGGCATAACATTACACCGGTAGGTACTCCCGTCCACAACAAAACCACATACCTCTTTAGCACGCTCGGACAAAGGTACTTGCCAGTAACCTTTTACTAAATCTACTTTAGACAAAAAACGAGCATTACCAATTTTGTCAACACTATCATCAACCCGAGGAAGAGGATATGGGTTAGTTGGAAATCAATACAAAAGCGTACCTTGCCATCTTGCCTCCCAGTCTGCCCTATCGTAATGCCATTTAGTCACCAAAATAGGTTCAGAGTGGGAAGGTGTGGTAGGTGATAGACAGGTGGCCTGTATCAGACAGTGATCAGAAGATCCAAGCGGGGACCTCACTGTAACATCATAATTTTCTGAATTGGTTGTTAAAAATAAGTCCAGTAGGTGGGAATTATGATTAGGATTATCTGGTACACGGGTGGGTTGGTTGACTAGTTGAGTGAGATTAAATGAGTCTGCAAATAGCTCACATTCAAGACCAGCATCATCAGTCCTGGCTGAATGAGTGAGCCATTCAACATTATGGACATTAAAATCACCCAACACAGTGATTTCAGAAGAAGCATTTAAGTTGAGGACACTGAGTTGTGAGGACAGAGAATCAAAAAGACTTTGCTCTGGAGGAGTATTTGGGGAACGGTAGATGCAACATATGTATTTAAATTTACCAGCAGAAATTAATTTGTATATAGAATAATCAAAATAGGGACAATTGAAACTAGTAACCTCCTCCAGGGCAATTTCTATACACCATACACTACCATACACTACCTTACCCTACCATACACTACCTTACCCTACCATACACTCCCTTCCTTACCCTACCATACACTCCCTTCCTTACCCTACCATACACTACCTTACTCTACCATACACTACCTTACCCTACCATACACTGACTTACCCTACCAAACACTCCCTGCCTTACCCTACCAAACACTCCCTGCCTTACCCTACCATACATTACCTTACCCTACCATACACTACCTTACCCTACCATACACTCCCTACCTTACCCTACCATACACTACCTTACCCTACCATACACTCCATACCTTACCCTACCATAAACTCCCTGCCTTACCCTACCATACACTACCTTACCCTACCATACACTCCCTGCCTTACCCTACCATACACTACCTTACCCTACCATAACTACCTTACCCTACCATACACTCCCTACCTTACCCTACACTACCTTACCCTACCATACACTCCCTACCTTACCCTACCATACACTCCCTGCCTTACCTTACCATACACTACCTTACCCTACATTACACTCCCTGCCTTACCCTACCATACACTACCTTACCCTACCATACACTACCTTACCCTACCATACACTCCCTGCCTTACCCTACCATACACTACCTTACCCTACCATACACTTCAGGCGGGTGGCCAACACCGAAAGGGGTTGAAATAGGGGAGCCATCCCCCTGCCAAAGGCGGCTTTCTAGGGCCTTTCCTAGCTGATGCTGAGAGGATTGGGTTATAGTCATGTGGTGATGGGCTGGTCTATCAGAGTGAGACCTGAGCAATTTCTGCCATACCCATAGCTTACTCTGACTGTTCCTTTAACTTATATATTTTCTAGATCTCAAGTGACGGCGTCTCTTCCGTGGATTGACCTCCCAATCTACCAAGATTGGTAGCCAAAGCGTCACATTTTTTCCCTTGCCCCTCAACTTTCTCTTCATAATTGCTAAGGGGCACAGGGCCCTGGGTGGGGCTTTGGTTTCCCGGGCGTTTCCGCACCCTCCTCAGCTCCCCGCCATGGAGTGGCTTTGGTCACCCAGGCTTTATTGTGGTCGGCGGGGAGGGTTCTGTGGGGGCACTCGGTTGTGGCCTTGGAATTGCTCGGGGCCTTGGGGCTGTTCGGCCAGGCAGCTTGGGGAACAACAACAACAACAACAACAACAACAAAAAACATACACTTCCTTTCCCTACCATACACTCCCTACCTTACCCTACCATATACTCCCTGCCTTACCCTACCATACACTACCTTACCCTACCATACACTACCTTACCCTACCATACACTCCCTTACCCTACCATACACTCCCTGCCTTAACCTACCATACACGTAGACCCTACCATACTCCTTACCTAAAATACACTCCCTACCTTACCCTACCATACACTCCCTTACCCAACCATACACTCCCTTACCCTAAAATACACTCCCTACCTTACCCTACCATACACTACCTTACCCTAAAATACACTCCCTTCCTTACCCTACCATACACTACCTTACCTTACCCTACCATGCACTACCTTACCCTACCACACACTCCCTTACCCTACCATACACTACCTTATCCTACCATACACTACCTTACCCTACCATACACTCCCTACCTTACCCTACCATACACTACCTTACCCTACCATACACTCCCTACCTTACCCTACCATATACTACCTTACCCTAAAATACACTCCCTACCTTACCCTACCATACACTACCATACACTACCTTACCCTACCATACACTACCTTACCCTACCATACACTCCCTTCCTTACCCTACCAAACACTACCTTACCCTACCATACACTACCTTACCCTACCATACACTACCTTACCCTACCATACACTAGCTTCCGTACCCTACCATACACTCCCTTACCTTACCATACACTACCATACACTCCCTGCCTTACCCTACCATACACTACCTTACCCTACCATACACTACCTTATCCTACCATACACTACCTTACACTCCCTACCTTACCCTACCATACACTCCATTACCCTACCATACACTACCTTATCCTACCATACACTACCTTACACTCCCTACCTTACCCTACCATACACTCCCTGCCTTACCCTACCATACACCTGCCTTACCCTACCATACACTCCCTACCTTACCCAACCATACACTCCCTGCCTTACCCTACCATACACTCCCTTACCCTACCATACACTAGCTTATCCTACCATACACTACCTTACACTCCCTACCTTACCCTACCATACACTCCCTGCCTTACCCTACCATACACCTGCCTTACCCTACCATACGCTCCCTACCTCACCCTACCATACACTACCTTACCCTAGCATACACTCCCTTACCCTACCATACACTCCCTTACCCTGCCATACACTACCTGCATTACCATACCATACACTACCTTACCCTACCATACACTCCCTACCTTACCCTACCATACACCTTCCTTACCCTACCATACACTCCCTACCTTACCCTACCTGCCTTACCCTACTATACACTACCTTCCTAACCCTACCATACACTCTCTACCTTACCCTACAATACACTCCCTGCCTTACCCTACTGTGCACATTCCTAACCCTACCATACACTCTCTACCTCACCCTACCATACAATCCCTTCCTTACCCACCATACACTACCTTACCCTACCATACACTACCTTACCCTACCATACACTCCCTTCCTTACCCTACCATACAATCCCTTCCTTACCCTACCATACACTACCTTACCCTACCATACACTACCTTACCCTACCATACACTCACTTACCCTACCAAACACTCCCTGCCTTACCCTACCTACCTTACCCTACCATACACTCCCTACCCTACCCTACCATACACTACCTTACCCTACCATACACTCCCTACCTTACCCTACCATACACTCCCTGCCTTACCCTACCATACACTACCTTACCGTACCATACACTCCCTACCTTACCCTGCCTTACCCTACTATACACTACCTTCCTAACCCTACCATACACTCTCTACCTTACCCTACAATACACTCCCAACCTTACCCTACCATACACTACCTTACCCTACCATACACTACCTTACCCTACCATGCACTCCCTTACCCTAAAATACACTCCCTACCTTACCATACCACTACTTACCCTACCATACACTACCTTACCCTAAAATACACTCCCTTGCTTACCCTACCATACACTACCTTACCCTACCATACACTACCTTACCCTACCATACACTCCCTTACCTTAAAATACACTCCCTACCTTACCCTACCATACACTACCTTACCCTACCATACACAACCTTACCCTACCATACACTACCTTACCCTACCATACACTCCCTTACCTTACCATACACTCCCTTCCTTACCCTACCATATACCTTACCCTACCATACACTACCTTACCCTACCATACACTACCTTACCCTACCATACACTCACTTACCCTACCAAACACTCCCTGCCTTACCCTACCATACACTACCTTACCCTACCATACACTCCCTACCCTACCCTACCATACACTACCTTACCCTACCATACACTCCCTACCTTACCCTACCATACACTCCCTGCCTTACCCTACCATACACTACCTTACCGTACCATACACTCCCTACCTTACCCTACCTGCCTTACCCTACTATACACTACCTTCCTAACCCTACCATACACTCTCTACCTTACCCTACAATACACTCCCAACCTTACCCTACCATACACTACCTTACCCTACCATACACTACCTTACCCTACCATGCACTCCCTTACCCTAAAATACACTCCCTACCTTACCATACCATCCACTACCTTACGCTACCATACACTCCCTTACCCTACCATACACTACCTTACCCTAAAATACACTCCCTTGCTTACCCTACCATACACTACCTTACCCTACCATACACTCCCTTACCTTAAAATACACTCCCTACCTTACCCTACCATACACTACCTTACCCTACCATACACAACCTTACCCTACCATACACTACCTTACCCTACCATACACTCCCTTACCTTACCATACACTCCCTTCCTTACCCTACCATATACCTTACCCTACCATACACTACCTTACCCTACCATACACTACCTTACCCTACCATACACCACTTTACCCTAAAATACACTCCCAACCTTACCCTACCATACACTACCTTACCCTACCATACACTACCTTACCCTACCATGCACTCCCTTACCCTAAAATACACTCCCTACCTTACCATACCATCCACTACCTTACGCTACCATACACTCCCTTACCCTACCATACACTACCTTACCCTAAAATACACTCCCTTGCTTACCCTACCATACACTACCTAACCATACACTACCTTACCCTACCATACACTCCTTACCTTAAAATACACTCCTACCTTACCCTACATACACTACCTACCATACACAACCTTACCCTACCATACACTACCTTACCCTACCATACACTCCCTTACCTTACCATACACTCCCTTCCTTACCCTACCATACACTCCCTGCCTTACCCTACCACACACTCCCTTACCCTACCATACACTCCCTTCCTTACCCTACCACACACTCCCTTACCCTACCATGCACTCCCTTCCTTATCCTACCATACGCTCCCTGCCTTACCCTAGCACACACTCCCTTACCCTACCATACACTACCTTATCCTACCATACACTACCTTACCCTACCATACACTCCCTACCATACCCTACCATATACCTTACCCTACCATACACTACCTTACCCTACCATACACTACCTTACCCTACCATACACCACTTTACCCTAAAATACACTCCCTACCTTACCCTACCATACACTCCCTTCCTTACCTTACCATACACTACCTTACCCTACCATACACTCCCTACCTTACCCTACCATACACTACCTTTCCCTACCATACACTACCTTACCCTACCATACACTCCCTACCTTACCCTACCATACACTACCTTACCCTACCATACACTACCTTACACTCCCTACCTTACCCTACCATACACTCCCTTACCCTACCATACACACCTTACACTCCCTACCATACACTCCCTGCCTTACCCTACCATACACCTGCCTTACCCTACCATACACTCCCTACCTTACCCTACCATACACTTCCTGCCTTACCCTACCATACACTCCCTTACCCTACCATACACTACCTTATCCTACCATACACTACCTTATACTCCCTACCTTACCCTACCATACACTACCTTACCCTACCTTACCTTTGGATACCTTTGGATGTGTTCGCCGCTCTTCTAGCGGCACCAAGGAGCGCGACGCCCCTCGTTACGGGTGGTGATTTGGTGCAGTAGACTGTTTGAAGCGACAGCTCGCTCCCATACACTTCCTTACCCTACCATACACTCCCTTACCCTACCATACACTCCCTTACCCTGCCATACACTACCTGCCTTACCCTACCATACACCTGCCTAACCCTACCATACACTCTCTACCATACACTCCCTACCTTACCCTACCATACACTACCTTACCCTACCATACACTCCCTTACCCTACCATACACTACCTTACCCTACCATGCACTCCCTACCTTACCCTACCACACACTCCATGTCTTACCCTACCAGACACTCCCTTACCCTACCATGCACTCCCTACCTTACCCTACCATACACTCCCTACCTTACACTCCCTGCCTTACACTACCATCCACTCTCTTACCCTACCATACACTCCCTCCCTTACCTTACTATACACTCCCTATCTTACCCTACCATACACTCCCCTACCTTACCATACCATACACTCCCTACCTTACCCTACCCTTTTGGTAGTAGTAGGGGTAGGCAGCCCCGCCCAGGGAAGTACTACCGCCAAGGTTTCGGGAGACTCAGGGAATAGCCTGAATTCCATTTTCTCTCCCAGGCCTTGGTAGCTGGATACATATCTTTCTGCCTCACACATCAGGGGTATCAGGAAAACCCTCTTTATATAACATACACATCCAACTTCACGACATTGCCCTACATCGCTATCCTCTATCCATAAAATACTACTCTTCCCACTACATATCACACATGTAACACCATACACTTACCTTATAAATATGGCAGTACAATTGTTAAGAGCAAACCTGGTGGTCCCTCGGATATCCACCCCCGGCAGGGTTGGGTTATTGACACAGGGCCCTCCCGGTCGTCATCATGCGACTGTGTCAAGAGCATTGCAACGTCCCAAAGCTGCTTGTCAGTACAGCTATTTCTTTAGTAATATAAGGGGACTTCACTCTAACATCAATTCTGTACACCAATTTCTTCAAGCAGAATCCCCTACTCTCCTTTTTTTGACAGAGACTCAAGTAACATCCACATCTGACACATCTAGATTTAATTTTCCAGGTTATCAACTGCTCCAAAATTTCAGACCTAAAGGTGGTGTATGTTGCTTCGCAAAATCTGAAATTGCCCTGGAGGAGGTTACTAGTTTCAATTGTCCCTATTTTGATTATTCTATATACAAATTAATTTCTGCTGGTAAATTTAAATACATATGTTGCATCTACCGTTCCCCAAATACTCCTCCAGAGCAAAGTCTTTTTGATTCTCTGTCCTCACAACTCAGTGTCCTCAACTTAAATGCTTCTTCTGAAATCACTGTGTTGGGTGATTTTAATGTCCATAATGTTGAATGGCTCACTCATTCAGCCAGGACTGATGATGCTGGTCTTGAATGTGAGCTATTTGCAGACTCATTTAATCTCATTCAACTAGTCAACCAACCCACCCGTGTACCAGATAATCCTAATCATAATTCCCACCTACTGGACTTATTTTTAACAACCAATTCAGAAAATTATGATGTTACAGTGAGGTCCCCACTTGGATCTTCTGATCACTGTCTGATACAGGCCACCTGTCTATCACCTACCACACCTTCCCACTCTGAACCTGTTTTGGTGACTAAATGGCATTACGATAGGGCAGACTGGGAGGGTCTTCAAGGTTTCTTTATTGATATTCCCTGGACCTCTTTCTTTTCTAATGATGCACACTCCACCTTGAGCCACATACAAGATTTTGTAAAAATTGGAATGGAAACTTTTATTCCTCATCAAAAGTACAGTAAAAGATCTAATTCACCTAAATGGTTTGACCATAATTGTGCTAGAGTAACTGAACAAAAAGCAATAGCCTACAATGCATACACAAGATCAAAAACACATGAAGCCTTTAATTACTTTAGAAACATCAGAAATCATGCCAAAACTGTATTAAACCTAACTAAATCAAACTTTCTCCATAAGCAGGCAAATAAACTTCTAAATAATCCAAATGATAACAAAATATTTTGGTCTACTCTTAACTCATTCAAATCCAACTTCACTACTGCTTCATCCATTCCACCATTAAAATCTCCGACTGGCAATCTTGTAAGTGACCCACGAGGTAAAGCTAACCTTGCAGATATTTTCTCCACCAACTCAACCTTAGATGAAATAAATCAAGATGTCCCTGTACTTAATTTTAATTCACCTGAAATTCCCTCACTTAAGATCCACACCAGACATGTCAAAACTATTTTGCAGAATCTCTCAGTAGATAAGGCTCCTGGTCCAGATGAAATTCCTCCAATAGTACTTAAGAATTGCTCCTTGGTGCTCGCTCCTGTATTGGCAAAATGTTTCCGTCTGTTTACTCATACCTCATGCTTCCCAGTACCCTGGAAAGAAGCAAACATCCATCCAGTTCCTAAAAAAGGTGCCTCTTCAGATCCATCAAACTACAGACCAATAGCTATAACTTCCACTCTTGGCAAAGTTTTTGAAATTATATTAAATAATCACATAATTAAGCATCTGGAGAATAATAAATTAATCAGTGATAGGCAATATGGTTTTAGACGATGTCGATCAACTGCAGACATTCTTTGCCTTCTTACGCATCAAATCAACCAAGCTACAGACCAACATGGTGAAACACATACAATAGCACTGGATATATCAAAGGCATTTGATAGAGTCTGGCATCAATCCTTATTGTCGAAGATGTCACACTACGGCCTTGCATCATTAGTTCCACTAATTTCTTCTTATCTTCATAACAGAAAAATACGTGTAATGGTAGATGGCCTTTATTCTCAATTTCACTCAATAAATGCTGGTGTTCCCCAGGGATCAGTTTTGGCCCCAACTCTGTTCCTCATTCATATCAATGATCTCATATCTACCACTCATAATCCAATACATTCCTACGCAGATGACTCAACACTCCACAGTTCCTTCACATTTACCAATTCTTTCACCCAACCCGATCTTATAAATTCAAAAATAAACACTGCAATTTCTCTGAACCAGGACCTTTCTAGAATTAATGAATGGGGACAAGAGAATCTAGTTTCCTTTAATGCACAGAAAACCAAGTACATTCAATTTTCTAACCGACAGAATCTCACTGACTCCCATATATTTTTTAATGATGTAAATATTCCCACTTCCCCTAGTATTGACATTCTCGGTGTAACATTAATTACTAACTTGAGCTGGACACATTATGTTAGAGGCATTGCTAAGAATGCCTCTAAAAAACTGGGACTCCTGTACAGAGTTCGAGAATTCTTCACTGACGAGCAGTTGGCCGTAATATATAAAAGTCATGTGCGCTCTCAGATGGATTACTGTTCACCTCTGTGGGGTGGAAGTGGAGTGGTTGCATTGAGGCAGTTGGACAAAATTCAAAATAAAGCTATTAGATTAATCAATAACCCTGCAATCACACAGGACCTTCCTACATTAGCCATACGAAGAAACGTTGCATCCCTTGCATTATTCTACAGATATTTTCACAGCAATTGTTCCGAGGAACTTGCTTCAATTGTGCCGCCTCTCCACATCTTTCCCCGTAGAACTAGGGCAGCTGAGAGCGCCCATGAATTTACACTTTCTCCTCCACAATGCAGAACTTCTGCTTATCAGAATTCATTTATCCCCAGAGCTACTACTCTTTGGAATTCACTTCCCTCGAATTGCTTTCCACAAACTTACAATCAACAAATGTTTAAATCCAGTTGTTACAAACATTTTATGAATGGAGGATGCCTTTAGGCACATGGACCTTTTTGTTTTATCTGTGTTTTTCCTTCCTCCGTTCATTGTCTCTTAAAAAAAAAAAAAAAAAAAAAAAAACATGCACTCCCTACCTTACCCTACCATACACTTCCTTACCCTACCATACACTAGCTTACCCTACCATACACTCCCTACCATACACTCCCTACCTTACCCTACCATACACTCCCTGCCTTACCCTACCATACACTCCCTACCTTACACTCCCTGCCTTACCATACCATACACTCCCTACTTTACCCTACCATGCACTTCCTGCCTTACCCTATCATACACTCCCTTACCCTGCCATACACTACCTGCCTTACCCTACCATACACTCCCTACTTTACCCTACCATACACTCCCTACCTTACCCTTCCATACACTCCCTACTTTACTCTACCATACACTCCCTACCATACACTCCCTACTTTACCCTACCATGCAATCCCTGCTTTACCCTATCATACACTCCCTACCATACACTCCCTGCCTTACCCTACCATACACTCCCTGGCTTTCCCTACCATACACTCCCTACTTTACCCTACCATACACTCCCTACCTTTCCCTACCATACACTCCCTACTTTACCCTACCATGCAATCCCTGCTTTACCCTATCATACACTCCCTACCATACACTCCCTGCCTTACCCTACCATACACTCCCTGGCTTTCCCTACCATACACTCCCTACTTTACCCTACCATGCACTCCCTGCCTTACCCTACCATACACTCCCTACCTTACCCTCCCTGCCTTACCCTGCCATACACTCCCTAGCTTACCCTACCATACCCTCCCTGCCTTACCCTACCATACACTCCCTACCTTACCCTACCATACACTCCCCCTTACCCTACCATGCACCTTCCTTACCCTACCATACACTCCCTACCTTACCCTACCATAAACCCCCTGCTTTACCCTACCATACACTCCCTACCTTACCCTACCATACACTCCCTACCTTACCCTACCATATACTCCCTGCTTTACCCTACAGTACACTGCATGCATTACTCTACTGTGCGCTCCCTGCCTTACCCTACCTTATACTCCCTACCTTACTGTATCCTTGCCTTGCCGTATCTAACTCTGCCTTCATATCTTATGGACTGCCCTAGTGATCTACCATACGTGACCCGACTCTACTCACCCGTGCTCTATCCATTCCTGCTCAGCTCTGCCTTACCCAACCAATCATTACCGTACCGTGCCTTATCTTACCATGTCTTATTCTACACTGCCTGTATCTAACCATATACTATTATTGCCTATCTTATCCCTACCCTACCCTACCCTAACTTCTCCTAGCCTACCATAGCTTACTCTGACTGTTCCTTTTACTTATATATTTTTTAGATCTCAAGTGACGGCGTCTCTTCCGTGGATTGCCCTCCGAATCTACCAAGATTGGCAGCCAAAGCGTCACATTTTTCCTTTGCCCCTCAACTTTCTCTTCATAATTGCTGAGGGGCACGGGGCCCTGGGTGGGGCTTTGGTTTCCCGGGAGTTTCCGCACCCTCCTCAGCTCCCCGCCATGGAGTGGCTTCGGTCACCCAGGCTTTATTGTGGTCGGCAGGGAGGGTTCTGTGGGGGCGCTCGGTTATGGCCTTGGACTTGCACGGGACCTTGGGGCTGTTCGGCCAGGCAGCTTGGGGAACAACAACAACAACAACAACAACAACAACAACAATTGTGATTAGGTTTCGACTCCCGAAGATCATTCTTGAAATGTGTGAAATCGTCAATGATAGTCATAGTGAAAATGAAACAGGGTCTTCATTATATTGCTAGGGTTAATGCTGCATAGCAACCACTGTTACCTCGTTACCTAAACCTTGTATCATTATCAAATTTCGATATCAGTTACAGAATCAGCCCTTGTTACGGTCACAATAATATAACACCAATTCTTCATTCACCTTTCAGTACGGTACAAGCCCCAACACTCTGGGGAGCAATGTAGTTCAAGGGCTGTGTATTATGTTAATGTAAATGTGAGAGTGTCTATGTTTTAGAGTATAATTGTGACCGCTCGCATTCCCCCCAACTATCGTCCAATTGCTCTAACCTCTTGCATCTCCAAAGTTTTTGAAACATTTCTGAATTCAAAATTTCTTAAGCATTTGTCTTCTCACAATCTACTTTCAGATCGCCAGTATGGTTTCCTTAATGGCCGCTCTACTGGTGATCTGCTCTCTTATCTAACTAACTCTTGGTCATCCTCCTTTCGGGACTTCGGTGAGACCTTTTCTATTGCCCTAAACATATCGAAAGCCATCGATAGAGTCTGGCACAAATCTCTAATCTCCAAACTACCCTCCTATGGTTTCTACCCCTCCATATGTGCCTTTGTCTCTAATTTCCTCTCAGGTCGTTCCATAGCTCACATCCTTAACCTATCAACTCCGGTTTTCCTCAGGGTTCTGTTCTGTCTGCAGTTATCTTTCAAATATTATTAATCTTCTCAACTGTACCTTCAGTCCTATCCATTCATATGCTGATGATTCTACTATTCAACTATCTTTACAGAACGACCCAGCATGCAATCACTTCAAAAGTCATGTGATGAGGCCATATCACACTTATCTTCTAACCTATCAACCATTTCCGATTGAGTCAGAGAAAATCTTGTTACTTTCAATACTCCCAAAACCCAATTTCTCCATTTATCTACCCATCAAGAACTTCCACAGGGAGTGTTCCCTTATAGGGCCTACTTCGACAATACACAAATCAACCCTTCATCTTCTCTCAGTATTCTTCGTGTTTCTTTTTCTTCTGGCATTTATTGGAAAGATCATATTACCACTCTTGCTAAAACAGCTTCCCAGAAGTTAAGTGTGCTCAACTGTCTCCATGGGTCCTTCACCCCTGCACAGCTTCTTGCTCTGTATAGGGGCACAGTGCGCCCATGTATCGAGTATTGTTCACATGTGTGGGGAGGTTCCCCCATACCACACTTCTCAAAATGGTAGAGTAAAAAGCATCTCGTCTCACCACTCACCTCCTCTCATTAATTCCCTACTATCTCTCTGTACTCGCCACAATGTTGCATCTCTCTCACTCTTTTACCGCTATTACATTAATCAATGTTCTTCAGAGCTCTCTCAGTGTAGGCCTATACCCCCTCCCTTATGGAGAGAGGGGGCACCCGCCTTTCATCACACTCCCACCCTTATTGTGTCCAACTCTCAAACCCAAGATTGAACAAATTATCTGTCTTTCTTCTACTCAACAAGCAACTCTATCCCTCAATTTGCCTCTCCCTTATCCTATGATTTAATCTTTTTCAAGATCAGTGTGTCCAGACATTTTGACTCTATCGCACCTTGATTTTGGCGCTCCGTCACTCTTTCAACTTTGGGAGAGACACTTGTTACAGGCAACTTTGCCTTTTGTCTCCTTCATTCACATAGACATATAATATACGTGTTGCGAGCACATGTCTGCATTTTTTTTCTTCATTCGTGTGATTGATGTCAATTAATATATGTACTATTTCTACATGTTAATCTTAGATGACTTCGTTGAGCAAATGTAAGCTTGTAAATAAGGCCAACAATAACCTATGCCACATTATAAAGGTTTTGCACAACTATCCATTACTCGGGGTACGCGATGGACGTGGTTGACTGAATATTTTAAAGAACTTACCTCTTCCTCCTGCAGTGGATGTTGATGTACCGCTGATAAGGGAGGGAAATGAGTGGAAGTTTCCTGTAGGCTACTGCTGTTTGCAGATGATACAGTTCTGATGAGCCATAGTGAATGAGAGTTGCAGGGTCTGGTAAATATGTTTAGAACAGGGTGTGAAAAATGGAATCTTAAGGTAAATGCGAGGAAGAGCAAGGTTATGGTCTTTGAAAGGGGTGCAGCCAAGAGTGTGAGGTGAGGTTGAACGGTCAGGCTATGGAGAATGTCAGATCATTCAAGTATTTGGGCAGTGTGTTGAGTAAAGATGGGAGTATGGATGATGAAGTGTGGGAGAGGGTGTAACAGAGGAAGAGGGTTGTAGGAACGCTGAAAGCAGTACCGGTAACAAGAAATAGGGTGGTCAGCTTGGAAGTAAAGAAGTCCTTGCATGACAGTGTGGTATTCCCGACATTGACTTACGGGAGTGAAGCATGGACGTTGGTGAAGAAACTCAAACCAAGAGTGATATTTTTTTTATTTTATTTTATTTTATTTTTTTTATTTTTTTTCTATATTCCAACTACTCCCTCTCGGGCATAGACTGAGAGCCTGTACATTCCACCGCTCAACACGGTGAAGCCCGTGAGGTCTTGTTCCAGTCTGGGGAGTGAGACATGTGAAGCATCCATCATGGCTCGAAGCAGCTCCATCTCTGAAGCGGCTGGTTGCTTCGTTCAAGTGCTTCACCGTCTCACCCTCCAGACTCAGACCCTCACTCTCAGAACTCCACCTATTGAGCAGTGAACTCACTAGGCATTGTCCCCCTGTAACATATTTTGAATATGGGAATATTCATACAGTGTTATTTAATCAGGGAACAATGAGGGTATTTTTTTGGCATTTCGGTGGGCTTTGTGGTAATGCACAAATTCAATCCCAATAATATCTTCCCATTGACATATCGGGATTTGAACCCGGGTCCATTGGATTACCAATCCAGTGGCATGACCACTCCACCACACCTCCCCTACTTGAGAAGTGCGTGCAGAGTTACATGGAGGGATAGACAGATGAATGAGAAAGTATGAGAGAGGAGTGGTGTGGATGTAGATGTGCTGGAAAGTGTGAAAAGGAACACTTAGAGATGGTTCGGCCATATGGAACGTATGGGAAGTGAGAGAATAACTAAGAGAGTGTATGAGAGCGAGGTGGAAGGACAGAGATGGAGAGGTAGACCGAATGAGTGGTGAAAGGATGGAGTGAAGAAGTATATGAGTGAAGGCAGTGCTGGATGGGAGGAGGGGCGTCGACTGACTGGGGACAGAGGTGCATAGGGGCGTTTCGTTCGTGGCCACCCCTTCGGGGATCACGGCGTCCGGCAATAGATAGATAGATTAGACCTCTTCCTCCTTACAATCGACTCTGCTGCATTATACTTTCTGCAACATATTCCTCCCCAATACAATTCCTCACTTATTTCACCCTGGTCTCCCGGGGGGTTTACAACAGAGGATTTAAGATATAAACGCACTAGCTTTCTAATTTATACTTGATAGTGATTGTGTGTGGTAATAATTAGAGTGCGGAAGAAGGGCAGAAATTGGGTTTATCTCCAGGGAGTGCGAGGATGACCTTCAGAGGGTGGCCGGCAGGGCGAGGGTGTTTCCTGCAACCCCTCTATGACATTTTCAGTATTTGAGGACACGTTTTTACACTTTTTTCTGGTTATCATTAGAAGATTTTGTGCATTTTAGGAATTATCATTAGGAGGCAAAGGGGTAAAAACTTAAATCTCAATCGCCTCTTTTGCTCCCGTAAGGTCTTCCTAAACTGAATAAATTTGTCTCATAATAATCAAAATATACAATTAAAGTGCGTCATGCTCCCTAAGGGATTATTTTGAATAGGGTAAAGGCTCTGGTACTATATCTGGTACTACCCTATCCACACCTAGAGAACATTATGCATACTTACAGTATTGTGCATTTTGTTTCATACTAATCATATTTTTGAAGTAATTATAAACTGCTTAAGCTTTTACATCATCATATTATTTTGTCAGCTATTTTTCTTAATAAATGTGTGATATAATATTATCAGTAAGCTGGTATGGGCGGGTGATTGGTACGAGAAGGTGTATTGGTGGTTTTACCCTCATCTGAACAAAACTTACACTAATAACTTCAAACAGTAACGTGTCTATTAACCTGTGATAATGAGCTCCTGCCTTCCAATATGGATAGTCAAACAAACCTATAATAGTAACTCCTAACAATATAATGCCAATTAACCTATGATGATTATCTCCTGGCTTCCAATATGGATATCCGAATATACATTTAATAGTAACTTCTAACAAACTATCTATTGCCGGACCTCTTACTTCCCTTTATGACGTTAACCCTTTGAGTACCAGCGACGTGTGTTATTGTTTATTCTAGCTATATTTAGTCGATATTATGCAGCTTAGGAAGGATCTGTAGGAATTAATAGGGTTGTTTGAGATAGTATGAAGCCTTATTATTGCTATAGGTCCTTCCTAAGCTGAATAAAATCGTCTAGTAGCTGTCAGAATATGATGAAAAAGACGTCTCTGGTACTGTATGGGTTAATATTATTCTACAGTCTACTGTGCGTGCGCTTGCAGTGAATAGTGGTATGTATACAGTATACACCTGATATATATTTTTGGGTTTATTTAACGAATTTGACAGGCTAATGTAATCTTGCGAAACATACATATGAGTGAGTGTTTTCCCTCCATTAATGTTGACCGTATATAAATAAGTAGTACACCAATTAATTGAGCAGGTGATTGTATAAGTCTTATTATGGCAACTCCTACTGTATATTATTTTACCTATTCAATCCATGTTCACTTTCGTATATCTAAGGTAGCATATCAGCTAGGCCTACTTATGCAAGTCATTTTACATGTCAACGCCTATTATTAATCACCCTATCCTAATGTAAGCTAGTCATTTTACTCGAACCTATTCCATATCTACTTAAATGTAACTTATCAGGATAAATAAAGAACACAATAGTGGTATTTTATGAATGTAGAGAGTCTGTCAAATTAGATGCCTTATTACATAGGCTATGTACTGTATGAAAGTATAAAGTGGATTGCATAAAATAATCTCGTTAGCAGCGGTGTTCGGAGGCTGGGGGTATCGGAGTTTGGAATACTTCGGCATTTCGGCTAAATTCGAATTTAATAATTTTTAAGTAGGCTAGTCGATCGTTCATCAGTAACTCGAAATGCCTTATATTTAATAGAAACACATAATTATTATTTAGTTGATGCAATGCCAATACATATCGTAAATGAGCGAAAGAACTGTGTTATGGTTTTACTTAAGGGAGCCCACCTCGCTTTGGCTTGTATCCATTCGGCCCCATTCAGCCTACTGTTTTAAGACGTTTAGCCCAACCAGTGTCTATATTTTCCTGGCGAGCAGTAGCGAGCCAGTATATATATTTTTTGTTTTGGCAGCAAGCTAAATTTGTAAATTTTTCGATAGAAAAATGTCTCCGGCGAAGCAGGATTTCTCCATACAATGCTGGCTTGCTGTCGCTCGCCAGGATGAAATCGACACCTGGATGGGGATACACGTCTTAATTTTAAAACAGTTGGCTGAATGGGGCCGAATGGATACAAACCAGGGAAAGAGAGCAAAGGAGAGAAAACAAAAAAAAACAGTAACCCCCCTTAAGATTCGGCCACACTAGAGACCCTGCAGTAAGAGTAGCCAGCTTTTGATTTAGATGGCATTTTGGCGACTCGTTGATCAAACAACCAGGTTTTAATATATTGTTGATCATCAATTAGAATATTATATCCAAAGACCAAACAATATTATCCTATACTAGTATTCCCGAATGTGTATAATGGGTAGGCTATGGGGATATAGGAGTGGAAAGAGAGGACAATATATATACAGTGTCACCAAGATGGCGGACGTTGGCCGATCTCCGTCATTATAGGATCTCTAATGCGCACACACACACACACACACACACACACACACACGCACGCACACACACGCACACGCACACACACACACACACACACACAGTCCGGCTTTGTTCTCAGCTACAAGCCAAGCGCAGGGAAAAACAAATAATGAAATATAAATTTAAAAGTTTTTGTCCGTGGGCGAGAGTGTAAGCAGTGCAAGACAAACAAAGGGTATGACGTACTAAAGGATCAGATACAGCGTGGGTAAATATGTACACTCACTCACGCACACTAGGGGACTAGTGTTTTATATGCAGCCATTTATTTGGATTTAATTTTAGGCGCAACTTTTGTTTTATTAACTAGTGTACTGGGATATGGATTTAAAATTGATGTAAACCCAATTACATTCATAATATATGTTTCCAGAGGTATAGGGCCTACTTGTATAATAAAAACTGTTAGAATTTACAAACTTGGCGGGTGCCCAACCCCGAAAGGGGTTGAAATAGGGGAGCTATCCCCCCGCCAAAGGCAGCTGTCTAGGGCCTTTCCTAGCTGATGCTGAGAGGATTGGGTTCTAGTCATGTAGTGATGGGCTGGTCTATCAGAGTGAGAACTGAGTGATCTCTGCCATACCCATAGCTTACTCTGACTGTTTCTTTTACTTATATATTTTCTAGATCTCAAGTGGTCGCTTCTGTGTATTGACCTCCCAATCTACCAAGATTGGAAGCCAAAGCGTCACATTTTTCCTTTGCCCCTCAACTTTCTCTTCATAATTGCTGAGGGGCACAGGGCCCTGGGTGGGGCTTTGGTTTCTCGGGCGTTTCCGCACCCTCCTCAGCTCCTCGCCATGGAGTGGCTTCGGTCACCCAGGCTTTATTGTGGTAGGCAGGGAAGGCTCTGTCGGGGTGCTCGGTTATGGCCTTGGCCTTGCTCGGGGCCTTGGGGTTGTTCAGCCAGGCAGCCTGAGGAACAACAACAACAACAACAAACTTTTATACTGTACAGTTTGCTCAAGATACTCCTGTCACCCAAACCATGTGTAATGGTATATTACTTATGTGGGATAATTCTATGTACAGTTTCCTTCACTTCCACGGATTAGGTTAGTAATACTGTAATGCATTGCGTAATCTGGAAAATACATTTTGTGATATTATATAAACTTAGACAATAATTGTAAAATACACAGAACTGCCAGCTTATATAAAACATTACCAGCTAATGGTAACGTGAAAGTGAAGGCAATTGTACATATAGAATGTAATAACTACTAGGAAAAAATCCTAGCAATTGCCACAGCTTATGGCTTCAACAGTAGCACAATGAGCAGTTTGTAAGTTGCAGTATAATTATGATGTGGGGTAAATTAGTAAAGGAACTATCACTCAAAGAATCGTGTTTCCATCAAATTTTCAAGTATGCAAATATATGTATGGAAATTGATTAATGAAGGTATTTATGTAGATATTGATAATAAAATCGTATAATTGTGTAAGTGCAAAGCGATGTTCACACATATATCAAAAACAAGAATTGTATTTATTTTGTATAAGGGAGAACCTAAGAGGATTACAGGGTACACATCTTTATAGTGACTGAACTCTTTGCCCCAACTGTGCCGTTGCATCACAGTTGGGGCAGATAAAATCTTGTTGCTTCCAATGCTTCCAAAACCCAATTTCTCCATTTATCTACCCGTAAAGGACTATCCCTTATACTTCAACAATTCACAATCAATCCTTCATCTTCTCTCAGTATTCTAGGAATCTCTTCCTCTCCTGATCTCACTTGGAAAGACCATATAACCATATTACCACCATTGTTAAAACAGCTTCCCAGAAGCTTGGTGTGCTCAACCGCCTCTGGGGGTTCTTTACCCCTGCACAGCTTCTTGCTCTGTACAGGGGCACAGTGCGTCCATGTATTGAGTATTGTTCGCATGTGTGGGGAGGATCCTCTTACACAGGACTTCTTGACAAAGTAGAAAAGCAAGCCTTTTGTCTCATTAACTTACGTCCACTCACTGATTCTTTGCAATCTCTCTCTCTTCGCCGCAGTGTTGCATTTCTCTCGCTATTCTACCGCTATTATAATAATCAATGTTCCTCAGAGCTCTCTCAGTGTATACCACCTCCTCTACGTAGGGTACGTAGCACCCGTCTTGCAACACAATCCCATCCCTACTCTGTGCAACTCTCCAATCCAAAAGTGAAACGATATTCTCAAACCTACTTCTATTCAACAGCTGAGCTCTGGAACTCTCCCTGAATCAATTTTTTCCTCATCCTATGACTTAAATTGCTTCAAACTCCGTGTGTCCAGGCATTTTGGCTCGATCGTTCCTTGATTTTGGCCCTGTCACTCTTTTAACTGGAGGAGGCACTCGTTACAAGCAGTTCTGCCTTTTGTCTCCCTCATCCACATAGAAAAAAAAAGAAAACAAAAAAGCACAGTAGGAGAGATCGACCATCTGTTTAAACTTTGTTCTTTGGACGCCATTTTGGTGTGTAGCCTAATGATCTAGCAACGGGGTGATATACTGTATACTGTACAGTACATGCTGTATATTTTTTATCATGTAGAATTTATATCCAACGCCCAAACTATATATCCTGTACCAGTATTACCAAATGTTTATTACGAGTATGGACATGTTTGAGTGTGGCGAGAGGCTAATGACTCCAGTGGCACCAATATGGCGGAGGTTGACCGATCTCTGTTACTATAGGGTCTCTACCACAGGGGACTATCTAAAAGGCCTCATTATGTATTCAAGATCACATCGTCCTTGTGAGAAGTGATGCTGTCAGATGTCATACTGCTCACCAGTAATTATAATATAGACTTATTAAATGTCATCTAATTATAGTACGGTGGGTTATGTCCAGTTAATTAAAATTAAAATGTACACTTCATTCACGAGCCATAATGAGGATCATAAATGAGATCATAATTAAATAGTGCTATAATACAGTAGGCCTATATTCCAAATGCTTCAGTGTTTGGTTTATAGGTTAAAATATATATGGGTACATGCCTATTATGGCTTCTTAGTGTACAGTTGCCTACAATGAAAGTTAGTATACATTTTGTTGAACAATTCTGACACGCTGATGCAACAACTTTAAACCTTCCCTTTATATACTATACATACCATCTTCAGTGTTTCCCTCGTTCAATGTTCACTGAAGATTATAATGTACCGGTAGTGGTGAACCAGCTATATATACATAAAAGGTTAATGCATAATAATTAATGGTAATAGATTGTCTTACCCACTTTATGGTCATTTCATATAGCCTGCTTGAAACTTATATATATATATATATATATATATATATATATATATATATATATATATATATATATGAAAACATTAGGCTATATCCTGTTACTCCATCACAACCCTTGTCCAAGTTCCATGTCTTGGCAACAGTACAGGCCGCACATTAAGTGGGGGGGGGGGCCGTTTTTCTGGTCACCTTTCTTCCTCATGCTTATCCCCATTACTTTTGAGATTTTAAGGCGTTTGCCACATTAGTTTGTCGATTTTATGACCTTTCGCCCCATTTCTTTGTCAATATAAAAACTTCGTTCCCATTAGGTGTCAATTTTTTTCCTGGCGAGCGATAGCGAGCCTGTTATTGTGGAGGAACCGGCCTTCGGCTGTGAAATTTGTCTACCTAATTATTTACAAATTATTCTAGTAGGGGGATCTAATGGATGAGTTTTTAAAGTTTGATGGAGGTCTAGGGAGGAAACTAAAAAATTATATGAATATATAAATTATATACAAATAGACCCCAACAAATGTCCACTGTCCCCTTAACACTAGCCCAGTCGACGTTTGGAGGGTTATTGTTGTGTTTTTATTAAATTATTATTGATGTCTTTGACCCTTTGTATTGCCATTTCAAGCAATTTATATTTAGTTTCTCCCCTAGACTAAAGAAGCGCCTCAGGCTAAGTGCATCGTCCACAAACTTTTATAAAATGTACACTCAGTCAAAAAAGTATCTGTACCCTGTGACGTCTACCAGCGTTGGCAGAATCGCCTCTCGTTAGCCACTAGCGCTCGCCAGGGCAGTGAAATGGGCTACAGTTATCAGAGAATGTTGTTCTTTATTTCCTAGTACTCGCATTGTCACAGACAGTCCAGTGGTGGTCTTTATTTTCGTCTGTGACAACGGGAGGTATTTTATATCATTGATAGAATATAAGATGCTTTGTGTAGAGTTAAGGAGAAAGAGAGATATAGGCAGCGAGGTGGTAATATGTGCGTGCGTATGTATGTGTTGCCTCGCTCGGAGGAGTTTTCCCGCTCGCGCGGGCTTTCCCTCGCCTTTGATTGGCTGGTGGTTCCTGGCGCGTCCTAGGGGGCCTGCTGCCTTGTGACGTATCGGCCCGTGATTGGCCGACCATCGCGCCTTTGTGGGCTCCTGTGGTCCACGGGAGCTGTTCTCCTCAGGACAGGCTTGGCGTGCATGCTTCTAACATCCCTTTCCATACTCTCTCCCGATCACCCCCTTTACCACTGTCTCTCTCTCTGACCTTCTTCTTTTCCATTGCTCCTCACCTTTATTCAATTACTTATCCCCTTGGGTTCTGCATACGGTTTCCATAGCCGGCCCATTGTATTGCATGCGCCGTCCTCTGAGATATTTACATGTACTTAGAATAGGTTTGAGGGTTCTTAGTTAGTAGAGGTTAAGAACTCTGTGTGTGTCTCCATTATTGATTTAGTGTTTCTGCTCTTTGATTTAATGCTAGACTGGGATAAGGTAACTGTAGTCGTTGTCCCCGATGTGTGTATGGTTTGCTTATACCTACACGACTTCGACCGGTCCTGTGGTAGCCTGTGTTGTCTTTTCGCTTACACTCTTTACGAGTGCAGCATTGTGTTGACTGAGGGTTTTAGCCTGTTCCAGTTCCACACTTTGCTGCCTCTTTGCTTATCTTTTGAGGGTCGCCAGGATAGAACCAGATACTTGTGATCTGGATCTATCAAGAGAGCACCCCAGTCAATTAACGTAACTTAAAGGATGCAGTCTTAAGGACATCGCTAGGCTACGAGCCTGTCTTGCTCAACCACAGTTCCTTACCTAGAGTATTCCAGCTAGACATTATTAATTGAGTAGACACTTGTTAGTATTTAATATGAGCTCTTTGATATGTACGCATTATGATTCACAGCATTTATTAGTCTAGGTTGTTGTTGAGTTGCACAACCATAGCAGACTGTTTCGTTGATGAGGAAGTACTTCTTTTAGTGTCGAGCATTGCTACCGTTGCGCATTTATAGTATTCTCGTGTCAGTTAACATTATATGTCCTATCTTTTAGTGTATTCAGTTTACACGTGTTGTGTCCTGCCTCCTGCCTTTATATAGTTCAAGATTAGATACGAGCATCTTATGAGCATCAGACTTTCTTTAGAAGTTTCCAGGTCTATGCTGTAGGACTATACTTCACTTTCTTTCAGATAGGAGTGAAGAGTTTATTGTTGTTTAGAGTAACTATATTGAAGCATCTTTTTATTGTATTAAATCTTGCAGTGATTTAATTGATCTTTCCATAGATTCCCTTTTATGCATTTTAACGTAACTTGCATCTTGTTTGTTATCAGGCTATACCAGTGTGGGTTAGCCTGAAATAGAGTACATTTATGCCCAGTTAAGGATACCCCGTTATTGCAGATTAACTCTGGAGGGTATAGGTGTTTTTGTTCGCCGGCATATAAGTTCGAGGGTTTGGATCTAGCGTACCGTTGTTGCATAGTGCCCTATTACTAGTCCAATCATTAAGTGCCCTTGTTTTATTCGTAGCCCCGGTCGTAACAACCCTTACGCTAATCATCTGGTATGTACAGCTCTGTAGGGTTGGCATCTCTGCCTGCAGCTATATCCATCTATACTACTACCTACCTATTTTACCTAAGACCTACTACCTACGACCTACGACCTATACCACCAATACTACCAAGCTGTACTTACCAGATGATCAGCGTAGGGGTGCAGATATTTTTTTGACCAAGTTTACAACAGTAGATAGATTACAATATTTCTCTCAAAATCATTGTTCTATTATGTTTCAGATTTTGAGTGATTTTGGGACACCGATTCACTTTAGAACTTGGATGAGCATCTTGCCTTCCCCACCCCCAGACCAAGGTAAGTTTGAGTATGTTGTTGATATTACAATTGTAAATATTATAGACTACTATGATAGTATTTACATGGATTGCGGCCAAGGTTTTATGGATTATATACTGGTATATAATCCCAATTTTTCCATGTTAGGTTAACCCTTAATGTAGAAATGATACGGCATTAGACTTTTAAGACTGACTTTTGATATCTAACTCTGAATAACCCATGCTAATAATAAGCAGTATGGTATGTTAAATGTTATTTGGAAACCCCCTTACTATTAAATCTAAACAAACTTAACATAAGAGTTTTGATATCTTAACAGTGTTATGGAAAAACCCGTACACTTAATTCAAAACCCTTCACACAACATAATAATCCCGCACAGGGTTTCAAACCAGTGTTGTTTTAGGATTTATTTAAGTGGGAGTGGGAATAAAGGAAATAAAATTAAGTTGTATTATGTTGGCCATTTAATCATTTCTAGGGATATAAAATAAACTATAGAGCATATCTTTAAATTTGTCAATGTAATAATATTGACAACATTGAAGGAAAGGGGGTGATTAGGCTCTGATTTAACAGCCTGATCTCATACCTTTAAGGGGGTAGGTGTTATGTATCTATCTATCTATCTATTGCCTGACGCCGTGATCCCCGAAGGGGTGGCCACGAACGAACCGCCCCCATGCACCTCTGTCCCCAGTCAGTCGACGCCCCTCCCCCCAACCAGCACCGCCTTCGTTCATGTAGTTCCTCACTCCATCCTTCCACCTCATATTCGGTCTACCTCTCCCCCTCTGTCCCTCCACCTCGCTCTCGTACACCCTCTTAGTCATTCTCTCGCTTTCCATACGTTCCATATGGCCGAACCATCTCAAGTTGTTCCTTTTCACACTTTCCAGCACATCTACCTCCACACCACACCTCCTTCTTACTTCCTCATTAGTCTGTCTATCCCTCCATGTAACTCCGCACGCACTCCTTAAGTAATTCATTTCCACTGCTCTCACTCTTGGTCTGAGTCTCTCAACCAACGTCCATGCTTCGCTTCCATAAGTCAGTGTCGGGATTACCACACTGTCATGCAAGGACTTCTTCACTTCCATACTGACCACCCTATTTCTTGTTACTGCTTTTAGCGTTCCTACAACCCTCTTCCCCTGTTGTACCCTCTCCCGCACCTCTTCATCCATAGTCCCATCTTTACTCAACTTTATGTATTTGTTCATTTATTTATTTATTTTTTTATTATTTCTATTTCCTCCATAATTTATATTAATCCTGACAAATAACGTTATCGGGGAATCTTGCCTTCTAATAGCCACTATTATATTATTCACCCATTTTTACTGGGGTAATAGGTGGCAATGGGGTGGATGAGACTCGTTAGCCTTGGTCGGCAACCCATCTAGGGGAGACAACCTTATAAAAATCCGGGTGGATGGGACTCGTCAACCTTGGTCGGCAACCTGTCTAGGGGAGTAAACCTGATACTAATCAGTACTGCTTACATAAGGGTGAAGCAGGTTAGTGGATGGACTAGCCGAACACCGTTGAAAAATAGTGCTAAAATGATACATAGAGAGCCTCGGGGTCAGACAGGTTCTAAATTGAGTGGTCAATCCTGTAAGTCCTTCAGTAAACTGGCATGGGTTGTCCCTCCTACAGGGGATAGGTCCCCTTCGAGGCTTTCTATGTATGGCCACCCTCATTAAGGGAATTAAGGCATCCGGGAATAGATAGATAGATAGAATAGGTGAATATGAAGTCCCTGTCCGATAATGTATTTACTCATCATATTGTACATAATCAATTTATGAATAAAAACAAAGGAAAAATTCAGTCAGAGCCTTTTAACAATCGTAAACACTTGATAGATTAAACAATTTAAGTGAGCATGGTCGCTTGGAGACTTATGCCCCTTTCCCACTGATGCGATTTCATACGATTTTCATCTCAGACACCAAGAAATGGGCACATTCGTGACATGTCGCAACTAAATCTTGAACCCTCGCATGATAATCGTTTGACTCGCAAGGCAAGGCCTCGCAAGGGCCCTCGCGGGTCATCGCAAATGTTCGGATTGTTCAAAATTTGGGACGAGGACTTGCGAGGGGTCCGAACCCTCGCAAGCATCGTCGAACATTGCCGAGGGATTGGCGAGGCCCTCGGAGATCCTCGGCGACATCGGCGAGACATCGACGAGGGTGTCGCACGAAAAAAAAGCGTCGCCGAGAGTATACCCGCCACGGGTATATTTCGCAGAGGCATGCAAAGGGTTGTGAGACGTAGATGAATGCTCGGAAAACACCTTGCAGAGGCCAAAGAGCACCTTCGGCGAGGTGGGTAAAAAAAAAGGATTAGGCCTATAGTGAACCTGTCAACCCTTTTTTCTATGCACCTCTCGTAAGGGGGTTCACCTGTTTTTTTGTTCTCTTTCTCTCCTTTTCTGTCTTTCTCTGACTTGTATCCATTCAACCCCATTCAGCCAACTGTTTTAAGACGTTTATCCCCATCCAAGTATCAATATCTTCCTGGCGAGCGATAGCGAGCCAGCATTGTATGGAGAAATCCGGCTTCGCAGGAGACATTTTTCTATCAAATATTGTACAAATTTAGCTTGCTCTCTAAACAAAAAATATATATGTTGGCTCGCTACCGCTCACCAGGAAAATATCGAAACCTGGATGGGGGTAAACGTCTTAAAACAGTAGGCTGAATGGGGCCGAACGGATACAAGGCAAAGAGAGAGGGAGAGAAAGAGAAAACAAAAAAAGCGAGGAGAGAGAGGGAGAGAAAGAGAAAACAAAAAAAGCAAGGTGGAATCAATTAAGCCGTAACGTAAACATTGAGCCCACCTCGCCTTTTTTTGTTTTCTCTTTCTCTCCCTCTCTTTGCCTAGTATCCGTTCGGCCCCGTTCAGCCTACTGTTTTAAGACGTTTACCCCCATCCAGGTTTCAATATTTTCCTGGTGAGCGGTAGCGAACCAACATATATTCATTTTTTTGTTGAGGTCAAGCTAAATTTGTACATTATTTGATAGAAAAATGTCTCCGGCGAAGCCGGACATTGCCAATCTCCGAATTAAGGGGAGATGTGTAGTTTTTCTGGTCACCTTTCTTCCTCACGGTTAACCCCATTAGTTTTCATATTTTATGACGTTCGGCCCATTAGTTTGGCGATTTTATGACATTTCACCCCATTTCGTTGTCAATATTAAGACTTTTCATGTCATTTCATGTCATGTCGAGTTTTTCCTGGCTAGCAATAGCGAGCCTGTACTTTTTGAGGAACCGGCCTTCGGCCAGGATATTTTTCTATCGAAAAATTTACAAATTGATCTTGAAGGAGGGTGTTGCGGGGTGCTTTATATGCTTGATGGAGGTCTAGGGATGAAACTAAATAATTCATAAACAAATATATAAACGGACCGTTTGTTTGGTCATTCATTCCTTTATTTCTTAGTTTCCTCACTAGACTTCCATCAAACTTAAAACAAAAAACTCTAGACCCCCTTTCAAGATAAATTTGTACATTTTCGACGAGATGGGTGGGTATCGCTTAATCCGCCGAAGACGTCGCAGAACATACGCCGAGGATTCCTTCATCCTTCCCATTATTTTGCAATACTTTATTCAAATGTGACAGTTCTCGCCGAGGTCATCGGCGAATCATCGCTCAATTTGCCGATGACGTCGCATAATGTCGCCGATAACGTCATATTCATCGGTGACATCGTCGCCGAGTGTAAACTAGTCAACGGTTTTTAACGGTCAAAATCGTTGACGTCGCACAATTTCGTTGCGAATTGACGAAACTACGTTCTCGGCGACGAAAATCGTATGAAATCGCATCAGTGGGAAAGGGGCATAAGAGACATGTAGTTGTCTGTTTCCGGTTTGTGAAAGTGTCTCTATAGATCAAAATGAAATTCCCACAAGTTGCAATTATTAAAGGGGGGAAGCCTAAATAATGAATCGGCAGAGGAGTGTAATTAGAGATTTTATAAATAATGGCTGTAGTATTTAATTCTAAATCTTTTATGGTACTACTACGGGGGATAATTCGACAGTCATTTAGAAGTTCGTATATTTTATTTAACAGACTTCCTAGCTACCCTAGTAATAGGTTCTTGGCTCCGGCCGAGATGAGTTCAAGACACAGATTGAATATTACGTCGATTCATGCTAGGTTGTACTAACTGAATCCCCGCTATTCAGGTATTGACTCAAGTCGGCTTCAATCCTACGACCCGTTATTAGTGATTAATCCTAAATAATTAAGTCAAAACCCTGCTGTGTCTTTTATTTAGACCAGGGCCTAATGAACCATATGCTCTTTGCCTAACTAAAACAAAAGTTATATTCGTTCCTCTACTCTTTAGGTTTTCCCACGTTTACTAAGCCTTTTCCCAATCCCAAGGCTATAACATATATAATCTGTCTCCTCAATACATAGCATCTATTTATTCCTCTGACACAACCGTCCTTACTACACAATGCCTCTAAAAAACTGGGACTCCTGTACAGAGTTCGAGAATTCTTCACTGACGAGCAGTTGGCCGTAATATATAAAAGTCATGTGCGTTCTCAGATGGATTACTGTTCACCTCTGTGGGGTGGAAGTGGAGTGGTTGCATTGAGGCAGTTGGACAAAATTCAAAATAAAGCTATTAGATTAATCAATAACCCTGCAATCACACAGGACCTTCCTACATTATCCATACGAAGAAACGTTGCATCCCTTGCATTATTCTACAGATATTTTCACAGCAATTGTTCCGAGGAACTTGCTTCAATTGTGCCGCCTCTCCACATCTTTCCCCGTAGAACTAGGGCAGCTGAGAGCGCTCATAAATTTACACTTTCTCCTCCACAATGCAGAACTTCTGCTTATCAGAATTCATTTATCCCCAGAGCTACTACTCTTTGGAATTCACTTCCCTCGAATTGCTTTCCACAAACTTACAATCTACAAATTTTTAAATCCAGTTGTTACAAAATTTTATGAATGGAGGATGCCTTTAGGCACATGGACCTTTTTGTTTTATCTGTGTTTTTCCTTCCTCCGTTCATTGTCTCTTTAAAAAAAAAAAAAAAAAAAAAAAAAAAAGTATCTCCACAATGACATTACATCATACAAATTTCCGAATGAGATTACAAGGTCTCTCTCACGTATAATATGGGTTCCGCCACCCAGTTACTTCACAATCTAGGTTTACAATATTTACCTCAATCACACTATTGGGTTCCACCACCCAGTTACTTCACAATATAGGTTTACAATCTTTATCTCAATAATACTATTGGGTTCCGTCACCCCGTTACTTCACAATATAGGTTTACATTATTTATCTCAATGACACTATTGGGTTCCGTCACCCAGTTACTTCACAATATAGATTTACAATCTTTACCTCAATAACCCTATTGGGTTCCGCCACCCAGTTACTTCACAATTAGGTTTACAATCTTTATCTCAATTACATCTTCTGAATTTACCCTCTAGTAACCCTGTTACCAACACGCTAGGTTACCCTTTACCTTAATCAATTATCGTACTAACAAAAGATGAACCGTGCCTCAGACGCATACACGGAATAACTCTTTTAGACTTAATAATAACGCAACTCACATTGGAATAGTGTCCTTCTTCACAGTTTCCTTTTTACACAACTTAATAAATGATTCGTAGGGACTAGTGTCCATCCCTAGCTATAGCTAATCTATTAGGCAACTGAACAACTGTTTCCCTCTTTAACTTACTGGTTGCCTCATTTATTTACAAAAGTATTCTTTCCCTCCCCTCTTTACTTTTACTCTCTTAATCTTTAATCTATTTGGCAACTAAACAACTGTTTCTCTCTTTAACTTTGGTTGCCTCATTTATCAACACAAGTATTCTTTCCCCTACCCTTTTAATCTTAAATCTCTCCTATCAGATCCTATATAATAACTCTTCGGCTGGTGCCGGTGCTAACAAAAATAACTAATTAATGAACACATCATCATCTTTATATATTCAGGTAAGTCTAAATTATTTTTCCTTTAGTCTTGTCCTAGAAGGACACATCAATTTATATAGCAAACCACCAGGTTAGGCCACCCATCTCTCTTTCTCTCCTTATAATATGCGGGCCCAATATTGGTCCTTAACCCTTCCTGCCCGGGCAGCATGTTATAAGGACACCACGGCAGATGGGCAGGAACCCGGGTGTCCTTACCTGGTCAGTAAGCTTGAAAGCCTATTCAGCTTGGTCTGAACGCCGTGAGTCCGACGCATGTAAACAAAGCCGATCGTTGCGTCACCGCACCTCCGAAAACAATAAGGAGACGTCGGATCAATGTTATTGTTGTGACGTCAGACGAAATTAGTGTCTGAAAAGCTCCGATATTGTCAACATCGCGGCAAAATTCGCTCCACGGAAATCGTCATCACAACTGAACCAGTTGACTTAGAGAGCTCTACTCAATGCCAGTCTACAGATTGGAAACTGCACTACGTTTAGGGATGCGTAGGAAACTTCTAGCAATTAAAATAAAAAAAATACGGTAGCCTAGGCCTAGACGTTTTTCGGCCAGATCGCCCGGGTACCCCGCACTGTCATTAGGAGAACCTGCCCGGGCCACGAGGGTTAAACAAATGTATTCTGGTATGCTGGATCAGGTGTGTGTGTGTCTGGAACTGTGTTTAGGTGAGGGCAAGGCAGCTGGAAAAATGGGTTCCTGGTGTTCCTTCGTGCCCGGGCGAGAGGGAGAGGAAGAGCAAGTAGGTTGTAGTGTGTGGACCTGGTGAGCTCTGAGGGGTGAGTGACCCCTGGAGTCCACGCGCGGCTGCCTTTATACTCTGGCCTCCCGCTCTCACGCACTCTGATTGGCTGGTGGCTTTGCCTTGCTGTAAGTTCGCACTGACTTTTTGCTTCCTTCATCTCCTCTCTCTTCTCTTCATAGTAAGTTCCAGGAAGTTGATTATAACCATCTTTTGGTGGCTTACGGGAGTACAGGGCTGGCACCGAGGGATTACTCAAAGGATAATCAGAAGGAGTTCTTCGAGCAAAGAAAGAGAGTGACTTCTGAGGGGGAGTAGGAAGTCCAGCTTCGCGCTCCGATAATGGAGGCCGCTGATTGGCTGGTGGGCGGGGCCTGGCACGTTGCAGCCCGTGAGCTGTCAAAATCAGCTGGCTTTGCAAGTAAGCAAAAGGAAGCGCTGGGATTGGCGGAGGGCGTTTCTACTTTAATGGCGTCATTTATCTTGTTTTGGCTAACGCTAGACGATTTTAATAGGGTTAAAAAGAACCTCTAGGAATTAAGTGATTATTAGTCACTTCAATTTAAAAACCTTTTGTTTTAAACAGGCTGTTCCTAAATTGCCTATAATTGCCCAGTGATAATGATAACCAGAATGATTTGAAACCAGAGTTACACAATTTGAGTCTTCACCTTTATCTTTTCTAAATTGTCTTTATCTAGATCAAAATGAATTTCCCAGAGTTGCAATCAAGGGAAGGAAGCCAAAATAGCGTATCGACAGACAAGTATAATTAGCGATCTTGTTAATTGTTGGTTACAGGCTTCAGGATATAAGGAAAATAAAATTGTAAACACCGATTTAGCGTCGCAATTCCAGTTATAATACGTGTGTAGTACCCATATTATTACATAATATCATATTGAATAGAATTTCTGGACATCGCAAGTTCTAGTATACGTGTGTTTCTGCGACCTAGCTATACATACAGCTTGAACTTCCTTATAACCTAAAACTCGCAAGGAGTTAAGGGGAGGCAGACCGTTTTTCTGGACCCCCTTCTTCCTAATGTTTAGCCCCACTAGTTTTGAGATTATAAGACGTTCGGCCCATTAGTTTGGCGATTT
Source organism: Paralithodes platypus (assembly GCA_032716605.1). NCBI lineage: Eukaryota > Metazoa > Arthropoda > Malacostraca > Decapoda > Lithodidae > Paralithodes > Paralithodes platypus. The sequence goes on along the minus strand of CM064482.1, from coordinate 74,266,583 downwards.
TAACACCTTTCGCCCCATTTCGTTGTCAATTTTAAGACCTTTCGTGCCATTTAGGTGTCGATTATTTCCTGGCGAGCAATAGCGAGCCTGCGATTTTAAGAGGAACCGGCCTTCGGCCGGGAAATTTTTCTACCGAAAAATGTACAAATTTATCTAGGGGGTGTTTTTCTAAGCTTAATGGAGGTCTAGGGAGGAAACTAAACAAAATATATGAATAAATGAATTAATAGACCAAACAAACGGTCTGCTTCCCCTTAATTGTTGGATTGTAAATGAGAGCAGAGTGGGCGTATCGTTCGTGCTTGAGGAGGAAGGAAAGTGGAGTCACAGTGAACGCATTCACCGGCAGTTTTCAGTTATTTATCGACAATGTATTGGGCATTTCTAGTTTTGTCAGTTTCTACATTAACGCTTCGTAAACATTAAGGGGTCCACCTCGCTTGTTTTCTCTTTCTCTCCCTCTCTCTTTGGCTTGTATCCATTCGGCCCCATTCAGCCTACTGTTTAAGACGTTTACCTCATCCAGGTGTCAATATTTTCCTGGCGAGCGGTAGCGAGCCAGCATATATAAATATTTTTTGACAGCAAGCTAAATTTGTACATTTTTCGATAGAAAAATGTCTCCGGCAAAGCCGGATTTCTCCATACAATGCTGGCTCGCTATCGCTCGCCAGGAAGAAATCGACACCTGGTTGGGGATAAACGTCTTAAAACAGTTGGCTGAATGGGGCCGAATGGATACAAGCCAGAGAAAGAGAGAAAAGGAGAGAGAGATAAAAAAAGCAGGTGACCCCCCTTAAATCCCCGTTATTTATCTACAGACTGTCTACTTGCCGGTAACAATACAAACTAGTGCCCGGAATATTGTCAGAAAACCGTTGCCAATCGACATTTGTGAGAGAGAGCGATTTGTGACTCCGGCTGCAGAAACTAGAATCCCAACCACCTGCTGCACCCACCAGGATTTGCGAACTCTGAAATATCTTGGGTTTCTGCTTGAAGAATTACTGCATGGGGGACCTAGAAAAGAATACAAATGTGTGCTCGGTATGTGTTAGATAAACAAAATACACACACACACACACACACACTTACACATACACAAAGCACCTAATGCATTCATACACACACACACACGCCCATGCACGGACGCACACATTCAATGCTAAGCCACAAATCGGCGGATCTACCTAGCATGAAAGTATTGGCTAGTCACTCGTAAAAATTAGAAACTTACATCTATTTTCTTTATTCAAGTTATACTACTTCGACTGATGTGTGATTGTATTGTTATATACATATTACATTGATAATAATTTTATATTTAAAAAATTCCGGCCCCAAACCGCTCATAATTCAAAATAGATACGAGCAATCGAGCTGATATTACTATCATTAAGGGGGCCCACCTCGTGTTTTCTCTCTCCCTCCCTCTGTCTCGGGGTTGTATCCATTCGGCCTCATTCAACCTACTGTTTTAAGACGTTTATCCCCATACAGTTGTCGATTTTTTATTTGCGAGCGGTATCGAGCCAGCATGTTTAATAACATGTTTTTAACAGCAGGCTAAAATTGTAAATTTGTCGATAGAAAAATGTCTCCGGCGAAGCCTGATTTCTTCATACAATGCTGGCAAGCGACCCTGGATGGGTATACACATCTTAAAACAGTAGGCTGAATGAGGCTGAATGGATACAAGCCAGAGAAAAGAGAAAGGGAGAGACAAAAAGCAGGTTGCCCCCCTTAAGGAAGATTCAAACAGTAAACCAGTGTGGAATTTATAGTCGTGTGTTCCGGCCCTCCTTGAGTTACATGAGGCCAGGGTCACAATTTGTAGAGTCGTCATAACGAGTATAATATATAGTAGTTACTCACATTGACACATTCCGGTATTATTATATGGGTCTCTGGTCTTCCAATACATGACAGACTTTCTAATTTAGCTGAACCTGCCAGTTAGCTGTGTTGCTTTTTCTAGATGTGTTTATGTTGGGGTACATTTGGTACAGCTACTGATAAATGTTTGTGAACTTTTGTGATTTTCTTTATGCAAGCATATCTATGTAGATTGAAGTTCAGATCAAATTAGTTATATATTAATGAATACATATTATGTATTTATTTATATATACCTGTTAGATCTGAACATATGGATATATTTGCATAAAGAAAGTCGTAAGAGCTCACGAAGATTTGTCAGCAGCTGTACATTTCAGGAGATGCATCATGACCAATATATAGATAAGGTAACCCAAGACAGTACAGCAATGAATATTAAATGAGGAGGAGATAAGATATTAGATGTGTCAACCTGATATGACATCCAAGAGCTAGCGATATAGGATGACGTAACCAAATGTAGGACTTAAGGGGAGAAGGCCCATTTTATGGTCCCCTTTCTTCCTCATGCTTAGCCCCATTACTTTGTCGATTTTAAGACGTTTGTCCTAATAGTTTGTCGATTTTAAGATGTTTGTCCCATTAGTTTGTCGATTTTAAGACCTTTCGCCCCATTTCTTTGTCAATATTAAGACCTTTCGTGCCCTTTAGGAATCGATTTTTCCTGGCGAGCGATAGCGAGCCTGTAATTACGGAGGAACCGGCCTTCGGCCTTGACATTTTTCTACTGAAAAATGTATAAATTAATCTCGATGGGGGATCTAATGGATGTGTTTTTTTTAAGTTTGATGGAGGTCTAGGGAGGAAACTAAAAATAATTGAATATATAAATAAATAGACCCCCTCAAAAAAAATACCACTGTCCCCTTAATGGCACAGGGAAGAGAGAATTATCAACTTCCAAATGTCCCAACTTCACACCCATCACCAATAATTCCAATAGGTTTTGGGAATATATATTTTGTTCTGTCATCCACAAGTCCAAAAGGCTAAATCCCAAATCATTATGGGATTTAAAGGGGATGGTTCACTTTTGTGTCGATGTTTTCATATATTTATTATTTTTCTAGTTTCCTCCCTAAACCTCTCTCAAACTTCAAAAATAAAAATAAATAAAAAATAAAAAATACATAGGACCGCCTTCTAGAAGGCCGGTTCTTCCACAATTACAGGCTCACTATCGTTCGCCAGGAAAAAACAAATCGACACCTGAATAGCATGAAAGGTCTTAACCCCTTCATTACCGAGCCGTCTTTTTCATTGTGTTCTGGCTACAATTAGACGGTATTATTTAGCTTAGGACGGACATGAAGCAATTAAAAGGCTTCAAATTATTTCGAGTCACCCTTTTAACTACCACAGATCCTTCCTTAACTATTTATAAGCCTCTAAATATTCTTAAATAATGTAAAAAGTCATGCTCGGTAATGAAGAGGTTAATATTGACAAGGAAATGGGGCGGAAGGTCTTAAAATCGGCAAACTAATGGGGGCAAACTTCGTAAAATATGAACAATAATGAGGGAGAAGGGGATCTAGAAAAACGACCCACTGGTTATCGAGTCATCACTTCTTAGCGCGATTGTACAATTTTAGCTTGAAGGGGGTCTGGGATGGCATTTTTAGTTTGAAAGAAGTCTGGGAAGACGATTTTGTTAGCCTAGGGGACAAACTAAATACGTTGCTCGATAAATACATTGCTCGGGTGGATGGGACTCGTTAGCCTTGGTCGGCAGCCCATCTAGGGGAGACAACCTTACAAAAATCCGGGTGGATGGGACTCGTCAGCCTTGGTTGGCAACCTGTCTAGGGGAGTAAACCTGATACAAATCCATACTGCTTACCTAAGGGTAAGGCAGGTTAGTGGATGGATTAGCCGAACACCACTGTAGAAAATTAGTGCTAACAAGATACACAGGGCCTCGGAGTTGGATGGATCCTAAATTGAGTGGTCAATCCTGTAAGTCCTTCAGTAAACTGGCTCGGGTTGTCCCTCTTACAGGGAAGAGGTCCGCTTGGGGGCATTCTGTGTATGGCCACCCTCATTAAGGGGAGTAAGGCGTCCGGCAATAGATAGATATATAGATAGATAATAGCTAACACAAGCAAAATCCTCAATAACAATTACAAAAAATATCCACAAGACGTTGGACTAGATAGCGTTAAGCTACTGGGTAACATATAACCTGGTCTAATCTAATCTGACTTAACTTGAGCTAGTTTTGTCTACCCTACAGTCCTACACTAACCTAACCTAATTTATCTTATTATATTATATTATTTGTTTAGTTTAAAAAATGTATACCGGTACCGTATGTGAAATTTGTCATTAATCAGGAGTATTCTAATCTGTACCTATATTTCCGACCGACGTATCCCTAATATGTTCAATACATAGACTATGGTTCAATATGATAAGTTTTTACATTTTAATTTAGTTTACGTTAGACTGTTTTCTCGTCTCTTCTATTTCTCGCTCTAGCTGGCTGTCGCTCTCTTGCTATCACTCTCTTGCTCGAGCTCTTGCTCTCGCTTGTGCTTTCTCGCTCTCTGAGGATTTTTTGGGGTACGTACAGCATCAACCATAATAATTGAATTATGAGTCAAGTATTACATATTCACTCACCTGAGAGAGAGAGAGAGAGAGAGAGAGAGAGAGAGAGAGAGAGAGAGAGAGAGAGAGAGCTACATAGAGCTACATAGAGCTACATAGATACACAGACCACACAGACCTCAAGGTCCTTACTAGGCAGTCTGGCCTTACAAACTATAATATGCATATATGCATATATACACATACACACATACACATACATACATATACATATATATATATACATATATATACACATACATATACACATACATACATACACACATATATATACAGTATATATATACATACTGTACAGTGCACACACATACATATACATACATTTTTTTTTTTTTTTTTTTTTTTTTTTTTTTTTTTTTTTTTTCCATTCATATCACCCCAGCCCTCTGCAGATAGAGGTCAAGCCTTCCCTTGAAGGCGTTTATTGTGTCGCTCTCCACCACTCTCGCTGGTAGTTTATTCCACTCTGTCGCCACACTGTAGGTGAAGAAACTCTTTGTGACATCTAGGTTTGCCTTTTTGGTTTTTAATTTAATTCCATTTCCGCGAGTTTGATTAGTATTGTTTAATGTGAATAGTGCATTTACATCGACTTTGTCGAAACCTTTTAGTATCTTAAAGCACTCAATAAGCTGACCCCTCAACCTCCTTTTTTAATGAGAACAGGTTCAATCGTTTAAGTCTTTCTTCATATGGTTTATTTCTTAATGAGGGTATCATCTTCGTCGCTCTACGCTGTACTGACTCGAGTCTTACAATGTCCTTGATCAGATAAGGTGACCAGAACTGCACACCATATTCAAGGTGGGGCCTTACCATACTTTTGAATAGTGGCACTATTACGTTTTCATGTTTATATGTAAATTTTCGTTTAATAAAGCCCAATGCTATGTTTGCCTTATTTGCAGCTGCTATACATTGGTCGGAAGTTTTTAGGTTTTCAGATATTAGTACCCCTAGGTCTTTTACTACCGTTGCGGTTTTTATTTGTTTGCCATTCATTTCGTATTTGTATTTCATATTTCTGCTACCAACCTGCAGCACCTGACATTTATCGACATTGAAGGGCATCTGCCATTTTTTCGACCACTCTGATATCTTGTTTAAATCAGATTGCAACGCATTTCTATCATCTTCGTTCAGGACTGTATTTCCTATTTTTGTATCGTCGGCGAATTTGGAAATGGTGTTGTTTACCCCTACATCGATATCGTTAATGTAAATGAGAAACAGGACCGGTCCAAGGACTGAACCCTGTGGAACTCCACTAGTGACAGGCTCCCACTCCGATTCCACTCCATTTATCACCACTCTCTGTCTTCTGTCCGTAAGCCAATTTTTTATCCAAGAATGAATTTCACCTTTGATACCTATCCTCTCCAGTTTAGCCAATAGTTTTCGGTGAGGCACCTTGTCGAAAGCTTTTTGAAAGTCCAAGAAGATTATATCTAGTGATTTCGTCATGTCGTTATATGTGAATAGTTTGTTATAAAATTCAATCAAATTTGTTAGGCATGACTTATTTGATCTAAAGCCGTGTTGACTATTTTTGATTAGGTTGTTTGATTCGAGGTAATCTACAATCTTATCTCTAATGATTTTTTCATGATTTTTCCTACAATTGAAGTTAGGCTAATTGGTCTGTAATTACTCGCTTTGGCCTTGCTACCCTTCTTGTATATCGGCGTAATGTTCGCATCTTTCCAATCACTCGGTACAATCCCCTGTAGTAGTGATAAGTTAAATAGTTGTGTCAGGGGTTTTGCTATTTCGTCCTTGACATTCTTAATTATTTTCGGGTGGAGCATGTCGGGTCCCGGGGTCTTATTTACATTTAAATTACTCAATTTGCTTTGTACTTCGGTAACACTGATGGTGAAATCTCCTATCTCATGAGTTGAGGTGTTATTTTCAAGGGTATGATCGATAATTTCTTCTGTGAAAACTGAGCCAAAATATTTGTTGAGCAGATTTGCCGTGTTTGTGTCGCCTGTTATTGTCTGGCCATCTTCTATTAGCGGTCCGATTCCGCTTTTGATCTGTTTATTTTTGTTTACGTAACTGTAGAATTTTTTGGGGTTTGTGGCACTTTCTCTGGCAATAGTCATTTCGTAATTTTGTTTGTTCGCCCTAATTATTTTTTTCACTTCCCTTCTACTATTTTTGTACAAGTTTTTAATTACTTCAGTGTTTGTGTTATTTTTACAAGTTTGTGGAGTTGATTCCTTTTCCTTATTGCCTTGCCAATGTCTCTACTGTACCAAGGGGGCATACTTGATTTCGTACTACGTTTTGGTTTCATGGGTACAAATTGTTTATGCGCTTCTGTAATTGTAGACTTAAAATGTCCCCATAGTTCATTTACTTCGTTTATATTTATGAGGTTTGAGTGTATGTTTGATAGCGATTCCTTAAGTCCGTCATAATTTGCGTTTTTGAAGTCCGAAACCATTCCTGTTGTTTTTCCTGAGGAATATTTGCTTATAACGTTGATTCTTAAGATTTTATGATCGGACGTTGCCAGATGTTCACCTACATCCAGGTTTGATAATAAATTTTCTTGGGTAGTGATTACGAGATCTAGTATATTCCTGTCTCGCGTCGGCTGTTTTACGTGTTGAGTCAAAAAATTGTCCTGGATGAAGCTTGTCATTAGGCGTGACTCAGCATTTTTTCCGGTCGTGGTATTCCAGTCAATTAGGGGGAGGTTATAGTCACCTAGTAAAACTGTTTCGTCGGAATTAAGGGTTTTCTCTAGTATTTCATAAAAAATTGTATCATCGGCAACAGTTAGTCTCGGTGGTCGGTACGCTGTAGTGATATTTAAGTTCATGTTTTTTGTATTTATTTTGACGCACACTATTTCTGCATTACTTTCGGGGAGAGTCACCTCGACTGGGTTTAAGTAGGTTGCAACGTACATTGCAACCCCCCCTCTTTGTTTTCCATTGTTACGGTCTTTATGAAAAAATTTATATGGCTCTATGTGATATTCATGAAGTAGATCTTTATTTTTAAGGTTCAGATGTGTTTCCGTTATACAAATAACGTCAACTTTCTCATTTAATAACAGACATTTGAGTTCGTCTATTTTGTTTCTTATTGAGCAGGCATTTATGGATATCATTTTTATATCATTTCTCTCAGCATGCGCTGGATTTGTTTTTCTTATTGGTGAGGATGGGTTTGGGGTTATGACTTGAAGCCGCGGCGGGTTGTCAAATTCATTCAGTTGGTTGGGTTGGCTTGGATGGGGTTGGGTGGGGTTGTTTAGTTTGTTTTGTGGTTCAGGTAGGTAAGTTTTCGCAACTTGTGGGCCATTGGGGTTGACGGTTTCCTTTAAATGGTTGTGATGGACTTCTAAGGGTTGGGTGGGGTTATTTATTTCTCTTAACTGTGCGGGTGGAATTTTGATTGGGTGGGGTTGTGGGAGGGCTTTTCCGGGGGTAGCGATATCAATACTCAGAGGAGTCTATTAGCATAGTTATTTCTCGGTCCTGACTGGCGTTGTTTTCGTTGGCAATGTAGGTTGCTTGATTTAGGGTGTCACTCATGTGCTGAACGCCTTTTTCTGATAAATGAATGCCATCTCCGCTGTACAGGGACGAGTTCCCTACAAAGGTGGTCCAATTGTCCACATACAGTACCTTCTCTTGTTCGCACATGACCTTGACTGCGTTGTTAATTTCTATGGCTCTATTTTGTCCGTATGAGCTTGTTTTAATCCGGGGTATGACGCCGCTTACCACACATTTCGTGGTCTTCCTTTTCATGACTTTAATTAGGTTCTCAAAATCTTTTTCTATGGTCTTAATTGGGGCCTTACCTCCGTCAAAGCAGTCATTTGAGCCAACATTGACGACTACACAGGTGCCCTCTGGTATGGCGGAGTTAGTTATGTCTTTCAGGATATGTTCGACTTTACCGCCTGGAATGACCTTTACTGACCTTTTTCCTCTGTTCTTGGTGGCAAAGGCAGCTCCTTGACCTCGCATGAGACTGTCACCATATACTAGGGTGAGTTTCTCCTTCCCGCTGACTCCGTGATTTGATGGTTTCGTTGTTTTCCTGTCAGGAGTTTTCTTGCCTTTCGAGCTTGCTTTCACGTGGTCAGTTACCTCGTGTGCAAATCTGTTTTTGATGGGGTTACCTGGTGTCGCTTTTCCATTCCCATTCCCATTCACGTGGTCAGTTACCTCGTGTTCGTTGTTTTCGGCGAGAACAGCAAATCTGTTTTTGATAGGGATACCTGGTGTCGCTTTCCCATTCCCTTGGGATTTGTTCTTGTTACGCCTGTTGACTACTGTCTGATATAGATCATTGGATGGGTTTTCTTTTTGAAGATATTTAACAACGTCGACTTGCTTACTCTCTATGTCCTTTACTCGCTCTTTTAGTGAGAAATTTTGATGCGAAAGTACACCTACAGTCTCCTTTAGTGTGAGATTATCTCGCTTCAGTTCGTCAACCTGTGCCTTGTGTGCTTCTAATGTGCACTCCAAGAGCAAAAAGTTTTCACCAGTTAAACACATAAAACACTTGGCATTTGGATACCCATGACGCGGATACCATTCCTTGTAGTAGTTCTTGTTACAGGAGGGGCATTTAATTCTGATCGGTGCCATGATTTGGGGTTAGTGAGGGAGAATTTGCAAAAACGAAAGGTACAAAATGTTGGAGTGGTCACTTCCCTTAAAAGTTGTTCCGATGTTGATGATGCAGGTTGCAAGGTGTTGGTGGGGGTTGAGGATAGTGTCTGTTACGTCGGCACTTTAGAAATAAATTTGGGACGGGTTTTGGGGGTGGGGGGGATGGTCCTATGGCCCTTATTTTATACCCCTATTTCCCCTCATAAACCGGGGTTTGAAGGGGGGGGGGGGGGGGGCCCGGTGGTACTTGTTGACACTTGGCGGAGAGAGAGAGAGAGAGAGAGAGAGAGAGAGAGAGAGAGAGAGAGAGAGAGAGAGAGAGAGAGAGAGAGAGAGAGAGAGAGAGAGAGAGAGAGAGAGAGAGAGAGAGAGAGAGAGAGAGAGAGAGAGAGAGAGAGAGAGAGAGAGAGAGAGAGAGAGAGAGAGAGAGAGAGAGAGAGACCGTCATGCACCAGCCCATCATTACACCAAAAACAGCGTTTCGTCTTGGTCACCGGCAACATTTTCGGGAATATAATTTCTTAACAAAAAAATATCAACAACAAAGAAAGAGCTGTTTTGGACGTTCATGAAGTGACCCTGGAGTTATAAAAGACTGGATAACTGACGCCATTTTGTTTGTATATATTTATTGCACGACCGGTTGGAGGTATTTCCTACGGTATCCAGGCAACTGCTCCCTAGCATAGGCATATATAAAATATATTATGTTATTTGTTTAGGTTAGTTTAGGTAATGCTATGTTTAGGTAATGCTATGTTTAGGTAATGCTATGTTTAGGTAATGCTATGTTTAGGTAATGCTATGTTTAGGTAATGCTATGTTTAGGTATGTTACAATATATAAAGCTAGGCTATTATAGGTTAGGATAGGATAACAAACGTTGATCAGACAAAACTAAGCTTTATTAGGATAAGTTAGACTAGGCTAAGATAGGATAGGATAATATTGATTACTGTAGATAGGCTTATATAGGTTTGGGTACCTTGGGCTATATGAGCTTAAGTTAGAACGGGATAGGTTAACTAAGGACAGGATCAAATCCGTTAGGATTGATAGGTTAAGCCGGATCAGGTTAGGTTAAATCAGGCTTTATGAGGTAAAGTCAGGTAAGGACGTATATATATTCATATGTTCAGTTTTCCATAATTGTATTACTTAACTCGTATCCTTCGTAAGTGTTACTCCTCTTTTATGTTGGGGGCCCAGTTGTCCGGGGGGTGGGGTGTTGTCCGGGGGCAGTTGTCCTGGGTACCAATAGCCGCCTTCCCTGCAGCCCTATACTCAACATATTTTGTCCGATTAGATTGTTTGGTGGCTACATTTAGGCCGTAGTGGACAATGAAAACATTCTTGCCCGGCCTCATCGGTGTGAACTTAACATCCTTATTGCTTCTAGTTGTTGATCTTTGATGGCGTTGTTGAGGAAATATAAGCTTTTGAATGATTTCAATAAACATCCGTGTTTAGTTTGCATCACATGGTTCGAACACAAAACCACATCTGTGAACTGGCCTATTCCTACATAGGGCAACACTGCTTCTCATATGATTTGAACCATTACATAATATAGAATACACAGGACTGGCAGCAGGCTGACTAAGATTGAATATCACAAATCCCTGAAAATTGCCACATAGTATGTTGCAATTTCCAGACTCCAATACAAAGCGCTGGTAAGGGGAGGTATATATATATATATATATATACACGCAGTATATATACAGTATATATATATATATATATATTTTTTGTATTTATTGATGTATTTATTTATTTAACTGTGTTGGTGGTGTAATGGTTTAGGTGGTTATGTTCTTGGTGTGGTGTCCAGAGTACGAATCCCGGGAGGACCATATGCTTTCATTAGTTTATTCAAGTGCATTGGGGTTTGTAATTTTTTTTTTTTTTTTTTTTTTTTAAAGAGACAATGAACGGAGGAAGGAAAAACACAGATAAAACAAAAAGGTCCATGTGCCTAAAGGCATCCTCCATTCATAAAATGTTTGTAACAACTGGATTTAAACATTTGTAGATTGTAAGTTTGTGGAAAGCAATTCGAGGGAAGTGAATTCCAAAGAGTAGTAGCTCTGGGGATAAATGAATTCTGATAAGCAGAAGTTCTGCATTGTGGAGGAGAAAGTGTAAATTCATGGGCGCTCTCAGCTGCCCTAGTTCTACGGGGAAAGATGTGGAGAGGCGGCACAATTGAAGCAAGTTCCTCGGAACAATTGCTGTGAAAATATCTGTAGAATAATGCAAGGGATGCAACGTTTCTTCGTATGGATAATGTAGGAAGGTCCTGTGTGATTGCAGGGTTATTGATTAATCTAATAGCTTTATTTAGAATTTTGTCCAACTGCCTCAATGCAACCACTCCACTTCCACCTCACAGAGGTGAACAGTAATCCATCTGAGAACGCACATGACTTTTATATATTACGGCCAACTGCTCGTCAGTGAAGAATTCTCGAACTCTACAGGAGTCCCAGTTTTTTAGAGGCATTCTTAGAAATGCTTCAAACATATTGTGTCCAGCTCAAGTTAGTAGTTAATGTTACACCGAGAATGTCAATACTAGGGGAAGTGGGAATATTTACATCATTAAAAAATATATGGGAGTCAGTGAGATTCTGTCAGGTTAGAAAATTGAATGTACTTGGTTTTCTGTGCATTAAAGGAAACTAGATTCTCTTGTCCCCATTCATTAATTCTAGAAAGGTCCTGGTTCAGAGAAATTGCAGTGTTTAGTTTTTGAATTTATAAGATCGGGTTGGGTGAAAGAATTGGTAAATGTGAAGGAACTGTGGAGTGTTGAGTCATCTGCGTAGGAATGTATTGGATTATGAGTGGTAGATATGAGATCATTGATATGAATGAGGAACAGAGTTGGGGCCAAAACTGATCCCTGGGGAACACCAGCATTTATTGAGTGAAATTGAGAGTAAAGGCCATCTACCATTACACGTATTTTTCTGTTATGAAGATAAGAAGAAATTAGTGGAACTAATGATGCAAGGCCGTAGTGTGACATCTTCGACAATAAGGATTGATGCCAGACTCTATCAAATGCCTTTGATATATCCAGTGCTATTGTATGTGTTTCACCATGTTGGTCTGTAGCTTGGTTGATTTGATGCGTAAGAAGGCAAAGAATGTCTGCAGTTGATCGACATCGTCTAAAACCATATTGCCTATCACTGATTAATTTATTATTCTCAAGATGCTTAATTATGTGATTATTTAATATAATTTCAAAGACTTTACCAAGAGTGGAAGTTATAGCTATTGGTCTGTAGTTTGATGGATCTGAAGAGGCACCTTTTTTAGGAACTGGATGGATATTTGCTTCTTTCCAGGGTACTAGGAAGCATGAGGTATGAGTACACAGACGGAAAAAATTTGCCAATACAGGAGCGAGCACCAAGGAGCAATTCTTAAGTACTATTGGAGGAATTTCATCTAGACCAGGAGCCTTATCTACTGAGAGATTCTGCAAAATAGTTTTGAAATGTCTGGTGTGGATCTTAAATGAGGGAATTTCAGGCGAATTAAAATGAAGTACAGGGACATCTTGATTTATTTCATCTAAGGTTGAGTTGGTGGAGAAAATATCCGCAAGAAGGTTAGCTTTACCTCGTGGGTCACTTACAAGATTGCCAGTCAGAGATTTTAATGGTGGAATGGATGAAGCAGTAGTGAAGTTGGATTTGAATGAGTTAAGAGTAGACCAAAATATTTTGTTATCATTTGGATTATTTAGAAGTTTATTTGCCTGCTTGTGGAGAAAGTTTGATTTAGTTACGTTTAATACAGTTTTGGCATGATTTCTGATGTTTCTAAAGTAATTAAAGGCTTCATGTGTTTTTGATGTTGTGTATGCATTGTAGGCTATTGTTTTTTGTTCAGTTACTCTAGCACAATTATGGTCAAACCATTTAGGTGAATTATATCTTTTACTGTACTTTTGATGAGGAATAAAAGTTTCCATTCCAATTTTTACAAAATCTTGTATGTGGCTCAAGGTGGAGTGTGCATCATTAGAAAAGAAAGAGGTCCAGGGAATATCAATAAAGAAACCTTGAAGACCCTCCCAGTCTGCCCTATCGTAATGCCATTTAGTCACCAAAACAGGTTCAGAGTGGGAAGGTGTGGTAGGTGATAGACAGGTGGCCTGTATCAGACAGTGTTCTAAGTTAAGAACGGGGTGTTAGTTAATTCTATAGGTTCAGGAACTAATGTCTAGCGAGGCCGGTCCTTAGTGATCTTGGCCCCATTCATTGTTCTTTCCACTCACTAAAACATTACGCTTTCCATAATGCAGTTGGGTCGAGTACATGATTAGATTGATATCCAAAATTCGAAAATGGATATTAATCGTGATCGTGTATTCAATGTTTAACTGTGTTGGTGGTGTAATGGTTTAGATGCTTATGTTCTGGGTGTGGTGTCCCGAGTTCGAATCCCGGGAGGACCATATGCTTTCATTAGTTTATTCAAGTGCATTGGGGGTTTGTAATTGATGATTAATGTTAAGAACGTGGTGTTATTTAATATGTTATATGGGCAGAAAAACCAACCATCCTCCCTTTAAGGTCAGAGTGGTGTAGGGACAGTACAACACCACGCTTGACCCCGAATGTAAGAAGTGTACCCAGCCGTCTACAGTATTAACAACAATATATAAATAGATAAAAATTGATAAGTAAATACATTAATCAGCCAATGCACCCATCTTTAACGCCTACACATATGTTGAGCATAAAAGCCTTGTCTAGGTGCTGAATGGTGTTATTTCATGTTCTACCGGTCACCAGAAAGAAAATTTAAGTGGGAGTTGCGTAGGTACAGCACGACGTTTGACCCCGAAAGTAAGAATAATACCCATCCATCCTCAATAATAAAAAGAAGGAAGAAGAAAGGAAAGGAAAGGAAAGATAGATAGATAGAGAGAGAGAGTGAGAGTGAGTGAGAGAGAGAGAGAGAGAGAGAGAGAGTGTGAGTGAGTGTGTGAGAGTGAGAGAGAATTAAATACATATCTGCAGCAAGCTCTTCCCTTCGGACATACCCATCCGTCCTCTATAGTAAAAAGAAGGAAGAAGACAGGAAAGGAAAGGAAAGAGAGAGGGAGAGAGCTAGATAGCTAGTTAGAGAGAGAGAGAGATAGAGAGAGTGAGTGTGTGAGAGTGAGAGAAAATATATATCTGCAGCAAGCTCTTCCCTTCGGACATATCTTCGGTGGTGGGCGGTTCGTGAGGAGAGACGAACGCCCGGGCCCGATACAAAAAGCATCAGCCTGTGTTTACCAACCTATTTAGGAACTATAATAGAAGGCAATCATCCGCAAATTGGCAGTGCAGTAGATTCTCCCGAGCCTTGGCGCTGGAGGATCCGCGGACCTTATACGGCGGAGGGCCCAGGAGACTTACGACAGTGCTTGGTTCACCTGGCTGTACGGTCACACTCAACAGTTCCTGCCTTGTCTTACATATGTTCACTTTATGCATATATATATATATATATACCGGTATATATATATATATATATATATATATATATATATATATATATATATATATAGTATATGAAGTGCCTATGTTATTATATTATGAAGGGCCTTTAACAGGGAGAAAGAATAGATGAATGCTAAATATAATTTATTGTACAAAAGGCAAGGTTTATACAATCTCTATACAGTCTATAATTATATACAAAATAAATCCAATATATCTATACATAGGAATCTGCAAAGTAGGGAGACCAAGGCCTTGTACCTCCTGGTAGACGCCTAGTAATGCGGTTATGTACGCCGGCTGGCTGTCAGGTCAACAAGGGGATTAAATTCGCTTAGCGGTAGGTACTCGTAGTCTCGACACTCGGTACTCCTGGTCAAGGTTTTACTTCTCGCGTAGGCTGCTTCTCTTCTCCTTGTCCATTGTTGTTGACCTGGGTGAATCTATTCATCCTAGGTGGGGGAGTCTGTAGGGTGAATACTGTGGTGGTATTCGGTCCAACCATCTATAGGGGGGAGTCATGGTAATTTGGGAAATTAGCAAGGGGTTGCCGTGTGGATATGGACTAGACTATGAGCGTTGAATGCTGGATAGCTGAGGGGAGGGAGCTCAGACTGCCGTAACGACGTCCGAGGATCTATTGAAAAGGGGGTGAAGAGAAGGGAAATGAAAAGGGAGGATAAATCTTGTAGGTTGCTTCTCTGGTCTTCTGTAAGGCAGCTCTCTCCTCCAGGGCTTTAGCTTAATTGGTTTTGGGGGGAGTCCTTCTGCCACTCTTGTATGGTTATGGGGAGCTCCACCTGCCACACACGACTCAGCTGCTCAAAGTAATAGTCGTCCGGATTCAGCAAGTTTTTTAACTCCTGCAGGGCGGGTGCCCAACCCCGAAAGGGGTTGAAATAGGGGAGCTATCCCCCCGCCAAAGGCGGCTTTCTAGGGCCTTTCCTAGCTGATGCTGAGAGGATTGGGTTCTAGTCATGTGGTGATGGGCTGGTCTATCAGAGTGAGAACTGAGCGATCTCTGCCATACCCATAGCTTACTCTGACTGTTCCTCTTACTTATATATTTTCTAGATCTCAAGTGACGGCGTCTCTTCCATGGATTGACCTCCCAATCTACCAAGATTGAAAGCAAAAGCGTCACATTTCTCCTTTGCCCCTCAACTTACTTATCATAATTGCTGAGGGGCACAGGGCCCCGGGTGGGGCTTTTGGTTTCTCGGGCGTTTCAGCGCCCTCCTCAGCTCCCCGCCATGGAGTGGCTTCGGTCACCCAGGCTTTATTGTGGTCGGCAGGGAGGGTTCTGTGGGGGTGCTCAGTTATGGCCTTGGCCTTACTCGGGGCCTTGGGGCTGTTCGGCCAGGCAGCTTTTGGAACAGGAACAACAACAAGCAACAACAACTCCTGCAGCTCCACACAGTCATTGCTCTCCTCCTGCAGGTCAGGGTTTGGGGGTGGACTAGAGACATCTGAGATTTGTCATTCTTTTATGGGCTGATCAGGCCTGTCTAGAACATTCATATTTTTCAATAGGTGTCTTAGGCCCTTAACCCTTTTACTGTGGGCGATGTACTGGTACATCCTATGTATAAAAATGCATTTACTGCGGGTAACGTACCCATACGTTTTGGTATTACTGACTGACTTGGCAGCACTGAGCTGTTCCGCTGGTTGACAGATGCTTCCATTAGCTTCTAACCTTTCATCCCATAATAATATCAGTCTGCTACAAGTATCAGTTGTAAGAGGATCTGTGTTCAAGCAAAAGTATTTTAAAAGCTGAAATTCAAGGAAAACTGGTCCATTTCTACATATACAGTATTTGTGACAGCTATATACCAGGTACGAATGTTAGGTTCATTTAACTTATTTCTCCCCCCCCCCCTCCCATATTAGTAGGAAAAGAAGGTGTTTTGGAGAGCAGACTAGGGTTGCCCTCAATATTAATGAGGCACAGAAAGTATCAGCTAGGGAGGCCAGGCGGTGAAACTGCAGTTCCAGCTCTCCTTATCAGCCACTTGTAGCATACCCCGGGAATACCACCCTGTTTGGCTGGTGCCTACAGCCTCTGCCTGAGCGGTAAAGCCATCTATAAGATAACCGCAGTAATTGTGTTAATGCCTTCTGATGCAGGAAAGGGCTGCTACTGCTGAATGTGATCCTGTAGTAATAGAATGTGACCATCGTTTTCTTTGGACGCAATTTTGGTGCCTTCATTATTAAACAACAGGTAATTATTAATTTTGTATTATGTAGTAATAGATCCAGGGACCAAACTATATATCTTGTAGCAGTAATGCAGAATGCTTATTTTGGGTATCGGTATATTTGAGTGTAAGTAGAGGGTATTGACACCAGTGGCACCAAAATGGCGGACATTGACCGATATATGTTACTATTGGGTCTCTACCTTTTAGTGTACGGGGACTGGGCAAATGTATAGATACTGTGTGTTCATGATTGTATAGCACTCACTGTACCTACAGTCTTCGTATACAGTAAAGTCTTGTTAAGACACTGTCTTGCTATGGCACTGTTAAGACTGGTATGCTACAGATACTGTAGGTGCAGATGCTGCAGCAAGGATTTATATTACCGGTACGTCTTGTTGTGGCACGGTTAGCACTCTGCCAACATCAGTCACAATAATGAAATATATGACAGTGTTATGGCAGGGCTTTATTGTACTACACTCCAACTGCTGAAAGGCAACCCTGTCTGAGCCATTGCAATATAATGTATGTATCTATGTATGTATGTATGTATGTATGACGTGTATGTGCTGTATATATGTATTATTCATCAACTTTACATTCATCATTTAGCAAGTCAATGCTTAGGGCTTGACTATGGTAAAGTTTAAGAATAAGAAAATATGTATTAGGGTTCATCATCATCATCATTATATTTTCGTTCATCAATGCTTTGTAATATATTATGATCAGGTGTTTAACCCCTTCAATCAGATGATGACGGTTTACTATAAGAATAGGTATACTACTGCCAGGTTGTTGTGATAAGCTAAGGAAGGCTTCGCTACGTTAAACTTGTGGAAATCAAAGGGATAATCTTTATATCAATTATTACTCTAAGAGGTCCCTCCCAAGTTATATAGTATCGCATAAACTTAAAAATGCGTCATATGGATGAAAGGGTTAAGAATGAGAGTATATTTGTAAAGTGTTATGCTAGAGACCAGAGTGAACCGTAAACACTGATTACATTCCATAAAGGGGCGCGTGTAATGCCATGGATTATTTTAGGGGTCATCCTTTGGTCGTGTTCCGTCATTTTTTAAACTTATTCTGTTGTGTTAATATGTGTTCTTGCATTCGAGATAATAATTACAGTACCCCTGCCATCAATGTTGGGGGGATGATAGGTTTGGGTTCTCTTGAGTGCTTGGTTTGTCGTGTTTTATGTGTACACTATCTCAACTTTTCACAACAATTTAAACGGAATTTTGTGATGACAGAAAAGACAAATGCACCTTTAGTTTTGTTTCGTTAAGTGCTATGTTTATGTTGAATAGTTTTGGTCAGTCAAGATAATGTCAAACTTCATTAGCATTCAGAATATTAAAATTAGCTTCCGTCTAATTCTTAACTAATTTCAGTGTTGATAAAACCCTCAAATTAGTCCTGTTCAATGAAAGTAAACAAATAATCTAATAACTAACCAAAATTAGTCAACCAGATGATTTTGACGGTCCTTGAGTAATTGCATTATTCTCTTCAACCCCCCCCCCCCCCCAACACATGCACACACCACCTCATTTGCAAATTGATTCAATTCTATGCGTTCGAGTCATTTATATTTTGTTCTGGTTAACATACAGTAAGAGATTCTATTAAGCTTAGGGAGAGACTCTAGGAATTAGAGGGCTATGTTGTATCTCGGTTAACCATCTAACTCCACAGACACTTGCTAAGCTGTATTAACCCTTTCAGTATTCGAGGACGCGTTTTATTTTATTACTGGCTGTAACTCGACGATTTTGAGCAGCTTTATGAAATATTTATAGGAATCTAAGGGCTAAGGCTATCAAAATGTACCCCTTTTCTTTCAAAATGCCATACTAAGCTGAATAAAATCGTGTACTAATAGCCAGGATAAATGGAAGAACATCGTTCTTGAATACTGAAAGGGTTAATATATTAAATAGTTTGTAGAATAAAATTAAGTCTAGCATCATTGTCATCATTGGGTTACTGGTATGTTTTTATACAATTACATAACCTTCCTCATAAGATCCACTGTCCCTGTCAATGATTAAATTACGAAGTTTGACAATGATTACTAGTTTGTTCTACTAAAATTCAGAGGGAATTGTTCAGCGGCCTAACGTGTCGTGAGTGAAGCACGATTGCTAGTTAATGAGTTCAATCTGCTCTCTCCCTCTCGTCTTATAGTCACTAGAGATTTCACAATTATATATAAGAATAATAATAATAATTTCTGCTGACATTTAAAAGACATTCACTATACCTATGCTTTAATAAAATATGCAAGTTCACTCTAACCATCCAAAGTTAATACGGAGATCCTTTGAATACTTTACAAAACACTCGTTGTTCAATAATATATATACACGGCAACATAGTGGTATGGTCAATATTTTCATATGTTTTTTTCTCTCTGTTGCTAACACAATGGAACTGGTTTTACAAATCAAGGTAAATTCTGCATGGCAAGCAAAATTACACGATTGATAGCAAGTAGCCTACCCGAAAGGAATTCGTTCCCTAAATAAATTCCCATGGCCCTCCACCATAAAGGTTGAACTCAAGGGACACTTATAAATTTACCTTACATCATACATTACTAGTTGTAGCAATGTTTCATCACCCGCTCCAAATTAATGTTTAATGTTTTTTTCACATACCTTACACGAAATACGCTAATGCAACCATGTAGTAATAACTTCTACATTTTGGTCACCTAATGTACTTCTACATTTTGGTCGACTAATGTTTTTATTCGGTACCCCTTATTTTAAACTTCTGTGAAGTCACCCATTCAAAGATAACATGCTCACCCGTTGTTTTAATATAATAAATTTGCCATACCCATCCTTTAAAAAGTAGCTACCCAAGAAAAAAAAAAAAAAATCCTGGCGACCTAAGGGCCACTGTGTATTGTGACTAGTAAGGTTCGCCTGGAGCCAGAAGATCCCTATATTTACCCCGTGTACCTCATTTGTCCAACATATAGTCAGTCCTTCAACATAACTTCTACAAGAACCTCTAGAAGTACCTGGCCTATAAACTCTTACTTAAAGTCCGTCTATTTTAAGTCCTGTGTTAGTGATATTTTATATAATGAAATACAAAATTAGCAATATTATATAATTTTGTATTTAAATTATACATACGGTTGTTAAAACTGTCTTCCCCATGGACGAGAAAACTGGATGGTATACTCAAACCTGCATAAATATAATGTGAATACTACGGCGAAAGTTAAGTATTGTACACCAACTAACTATCCGCTGGGTTCTTCGCAAGTTTCCTAATTTTTGTTTCTCTCTTTTTTTTTTTTTTTTTTTTTTTTTTTTTTTTTTTTTTTTTTTTTCGAGCGGACTCTTTCTTTCCCATCGTCTAGTTGGGGTCATAAAAGCTTGTCTGAGAGTCGGAACAAGAAAGCCATTGTCTTTTTCTTCTTCCCATCCTTTCAATTTACTTTCATGGTTTCTAATTACCTCCGCCAACGAAGATGGACGGAGGTTTTGCTTTCGCCTAACTTTGTCTGTTTGTTTGTCTGGAAGAAAGATATCTCACAAAGTTATGAACCGATTTGCTGGACATTTGGTGATCAGATAAGATTTGCGCCAAGGAAAAGAAAATTTAAGTTAGGTTGCGATCCGGATCATATCCTGGATCCCAGATCCAGAAGAACATTTAGGCTTATGATATTAATGATAAAGAACCAGCCAACGTAGGCGGAAATATGCGCTCTACCGAGTGCCCCTCTAGTTTCTCAGTGTTTTATTCTTTAGTTCCTTCTTTTATTCAGTAATTTTAGCCCTTTTGGATGCGTGATTAAGCTTTGTTTCACTTTTGTCGTTACTATTTGACGATTATATTCAGCTTAGGAAGACGTTATTTGAGTTAATGGCTTAATTGAGCTCACCTTTATCCCGTTTGACTCCTATTGAACCTTTTTAAACTGCATAAAATATACACGGAAGTGACGACAATGTCCAGGCTCTGAGGTCCTCTTTCTTCTCATGTTTTAGTTTATTGTAATCAATTACCCGTATTATATTGATTGTTTTGTTCAAAATATGAACAACTCGGTGATGGACTACATTTTTCGAACCATTTGCAATATATTTTCTTACTCGTCTCTATCCTCTTTATTTGAATTAAGAGGAGATGGGCCGTTTTTTTGGTCTATTTATGCATTTATCCTATATTTCTTAGTTTCCTCGCTAGACCTCCATCAAGCTTAGAAAAACACTCCCTAGACCCTCCTTAAAGATAAATTTGTACACTTTTCGGTAGAAAAATGTCCAGGCCGAAGGCCGGTTCCTCTTAAAATGTAACGCTCGCTATTGCTCGCCAGGGAAAAATCGACACCTAAATGGCACAAAAGTTCTAAAGACTGACAACGAAATGGGGCGCGAAAGGTGTTAAAATCGCCAAACTAATGGAATGAACGTCTTAAAATCTCAAAACAAATATGCTAGACATGAGGAAGAAGGGGGTCCATAAAAAGCGATTACCTCCCTCGTTAAGCAGCCTTTCACAGAAAGTGTGTACCAGTATTGATTTTCATAAGAGATATATTTGATAGACATTTGTAGTCCTTCCAATGTGATTTATGAACTGTTATCCATAAGGGGGGTCACCGGATTTATCCATAAGGGGGGTCACCGGATTTATCCATAAGGGGGGTCACCGGATTTATCCATAAGGGGGGTCACCGGATTTATCCATAAGGGGGGTCACCGGATTTATCCATAAGGGGGGTCACCGGATTTATCCATAAGGGGGGTCACCGGATTTATCCATAAGGGGGGTCACCGGATTTTGTTTTTATATTTTTCGCCTTTTCTCTCTTTCCCTGGCTTGTATCCATTTGGCCCCATTCAGCCAACTGTTTTAAGACGTTTATCCCCATCCAGGTGTCGATTTCTCCCTGGCGAGCGATAGCGAGCCAGCATTGTATGGAGAAATCCGGCTTCGCCGGAGAAATTTTTCTATCGAAAAATATACAAATTTAGCTTGCTGTAAAAACAAACAAATATATATATGCTGGCTCGCTACCGCTCGCCAGGAAAATATTGACACCTGGATGGGGTAAACGTCTTAAAACAGTAGGCTGAATGGGGCCGAATGGATACAAGCCAAAGAGAGAGGGAGAGCAAGAGAAAACAAGCGAGGTGGGCCCCCTTTAAAACAGTAGGCTGAATGGGGCCGAATGGATACAAGCCAAAGAGAGAGGGAGAGCAAGAAAAAAAAGCGAGGTGGGCCCCCTTAAGTCTACCGTAAGTAGGCCTATAGATAAACAAACCTCTGCGTATGTATTCTTCTTCTGCACCGAACAAGAAGGTATGCCATATTGATCCAGGCTGTCTACAGTTTAGTTTACCCTTACTGTACCGGCAGCGTCTACAGTTTAGTTTACCCTTACTGTACCGGCAGCGTCTACAGTTTAGTTTACCCTTACTGTACCGGCAGCGTCTTTACAGTTTAGTTTACCCTTACTGTACCGGCAGCGTCTACAGTTTAGTTTACCCTTACTGTACCGGCAGCGTCTACAGTTTAGTTTACCCTTACTGTACCGGCAGCGTCTACAGTTTAGTTTACCCTTACTGTACCGGCAGCGTCTACAGTTTAGTTTACCCTTACTGTACCGGCAGCGTCTCTACAGTTTAGTTTACCCTTACTGTACCGGCAGCGTCTCTACAGTTTAGTTTACCCTTACTGTACCGGCAGCGTCTTTACAGTTTAGTTTACCCTTACTGTACCGGCAGCGTCTACAGTTTAGTTTACCCTTACTGTACCGGCAGCGTCTACAGTTTAGTTTACCCTTACTGTACCGGCAGCGTCTACAGTTTAGTTTACCCTTACTGTACCGGCAGCGTCTCTACAGTTTAGTTTACCCTTACTGTACCGGCAGCGTCTCTACAGTTTAGTTTACCCTTACTGTACCGGCAGCGTCTCTACAGTTTAGTTTACCCTTACTGTACCGGCAGCGTCTTTACAGTTTAGTTTACCCTTACTGTACCGGCAGCGTCTACAGTTTAGTTTACCCTTGCTGTACCGGCAGCGTCTACAGTTTAGTTTACCCTTACTGTACCGGCAGCGTCTACAGTTTAGTTTACCCTTACTGTACCGGCAGCGTCTTTACAGTTTAGTTTACCCTTACTGTACCGGCAGCGTCTACAGTTTAGTTTACCCTTACTGTACCGGCAGCGTCTACAGTTTAGTTTACCCTTACTGTACCGGCAGCGTCTACAGTTTAGTTTACCCTTACTGTACCGGCAGCGTCTCTACAGTTTAGTTTACCCTTACTGTACCGGCAGCGTCTCTACAGTTTAGTTTACCCTTACTGTACCGGCAGCGTCTCTACAGTTTAGTTTACCCTTACTGTACCGGCAGCGTCTTTACAGTTTAGTTTACCCTTACTGTACCGGCAGCGTCTACAGTTTAGTTTACCCTTACTGTACCGGCAGCGTCTTTTTAATTTTCTTCTAGCTATATTTAGACAGTTTCTTGCAGTTTAAGAAGGATTTGTGGTAGTAAAAATGGTTACGTGAGATAGTTCAAAGCCTGTTGATTGCTGGAGGCCCTTTTAAGACTATATACAATCGTCTAATAGTAGCCAGAATAAAGTTAAAAGTACGTCACCGGTATAGAAGGGGTTAAAACAAAGAATACATAAATCAAAGTTTTAAAGAAGGTAAATCAAATCAAATTGAGTATAATGACTTACCTATGATTATTTTATTTCCTTTACTATCCTTAGATTAATCACTACTAATAACATATATCGTTAAAGGGTCATTTAATTTAATTAAGCTTTTCATGCATTATTTAAACCCATATTTGTACAGTGTATTTCTGAATCCATCATGTGCAGTCCATGATTGCAGCCTCTTGGGATATCCTTACCGATGCTGTTATTCACCCCCTTATGTATAGGATGGCGTCATTCGAGTTTTATTCGGGCCAACAATTGACAATTTTATTCAGCTTAGGAAATACCTCCAAAAGGCAAAAGCAAAATGGCATCTAGCCTAACATTCTGACGTCCACGGATCCATCTTAATCTGAATAAAACCGTTCAATAATTGTGTCGGTGAAAATATTTTACGTATTCCTGTCTGCTTCCTAATCCACCCCATGCTTGATTAATTCATGGGTGTCGAATCTTATCCACCAGGGCCTGCTTGTATTTAATGTTTTAAATCTTTTGGAATGTTCTTAAAATTACAAAGACATTGAGTTATTATACCGGTAAGAATTTATGATGTCGCTATCCGTAACCGTTGTAAAGAGTTTCAGGGCCACTTCTATTTACACATGTCAGTTAAATTGAGATCTTTCATAAATACCTCCAAGGAAAATATTTCAATTTATGTGGGACTATACTTGTGGAACTTCCTTGGAACCTGGGTAAATATAGGCCCGGACGTTTCCTAATTTCCTTAAGGGGAGGTTTTTAGAACGTCTTAAAATCTCAAAAGCAAAGGGGCTAAACATGAGGGAGAAAGGAGTCCAGAAATTCCTCAAGTGTAAATCTACCCTTAAGTTCCACCAAGCACATACCCCACACATCGTCACCTAGTTACACATCGTCACCAGAGCTATCCCAGTGCATACCACCTCCTTTACGTAGGGCACGTGGTACCCGTCTTGCAACTCAATCCCACCCCTACTCTGTGCAACTCTCCAACCCAAGAGTGAAACGTTACTCTCAAACTTTCTTCTACTCAACAGCTGAGCTCTGGAACTCTCTCCCAGAATCAGTTTTTCCCGCTTCCTATGACTTAAATTGCTTCAAACTCCGTGTGTCCAGGCATTTTGGCTCGAACGTCCCTTGATTTTGGCCCTGTCACTCTTTCAACTATGGGGGAGGCACTCGTTATAGGCAGTTATGCCTTTTGCCTCCCTCAATCACATAGAAAAAAAAACAAAAAAGTTATGACTCCACATAATTTTTTGTTGAATTCCTAATCTTCGGAAATTCCTTCTCTCCTCTTTCTCTCCCTCCCCTGTGTGCTGTGCCGGGCGTGGGTCATAAACAAGTGCTTATGTGGTGAAACAAGAGAGGGGCATCTCCTTTAACGAGCGTCCAACAATGCCGGGTGGGCAGGGTTGTACACAGTGCGGCCGCCGCAGTGTGACCCCAACGTGCAACAATGCTCACCTCAATACGAACGAACCATTTTTTATGTTTTATTTATTTATATTTTTTTTAGTTACCAAGATTGGACAGTCTATAAAGTCATGAACATGCGTTCCTCCTGGCATATTACACATTTTAAATCGAACATTTCAGCTACAAGGCATGCATATGTATTGCTTTATATATAAAATGAGCAAGAGTGACCACTATAATTTCCCTAGTCAGCGCTCACGGTCTAATGTGCCGTGAATGTCCGCCTGTAACTACACAAGAGCCTTATCTTAATGCGATAGGCTATGTTTGTTCTTGATTTATCCTCTCAAGAACCTAATTGGACGCAACGTATTTGTTATTTTGTAATAATTTGTCAACAACATTAGGGAAAAATCCAAATAATTGGTTTACAATGAATTTTCAAGAGACTTTATTATTATGATGGATGAGAAGGATAATGATGATGATGATCAAGAAAAACAGTAGAATATATATTATCAATTGCGTTATGATTTTTAGGAGCTTTTATAGACCAGATTATTGGTTGAAATAAAATTCCGATAGTCTATCTTTCCAGGCTGAAGAGTAGGCTAGTGCATGTCTCTGAAAATTAGATGTCAGCTTGTAGATAAGACTGCTATTGATTTATTTTCCCCTGAATATTTTTGAGATGTACAATGGATATCGCAAAGTAAGCTAAAGTGGGTGTGACCATAACAGTGGAGTTATTTTTAGCATCAGACATTTCACACACATAGACAGATAGACAAATGGCAAAAATAAAAGCAGAAATTATACATCAGAACACAGACATACAAGCAAAGACAAAACACACAAACAAGTAATCATGCCTAATACTAGACACAGACATACAAGCAAAGACAAAACACACAAACAAGTAATCATGCCTAATACTAGACACAGACATACAAGCAAAGACAAAACACACAAACAAGTAATCATGCCTAATACTAGACACAGACATACAAGCAAAGACAAAACACACAAACAAGTAATCATGCCTAATAATAGACACAGACATACAAGCAAAGACAAAACACACAAACAAGTAATCATGCCTAATAATAGACACAGACATACAGACAAGTACAGTAGGTGACAAAGGTATAATCTAAGTTGTCTTTCAGAGGTAATAACTTCTATGAAAAATAAATGTTGAGAAGATTTAGGCTGGGGCGAGGATGACCACCAGTAACTGCAATACATTGGCGTGCACATATCTTAGGATTAACATTTACACACAGACACTCCGGGAATTACTTACACACGCTACCACGACGCCTACGAACACGAACACACTAAACTATACCTCTCTATCTCGAGCACGCACAACTAGTTTGCGTTACATTTTGTTTTCATTAGAATGGCTAATTGATATCTTGCATAAATGCTGCAACAAAGATTATGCAAAAGTAATCAATAAATATATTGTTCCAGTATAATATACTGTACCAATAACCAACATATATAATATACATTATTCAGTAGAAGATACCAATACCAATTACGATGAGATATTGGGAACATCGTAAAATACTGTAACAGAAACAAGTGTATACAATAGATTATTATAAAACATCGCAAATATCTCGTTTCAGCAGAGCCAGATTAACCTCTTCATGATACGATGAAAAGTGTCTTTAACATATTTTGGCGATTATTTATAGATTTATGCAGCTTAGAAAGGCCCTCTAGGAATAAAAGGGGTGACGTATATCTCTTGACTTCCGAATTCCTTCCTAAACTGAATACAATCATATATTGATAACCAGAGTAAACAGATAAAACGCGCCCTCGCATACTGAAAGTGTGAATTAAAATGTAGTAACAAATAATTAAATTATATTATTATTCAAAATATGTTTGAATACAGGCTGGGTGGAATAACGATCGGATATATAACAAATAGAACATATGTGTTAAGTTGTGATATGGTGTAGCATATTCCTTTAGTAGATAATGTAAACATATATTTTATGGATGAATATACAGTATATGAAAATATAGTACTTAAGCATATGTGTATTATACATAAACAGTTTAAGACACAATAATATAATTATCTTGGAAACAAACGTTATGGCAAAGGTGTGTGTGTGTGTGTGTGTGTGTGTGATAAAGATAAACATGGATGAACATTTGTTGACCAAAGAGAAGTGTGAGACTGCAGTTAGAAACATAGCCTAGACTAAGTAGCTTAGGTAATTTTCTTGGAACAGACCTCTATTGAATCAATAAGTCGACAGTAGAGTATACTGAATATGACATATATATATATACAGTATACAGTATATATATATATATATATATATATATATATATATATATATATATATATATATATATTAGAGATGGACCGAATATTCGTTTCGTATTCGTATGTCCGAATATTCGCTATGTTTTTCAATATTCGTATTCGTATTCGTATTCGCATTTCCATTCATAGCTATTTGCAAATATGCGAATATGTTCACGAAACCAATAGAATAATTATACAAAAATGTTAAACATTAAATTTTAAAGTTAACACAAACGAATAAATAACAGTGTAGATGTGCGTTGGGGCCGCTAAAGTGGAATGAAGGAGGATTGAGCAGTGTTGCTACTTAACTGTATTTAATTGTACCAGATCAAACTAGTGAAAAGTAGGCCTACCAAATTATTCTAAAGTGGAATCACTGCCCGGTAAACGAACGTGTGCTGGACCTGGACACTTGAACCGTCGCAATATTGCCATTTCAGACATATCCAATGTAATAGCATGTCAATAAAATATATTCCATCATATTTCCTCACTGATTTCGTATTTAGTACCAGATATGGACTTTTATTGGAAAATGTATAAAATGTACTTGAGAGAGTCAAATGTACCAAATCTGGTACTTTAGTACCAAAAAAGTGGTAACATTGGGACTGAGGACTGGAAACATAGAAAATTGAATGGATTTAATTGAATGGATTTAATTGAATGGATTTAATTTTAATTATTCAATTTTCTATGGCTGAACTCTTACAATATATTAAACATTAATTCATACAGTTCATTTATGATATTTAAGAAATTACACATTCACATCGTCATTAACTTCTGGTAATTAATTTCATAGTAATTTAATTAACGTTTGTTGGTGACATAAAAATAATTTCCAGTTCTTGAAGGATCAAATAAGGATTGAAATATTCGCTATTCGTATTCGTATTCGCGAATTTTACAACAAAACATTCGTATTCGTATTCGTATTCGCAAATAGTGAAAATTGATATTCGTTCCATCTCTAATATATATATATATATATATCAAAGGTCGTGTAATTTTGTAATGTAAATATTGACAGTGACCTATAATCTCATGACAATATGACGAGGGAATTAACAAGAATAATGACAATAAACTCCGAAATCTTCCACAATCGATTCAACGGCTAAACAAAGAAGAATGAGACGGGAAAATAATGCAAGACAACAGCCGATGAAAAGAAGAGAAAGAAAACAGAGAAAAAATCCACCGAATATCAAAAGGTTGGCGTAAGAGGTCAAGCAATTATAATCATGAAGAGAAATTTTCTTCTCTGGTAATTCCAATTACTCTTAACTCGAAATCTTTTGGTAAAAGAGAACGTCCATCTTTTACCTTGGACGCCATTTTGGTACTCTTAATTACCAAAGATCAGGGTGATATTTTAGTTTTTATTTTGTTAGATCCAAGGAACACACTTGATATCGTGTGCCAGTTTTGCACAAACCTCAGTAAGGGTATGGATATATTTGAGTGTACAGAGTGGGCAATGGCACCAATATGGCGGAGATTGGCCGACATTTGTTTACTATAGGGGCTCTACTCCCAACCTCTCGCATTTTTATTTTTATCTTCTACTTTTTTCTTTCGGTCCAGCACTTGAAAAATCGAAATGCCGAGAAAGAAAAATAATTGAAATTCTGAGATGTAATGGGAGGGTGGAGAAATAGAAGAAATTCTATAATTGAAGGTTAAAATAATGGTCGATAAAAGGAGGGCTAAATGTGAGGTCTGCGCTGTAAAAAGTGTGTGTGTGTCTTCAATTTAGAACACTTTCAGCAATGTTGTAACAGGCACACGATATACCGGTATGTGTAGCATTTTAAGCACACTTTTTGTATCAGTATTGTGGTATCAAAATAGGTTTATATAAATGTGTTCATATAATACGTTCATAATAAATGCTTACAAAACGTGGAACACAGTAACAGTGTTGCAGCATAAAACTATAATTAAAGTGATAACGTGCGGTTTCTATGTAGCTAATGTCGTAATGCATACTTTTCAGTTTACAGGAGGGTAAATCTGGGTAGATGTTTATTTTCCATAAAGCAATATTGAAGGAAACCTACGTAGAAGCCAAAATTGTATGATTATCTTAAGTAAATTTATTGCGTTAATAAAAGGTGGTAAACAAATGTGAAAATTAATGTTAGCTGTACAGTATATGTAATAGTGCCGTATAATAGAAGACTGTATAGTACGGTACCAGTATATGTAATAGTGCCGTATAATAGAAGACTGTATAGTACGGTACCAGTATATGTAATAGTGCCGTATAATACAGTATATGTAATAGTGCCGTATAATAGAAGACTGTATAGTACGGTACCAGTATATGTAATAGTGCCGTATAATAGAAGACTGTATAGTACGGTACCAGTATATGTAATAGTGCCGTATAATAGAAGACTGTATAGTGCGGTACCAGTATATGTAATAGTGCCGTATAATACAGTATATGTAATAGTGCCGTATAATAGAAGACTGTATAGTACGGTACCAGTATATGTAATAGTGCCGTATAATACAGTATATGTAATAGTGCCGTATAATAGAAGACTGTATAGTACGGTACCAGTATATGTAATAGTGCCGTATAATAGAAGACTGTATAGTACGGTACCAGTATATGTAATAGTGCCGTATAATACAGTATATGTAATAGTGCCGTATAATAGAAGACTGTATAGTACGGTACCAGTCATAAAACAAATGTTAAGGGAAGGCAGACCGTTTTTCTGGACCCCCTTCTCCCTAATGTCACCACTAGTTTTGAGATTATAAGACGTTCGGCCCATTACTTTGGCGATTTTAACACCTTTCGCCCCATTTCGTTGTCAATTTTAAGACATTTCGTGCCATTTAGGTGTCAATTTTTTTCTGGCGAACGATAGCGAGCCTGCAATTTTAAGAGGAATCGGCCTTCGGCCGGGACATTTTCTACTGAAAAATGTACAAATTTATCTTGAAGGGAGGTCTAGGGGGCGTTTTTCTAAGCTTGATGGAGTTATAAGGAGGAAACTAAACAAATATATGAATAAATGAATTAATAGACCAAACAAACAGCCAGTCTCCCCTTAACTAAACAGTAACAACAACTAATGTTTACTAGCTTTTACAAGTCTACTGATAAAATGGTTATAGTACTGTAAGTGTAGTAAAGAAAGAAGCGTACTAACAAGTGTAGTACTGTAAGTGTAGTAAAGAAAGAAGCGTACTAAAATAAATGGTTATAGTACTGTAAGTGTAGTAAAGAAAGAAGCGTACTAACAATAAATGGTTATAGTACTGTAAGTGTAGTAAAGAAAGAAGCGTACTAACAATAAATGGTTATAGTACTGTAAGTGTAGTAAAGAAAGAAGCGTACTAACAATAAATGGTTATAGTACTGTAAGTGTAGTAAAGAAAGAAGCGTACTAACAATAAATGGTTATAGTACTGTAAGTGTAGTAAAGAAAGAAGCGTACTAACAATAAATGGTTATAGTACTGTAAGTGTAGTAAAGAAAGAAGCGTACTAACAATAAATGGTTATAGTACTGTAAGTGTAGTAAAGAAAGAAGCGTACTAACAATAAATGGTTATAGTACTGTAAGTGTAGTAAAGAAAGAAGCGTACTAACAATAAATGGTTATAGTACTGTAAGTGTAGTAAAGAAAGAAGCGTACTAACAATAAATGGTTATAGTACTGTAAGTGTAGTAAAGAAAGAAGCGTACTAACAATAAATGGTTATAGTACTGTAAGTGTAGTAAAGAAAGAAGCGTACTAACAATAAATGGTTATAGTACTGTAAGTGTAGTAAAGAAAGAAGCGTACTAACAATAAATGGTTATAGTACTGTAAGTGTAGTAAAGAAAGAAGCGTACTAACAATAAATGGTTATAGTACTGTAAGTGTAGTAAAGAAAGAAGCGTACTAACAATAAATGGTTATAGTACTGTAAGTGTAGTAAAGAAAGAAGCGTACTAACAATAAATGGTTATAGTACTGTAAGTGTAGTAAAGACAGAAGCGTACTAACAATAAATGGTTATAGTACTGTAAGTGTAGTAAAGACAGAAGCGTACTAACAATAAATGGTTATAGTACTGTAAGTGTAGTAAAGAAAGAAGCGTACTAACAATAAATGGTTATAGTACTGTAAGTGTAGTAAAGAAAGAAGCGTACTAACAATAAATGGTTATAGTACTGTAAGTGTAGTAAAGAAAGAAGCGTACTAACAATAAATGGTTATAGTACTGTAAGTGTAGTAAAGAAAGAAGCGTACTAACAATAAATGGTTATAGTACTGTAAGTGTAGTAAAGAAAGAAGCGTACTAACAATAAATGGTTATAGTACTGTAAGTGTAGTAAAGACAGAAGCGTACTAACAATAAATGGTTATAGTACTGTAAGTGTAGTAAAGACAGAAGCGTACTAACAATAAATGGTTATAGTACTGTAAGTGTAGTAAAGAAAGAAGCGTACTAACAATAAATGGTTATAGTACTGTAAGTGTAGTAAAGAAAGAAGCGTACTAACAATAAATGGTTATAGTACTGTAAGTGTAGTAAAGAAAGAAGCGTACTAACAATAAATGGTTATAGTACTGTAAGTGTAGTAAAGAAAGAAGCGTACTAACAATAAATGGTTATAGTACTGTAAGTGTAGTAAAGAAAGAAGCGTACTAACAATAAATGGTTATAGTACTGTAAGTGTAGTAAAGAAAGAAGCGTACTAACAATAAATGGTTATAGTACTGTAAGTGTAGTAAAGAAAGAAGCGTACTAACAATAAATGGTTATAGTACTGTAAGTGTAGTAAAGAAAGAAGCGTACTAACAATAAATGGTTATAGTACTGTAAGTGTAGTAAAGAAAGAAGCGTACTAACAATAAATGGTTATAGTACTGTAAGTGTAGTAAAGAAAGAAGCGTACTAACAATAAATGGTTATAGTACTGTAAGTGTAGTAAAGAAAGAAGCGTACTAACAATAAATGGTTATAGTACTGTAAGTGTAGTAAAGACAGAAGCGTACTAACAATAAATGGTTATAGTACTGTAAGTGTAGTAAAGAAAGAAGCGTACTAACAATAAATGGTTATAGTACTGTAAGTGTAGTAAAGAAAGAAGCGTACTAACAATAAATGGTTATAGTACTGTAAGTGTAGTAAAGACAGAAGCGTACTAACAATAAATGGTTATAGTACTGTAAGTGTAGTAAAGACAGAAGCGTACTAACAATAATGGTTATAGTACTGTAAGTGTAGTAAAGAAAGAAGCGTACTAACAATAAATGGTTATAGTACTGTAAGTGTAGTAAAGAAAGAAGCGTACTAACAATAAATGGTTATAGTACTGTAAGTGTAGTAAAGACAGAAGCGTACTAACAATAAATGGTTATAGTACTGTAAGTGTAGTAAAGAAAGAAGCGTACTAACAATAAATGGTTATAGTACTGTAAGTGTAGTAAAGAAAGAAGCGTACTAACAATAAATGGTTATAGTACTGTAAGTGTAGTAAAGAAAGAAGCGTACTAACAATAAATGGTTATAGTACTGTAAGTGTAGTAAAGAAAGAAGCGTACTAACAATAAATGGTTATAGTACTGTAAGTGTAGTAAAGAAAGAAGCGTACTAACAATAAATGGTTATAGTACTGTAAGTGTAGTAAAGAAAGAAGCGTACTAACAATAAATGTATATATTACTACTTCTATACTCTACATGCAGAGCACCAATGACACAAATTTAATTTATTATGCCATACCGATTATTTTCCATAAACAGTGCATTTGTGATATAATAGTGATAATATGCAAATAATAGTTCATTAGGACTACACAAGAAATGTATTGATTAATTATGATGATACTAAATTATTTCTGCATGCTTGGGAAAGACGTAACCCCTTGGATGATGGACTTTGTTGTTGAGGTGGATCACTTGAAGTTTGTTATATTGTGTGAAGTAAACAATTCTTGTTATTGATACAAGTAAACTAAAATGGCGTTATTAATTTGATTTAGTTATTGTTTCTACTGACTACCGACTCTTTAAAACATTGATATGATCTCTCAGGATCAATATTAATTCGGCTTAGGATCTCTGGGCATCAACAGGTTTTCTGCTTATACAGGATCTCCAAGGATTGATAGCTTTTCATTATCGGTAGGATCTCTATGGATGGATAGTGGTCAGCTTCAGTATGATCTCTTAGGATCAATAATATTTCAGCTTAGGTATGATCTCTGAGACTTAATGGGTTATAAACTATCTAAGCTATACTAGACCCTCAGTTAACTCAATCTCAAGGCTTTCGTGGAAGAGGTGGGCCCTCAGCTCGGAAACAAGTTAAGGAGGGTGACCTGCTTTATTTCTCTCCTTTTCTCTCTTTCTCTGGCTTGTATCCATTTGGTCTCATTCATCCTACTGTTTTAAGACGTTTATCCCCATCCAGGTGTCAATTTTTTACTGGTGAGCGGTAGCGAACCAGCATATTTTTTATTTTTGTTTGACAGCAGGCTAAATTTGTACATTTTTCGATAGAAAAATGTCTCCGGCGAAGCCGGATTTCTTCATATAATGCTGGCTCGCTATCGCTCGCCAGGAAGAAATCGACACCTAGATGGGGATAAACGTCTTAAAATAGTTGGCTGAATGGGGCCGAATGGTTACAAGCCAGAGAAAGAGAGAAAATGACAGAAATATAAAAAAGCAGGTCACCCCCCTTAATACGACCACACTCCGAAACAACCATAACCAAAAACAACCACATACCAATCTCTACAACCCTTAAGGGAGCCCACCTCGCTTTTTGTCTCTTTCGCTCCCTCTGTCTTTGGCTTGTATCCATTCGGCCCCATTCAGCCAACTGTTTTAAGACGTTTACCCCCATCCAGGTGTCAATATTTTCCTGGCGAGTGGTAGCGAGCCTGCACCTACCACCACCACTACCCCCACCACCACCACCACCAAGGGAGCTTCTGCCACCACCGGGGGTTCTCCAACTGCAGCTGCTGGATCCTCCCGAGGGAAAGGTAAGTCTGTGTCCCGAGAAGGTAAGTCTGTGTCGATTGTGGGCGACTCCATGGTAAGACATTTAGTTAGGGCTACCCGCACTAAACTTAGGAAGGTTGTGTGTCTGCCTGGCCATGGAGTTGGGAGGGTTTTAGAGAAGATGGACCACATCTTGGAAGATAGTGGAGATAACCCCATTACCTGTCTCAGTGCCGGGAGTAACGATGTTGGTAAGGGTAGAAGTGAGGAACTGCTGCAGCAGTATCGGGATGTGTTAGATAAAGTTAGGATGAAGGGAGGGATCCCTGTAGTACATTGTATCCTACCCAGAAGAGGAGTTCCCAAGGAATGACATCCAGGGCGATTGGTGTCAATTGCCGTTTGGAGAAATATTGCAAAGAAAAAGCAATACCATTCATTGATAACTGGGATAGTTTCTATGGGAGAGATGGGATGTACGCAAGGGATGGGGTTCATCTTTCACGGTTAGGGGTTTCAACATTAGCTAGTTCTTTAGATAGGGTGGTTGTGGGGTTTTGAACAGAAATATTGAGAGTGTAAATGAGAGGTTAAATGGAACAATTTTAGCGTCAGGCGAAAGCGATAAGGATATTCAGTCTCATGCTAAAAATGATGACTATAATGCAAATGATAGTAGTGATGGTGCAACGGAAGATGGAAATGTCGTTAGAAACAAAGGTAAATTAGGTATAAAGAAAAGAAGTAAATTGAGAGTATATTACACAAACTGTAGGAGTCTATGTAACAAAATGAACGAACTTAGAGCCCTTGTTAGCAAAGAAAATATAGACATAATAGCGCTAACTGAAACGTGGATTAATACAGAAACCAGGCATTTTTTAGCAGAATTTGATATACCAGGATATAGTTTGTTTAAATATGACCGAACAAGTAAGAGGGGTGGCGGTATAGCAGTGTTTGTCAGGAGTACATTAAAAAGCTGTATTAAATCAGGTATTAGACTAAATAACGATAATGAAAGTGTTTGGGTAAAGGTTAACGAAGGTAGTGAGACCATAGTTATTGGAGTTATGTATAGACCGCCAAATATGAGTAGAAATGACGGAACGTCATTATGGGAGGAAATTAAAATGGCATCAAGGTTTAGCAATGTGTGCATTATGGGGGATTTTAATTTTCCGAATATAGATTGGCAGCATCAAATAGGAGACTCTGATTCTGAGGAGTTTATAGAGGTAGTACAAGATAGTTTTTTATTTCAATTCATAGATACGCCGACTAGAGGTAATAATATTCTCGATTTAGTTTTCAGTAACAATGAACATATGGTAAATAATGTAGAGATAGGGGACCACCTAGGAAATAGTGACCACAATTCTGTGTATTTTAATATCCAATGGAAAGGTTATACCAGAGAGAATACAACATTAATACCTGACTTTAGAAAAACCAATTATGGTGGGTTAAGAAGAGCCCTATTAGCTGACCCTATGGTCAAAAAATTAAGTCGATCCAGGTGTCCAAATGAGTGTACCCCTACTCAGGCACCTGTCATCTTAAGTCAGGAAGAGATGTCAACCTTGGTAGATACATACGATAATTTTATCAAGTCAGTATTCAATGCACAAAATAAATACATCCCCAAAAGAAAATTTAGATCAACACAGAACCAACCCAAATTGATGAATAATAGACTATTAGATCTTCTAGGACAAAAGAGAGGAATATATAGAAAAATTAGAAAAGGCGAAATTCACCTACTTGCTTACTATCAGAATCTATCAAGACAGGTAAAAAAGGATATTAGGAAAGAAAAAAGAAATTATGAAATTAAGGTTGCCAATGACTCAAAAAATAATCCTAAAGCTTTTTACCAACTATATAAATCCAAGGTTAGAGATGTAATTGGTCCCCTTAAAACTTCGATAGGAGAAATGACAGAAAATGATTTAGAAATGTGCAGTACATTAAATAGTCAATTTCTTTCCGTTTTCACTAATGAAAATTTGGCAGTTTCCAGAAGTCCGTAAGGTATATAGCGATAGTATAGAAAATAGGTTAAGTACGGTTACTATAAGTAGAAATGATGTGCTTAAGGAAATTGACAGACTGAAATCTCATAAATCACCTGGTCCTGATGAGGTATATGCTAGAGTTTTAAAAGAATGTAGGGATGAGTTAAGTTACCCATTAAAATTTTTATTTAACAAGTCATTGGAGACAGGTATAGTTCCAGAAGCTTGGAAGCTTGCAAACGTAGTTCCGATCTTCAAAAAAGGTGACAAATCAATAGCATCCAATTACCGTCCCATTAGTCTTACATCAATCATAGGAAAGCTACTAGAGTCAATTATTGCTAGTAAAATTAGAAACCACTTAGATACATTTAATTTAATAAATTCTTCTCAGCATGGATTCACTCAGGGACGTTCTTGCCTTACTAATTTGCTTAGTTTTTTCTCAGAGGTATATGAAGCAGTAGATAATGACAAGACATATGATATAATATATTTAGATTTCAGTAAAGCTTTCGACAGAGTCCCCCATGAGAGATTGATGAGAAAGGTTGAGGCGCATGGAATAGGTGGGGCGTTGTAGGGATGGATTAGGTCATGGCTAATTGGTAGGAAGCAGAGAGTCAGCATAAATGGTACGAAGTCAGAATGGGGAGCAGACAAAAGTGGTGTCCCCCAGGGATCTGTATTAGGTCCTCTGTTGTTTGTTATATACATAAATGACCTTGATTTAGGTATAACTAGTAGGATAAGTAAATTTGCAGACGATACCAAAATGGGGAGAACAATTGATTCAGATAGAGATATAGAGTGCCTCCAAAGGGATCTAGATACCTTACACGAATGGTCAGTAAATTGGCAGATGAAGTTTAACATTGACAAATGCAAGGTATTAAAGATAGGGAAGATGCATACAAATGTTAAATATAAACTAGCTAATGTGGAATTAGAAAACTCGAATTGTGAGAAAGATCTAGGTGTGTTTGTTAGCAATGATTTGAAGCCTAGACAACAGTGTATAAGCGTTCGAAACAAGGCAAACAGGATTCTCGGGTTCATCTCAAGGAGTGTGAGTAACAGAACTGCTGATGTTATCTTAAAACTTTACTTGTCATTAGTGAGACCCCATATGGATTATGCTGTTCAATTTTGGTGTCCTTATTACAGAATGGACATAGATTCATTGGAGAGAGTACAACGTAGAATGACAAAAATGATCCATAATATTAGAAATCTTCCGTATAAAGAAAGGTTGAAGAAATTAGGCTTACATTCGTTAGAGAGACGCAGAGTTAGAGGGGATTTGATAGAGGTGTTCAAGTGGGTTAGTGGGATTAACAAAGGGGACATGACAAATGTACTAAAGCTCAGTGATAGCGAAAGAACTCGTACCAATGGTTTCAAATTAGATAAATTTCGTTTCAGAAAAGATATAGGCAAATATTGGTTTGGTAACAGAGTTGTAGATGGGTGGAATGGACTACCAAGTGCTATAGTGGGATTAAAAACGATAGGGAGCTTTAAGATAAAATTGGATAAGCATATGGACGAGAAGGGTTGGGTGTGAAGGGGGATCAGCAGGGTTGGGCCAATCAGCGCTCTGCAGACCCCCGTAATCCTGCGTTAATCTCTAACCGTTTTGGTAAGATGATCCTCAGGGTATTAGAGTGTTGAGCCTATAATTGGGCTTTGTAATTGGGGTTGTGTGGGACAGGGATCTGCCTTGCTTAGGCCAATCGGCTTTCTGTAGACTCCCATTTTCTTATGTTCTTATATATATATATATATATATATATATTTTTTTTTAGAGCAAGCTAAATTTGTAAATTTTTCGATAAAAAATGTCTTCGGCGAAGCCTATTTTTTCCTGCCGATTTTTTTCTTCAATACACAAACAACAAAAAGTAATAGCAAAATAAATAATAAAACAAAGTTTAGCAATCACTCGATTTTGGGGGAGACGCTTGTTGCCGGCATTTTTGCCTTTTGTCTCCTTCATACACATAAAGAACAAAATATTAATTGGGCGACCGTCCTAAAATACCGAACTAATGGGGCTAAACATTGGGGAGAAGGGGGGCCAGAATAACCTATAACCTCCCTTTAACGTCCTAAGTATATAAGGTTAGGATTTGGTTAGTTTAGTTTGATTACGGTATGGTAGGTTTAGTTACGGTATGGTAGGTTTGATTACGGTATGGTAGGTTTGATTACGGTATGGTAGGTTTGATTACGGTATGGTAGGTTTGATTACGGTATGGTAGGTTTGATTACGGTATGGTAGGTTTAGTTACGTTAGGTTAAAATGCTTTCAAGATAGCATGGTAGAAATTGGTCACGCTGCCGTCCAATAAATTTCTTTAGGCAATATTTGATAAAGACAGCGTCACACGTGCAGTTGGGAGAGGCAGTATAGGAACTATAGAAAGGCAGCGTTACTAATTTCTGCAATGAAGCAACTTGGTTGAGCCCGAGAACTTTCAGTCTTCTACTGTACTTCTCACTTCTCAGCTTGTTCTTCCTCTGTCCAATTACTCTTCTTTCCTATTTTACTCCAGCCATCTGGTCTGGTTCTGCCAAGTCGACTTGAATACACTTTTGAAGACCGCAGCTTTTGTCGCGTGAGGACGTTTTGGTTATGGCAGATTCAGTTATGATCGGTGTGTTTGTAGTAGCTTCGGTTGTTGTTTCAGTTTGTGGCAGTTACGGTTGCGACGCTTTCGGTTTTAGTTGTGGCCGTTTAGACTGTGGTTTTGACCGTTCTGGTTCTGGTCGTTTTGGTTGGGGCCGGTTTAGTTGTGGTAGTTTTGACTGGTCGTTTTGGATGGGGCCATTTTAGTTGTGGTCGTTTTGGTTGGGTCCGTTTTAGTTGTGGTCGTTTGACTGGTCGTTTTGGTTGGGTCCGTTTTAGTTGTGGTCGTTTTGGATGGGGCCATTTTAGTTGTGGTCGTTTTGACTGGTCGTTTTGGTTGGGGCCGTTTTAGTTGTGGTCGTTTTGACTGGTCGTTTTGGATGGGTCCGTTTTAGTTGAGGTTGTTTTGACTGGTCGTTTTGGATGGGGCCATTTTAGTTGTGGTCGTTTTGGTTGGGTCCGTTTTAGTTGTGGTCGTTTTGACTGGTCGATTTGGTTGGGTCCGTTTTAGTTGTGGTCGTTTTGACTGGTCGTTTTGGATGGGGCCATTTTAGTTGTGGTCGTTTTGACTGGTCGTTTTCGATGGGGCCATTTTAGCTGTGGTCGTTTTGGATGGGTCCGTTTTAGTTGAGGTCGTTTTGAGTGGTCGTTTTGGTTGGGGCCGTTTTAGTTGTGGTCGTTTTGGTTGGGGCCGTTTTGGTTGGGGCCGTTTTGGTTGGGGCCGTTTTAGTTGTCGTTTTGACTGGTCGTTTTGGTTGGGGCCGTATTAGTTGTGATCGTTTTGACTGGTCGTTTTGGTTGGGGCCGTTTTAATTGAGGTCGTTTTGACTGGTCGTTTTGGTTGGGGCCGTTTTAGTTGAGGTCGTTTTGGTTGGGGCCGTATTAGTTGTGGTTGTTTTTAGTTGTCGTTGTTTTGGTTGGGGCCGTCTTAACTTTAAACGTTTTAGCTCTGTAGCACCTATCTGGGCTAGAAATCTTCCTGACCCATCCGTGCTTACTGAGCTGTTACTTTATTATAATTGTGATATACAGTATATCGTAAATTATGAAAAGTATTAACATGAAACTGAAATGGAACATATTATGCAACTAAGTGTTGGGAAATCAGCTGCAAGGTGATGCCATATTTTGATTGATTAAGGTAACTACCGGTACTCATTCATTAAATATTTAAACATTTAAAGTCTAATACTGAACCATTTGTCATATTACAACAACATTTGTTATTTCATTTGAGCTCGATTTGTATGCCTATTCAAATGAGTGTACTCGTATTATTCATGATTATACAACATTTTGAGGAATAGCTATAGTACACCGACATAAAAGAATCTAGTTTCCTTTAATGCACAGAAAACCAAGTACATTCAATTTTCTAACCGACAGAATCTCACCGACTCCCATATATTTGTTAATGATGTAAATATTCCCACTTCCCCTAGTATTGACATTCTCGGTGTAACATTAACTACTAACTTGAGCTGGACACATTATGTTAGAAGCATTGCTAAGAATGCCTCTAAAAAACTGGGACTCCTGTACAGAGTTCGAGAATTCTTCACTGACGAGCAGTTGGCCGTAATATATAAAAGTCATGTGCGTTCTCAGATGGATTACTGTTCACCTCTGTGGAGTGGAAGTGGAGTGGTTGCATTGAGGCAGTTGGACAAAATTCAAAATAAAGCTATTATATTAATCAATAACCCTGCAATCACACAGGACCTCCCTACATTATCCATACGAAGAAACGTTGCATCCCTTGCATTATTCTACAGATATTTTCACAGAAATTGTTCCGAGGAACTTGCTTCAATTGTGCCGCCTCTCTACATCTTTCCCCGTAGAACTAGGGCAGCTGAGAGCATCATGAATTTACACTTTCTCCTCCACAATGCAGAACTTCTGCTTATCAAAATTCATTTATCCCTAGAACTACTACTCTTTGGGTTCACTTCCCTCGAGTTGCTTTCCACAAACTTACAATCTACAAAAGTTTAAATCCAGTTGTTACAAACATTTTATGAATGAAGGATGCCTTTAGGCATATGGACCTTTTTGTTTTATCTGTGTTTTTCCTTCCTCCGTTCATTGTCTCTTAAATTTTTTTTTTTTTTTAACCAGTTGATTTACGAAAAAAAGAAGAAACAAACACGATTTTTGTTTACTATAAAGGTTCCATTCATATGTGTTAACCCCATCAACCCGTTGACACAGCATTTCTACACCACTAATTACCACCATGGTATTATATTAATCCTAGAGGAAACCTGTTATGGTGAAAATGCTAGATATCAGTCTCAAACATCCCTTTCGAACCAATAAAGACTAATTTGATTGCGTTCTAACTACCTTCAGACGATTTTATTTGGGCTGGGATGGACCTCTTGCATTATATTTGTTTATCCTAATTAGGCGGATAAATGATCATGTCCATATCTTGATTACGGAGTAGTTATTGCTATTGTTTTAATAACTATTAACACATAATATCTATATGTCGCAAATGTAATCCTGTTTATTATGCCTAGGGGGTAGAGGAGAAACGGATATAAATTAAATGTTTAGACATGGGAAGATGAATTGGCCTAGGCTATAAATATGATACCGGTCGGCGTTGGACTTACGTGTTAAATGGTATATGTAGGCTATCTGTGGTAGTCCCAGTAATATCTATGAAGTACTTCTAGTATTAAAGGAACTTAGCTGTGATGCAAAGAGTGTAGGTTAGGTGATGGACAAGTCGATAGGTGAATATCAGTGAAGTTCTGTTGTAATGTGGCAGCAACTGGTGGTTTGTTGTGAGCGGGACGAAGTCTCTGTGTCAAGTGTCCTGAGATTCCCTCTTATCGTAACAATATAAATATATTTAAGGGTTCTATATCGTCCCCCGTGATTAAATAATAAGGTAAAATAAACTAAGATATAATTGGTGCAACCACAGTAATACTTATCCACAAAGATAAATAAAGTAATGCGTATAAACAAAAAGGAACCAGCTGTCGTGAACCCGGGAAATTCAAACTACGGTATATATACCAGCTAGGATTCACGACATACTCCGCCACCAGTTATATACAAAGTATTTACAATTGTCCCGTCCCGATCATGGATCGCCACAACTGGGAGGAACCTAAAGCAGCCCGACGTGATGGCCTCTGAGGGGTATTACCTCGGTCCGCTCCAGTAGCAGGAAGGATATTATCAGAGTTCGGCTTGCTGTCGCCATCCACTACCTCTAAATCTATCTCTAGTGGGTATAGCTTAACCACCGGTCTGGTGGTCAAACCGGCTCCTGTTTTTACCTGAACTACCCTACATTCGTGGTCAGGACCACGAAGAAGTTTCATTATCCGACCTATACGCCAAAAAAGTCAGGGGCCGTCATCATGTACTAGAACGACGTCCCCAACTTGCGGCGATGCTATCCCTCTTTTTACCATTAAGTGACGATGTTGCTCCCTGAGTGATATTAAATAATCAGTGCTCCACCTTTTCCACAGGTCATGTGAGAGTTTTGTAACATATTGGAAGCGTTGGTTGACGGAATCGTTGTTACGCCACGTCGTGTCCACGAGATCTTCATCCGTGACTTCCCGCCTTGGAAAGCTTCTGATCCGCCTCCCATGAACCAGTTGTGAAGGAGTGATGAGTAGAGGGTCTTCAAGATCACTGTAGCTGTAGCCAAGCAGGCGATCATTGACTGTGGCCTCGAGCTCCAGTAATATCGTATTTAGTTCCTCTGTGGTAACCAATGCTCGACCCAGTACCTTCTTTAAGCCAGCCTTTAGGATGCCAATGACCCATTCCCATATGGCACCGAACCATGGCACCCTGGCCGGTATAAACCGCCACTCGCACTTGAATTCCGCTAGAGTACCTTTTAACCTTGCATCATCTATCAACTCCCGTAATGTACTGGCTCCGCTAACAAATGTGGTGGCATTATCACTCATCATAATCTCAGGGTAACCCCTCCTGCTACTAAACCTATGGAACGCATGCAAAAATTATTCGCAGGAGAGATTAGACACCGTCTCTACATGGACCGCTCTAGTAACTGCACAGGTGAATAAGACTACATATAGTTTACTTACAGTACCCCCCTTCTCTTTTACTGGCAAGGCACCTATGTAGTCAACCCCCGTTACCTGGAAAGGACTCACTTCCTGAACCCTAAACTCCGGCAATGGAGGGGCCTGTACAGCACGGTATGATGTACCTTGCAATCTCTTGCAGATGATACCGTACATCCCCTTAAGGCTTTCTTTACTACCTGTCTAATCTTGGGGATCCACCATCTTTGCCTTATGTAATGTACAACATAACTAACACCACTATGGTTACACACTTTGTGGCAGTAATTACTAAGGAGAGTGGCTATTCGATGTTTATTA
Source organism: Paralithodes platypus (assembly GCA_032716605.1). Classification (NCBI taxonomy): domain Eukaryota; kingdom Metazoa; phylum Arthropoda; class Malacostraca; order Decapoda; family Lithodidae; genus Paralithodes; species Paralithodes platypus. The sequence goes on along the minus strand of CM064482.1, from coordinate 74,223,216 downwards.
GGGATAAGGATAGGGTACTTGGCGCTATCATGTAAAGCTGAAAAGTGTAGCCTACCTCTACAGCGTATCATGCCTCCCTCCATATAGAGGCCTAACTGCTTCACTATATTGCTTGGTGTGCCCTGTCCTTTTGTCAAATAGTGGTGTTCTTCAGAGTAAGCTTCTCTCTGAGCTACCTTAATCATGGCTGACTCTGCTGCTCTTAATTCCGGCACCGTCAAGTATGCTGGTTTTGCCTGATAATTCCCTTGTGTCTTCTCTTTAAGAGTCTTAATAAACCTAATGACCCATGCTATTACATGCCATGACTTCATATATGAGCCATACCGGTCCCAATTCAATATGGCAGTAGGGGCAACCGGTACCGGCAATGACAGGGTTCCTTCTTGACTCATGTTACAACCCACAGTGGTGTCCCCTCCTATTGAGCCCCCTATTGGGCCATGATCAGGCCATAGCATTTGGTGAGGTAGCCATGTGGGCCCTCCCCACCAAAGCGAAGAAGCAACTAAGGACACATATGAAATCCCTCTGGTAACCAGATCACTGGGGTTGTCCTCTGTGGACACATAACGAAAATGAGCGCCGGGGACTAATGACTTTATCTCATCAACTCTATTTTGAACATATATAGGCAAAATCTTTTTACTAGACAACCAGCATAGGGGTATCTGGCTGTCCGACCAGAGGTATACATTCTCTATAATCAGCTCGTCCGCGTAGGCCTCACATATATAACATGCGAGACGAGCTGCGAGAAGAACAGCAGTCAACTCCATCTTAGGTATGGTGAGGGACTTAATAGGCGCCACCTTAGCTTTGGCCATTACTAACCTACTCACCTCATCACCAACCGCATAGGCCGCTACACCATATGCTACTGAGCTAGCGTCACTAAATAGGTGCAGCGTAACCCTCTTAGAATTAGTGACCTGACGGGGAAACATGATACCTGTACTATCTATCATATCGTTATAAATACCCTGCCAGTTAGCTCTCATGTCATCTGGAATGGGGACATCCCACCCACACTCTATTCTCCACAAGTCCTGTACGAACCTCCGCGCCCGTATGGTTACCGGTACCAACACTCCTAGAGGATCGAAAACACTCGCGGTTAGACTTAGAGCCTCACGTTTTGTAACCAATGCAGGGCTACTTCCGCGGCAATTAACCTGTAACATATCCTTATCAGTTAGCCACTCAACGCCAAGTACCTTAACCCCGTCTTGTTTGGCAGAAGCTATACCCTTCAGGTGCAACAGTTCCCGCAAACTCTCATTATTTGTGACCCACTCACGTAAAGACAGGTTAGCGCTGGAAAATATTCTACGGGCATCCCAACATTGTTGTTGCAAATCACTTACATCATCACCAGTCCCCTGTAAGTTATCAATATACAACCCCCGTTTTAGCTTATTAACTACTTCACTGTTCTCCTGTATCATAGACAGGTGTTTTTGAATGGTAGCATTAAGGAGGAACTGGGAACAGGTGGCCCCGAACAGAACTGCATGGAACCGGTAGACAATGTAAGGACTTGCAACATCCAAGGGATCAACGGGCCACAGAAACCTAGTAGCATCCCTATCCTTCTCACTCAACCCCACCATGAGAAATGCTTTCTCAATATCACTCACCCAGGCAAATTGATGGCATCTAAAGCGCAGAAGCACCTGGGTGAGGTCAGCCACTAGCGATGGACCTGTATGGAGACAGTCATTCAGACTGAACGCCTTCTCGTTTATCCTAGCCGAACAGTCAAACACTATCCGTACAGGCGTAGTAACACTATCCTTGGTAATACCATGGTGAGCTAAGTAGTGAATTGGATGACCAGCTTGATTCCTGTTTTCTACCCTTCCAATAAACCCCCTTTCTATCTGATTATCCAGAACCTTTGTATACTGTTGACAGTAGTTGGGATCCTTTATAAACTTACGCTGCAAGCCTCTCATTCTGCCCAGGGCTAACTTAAAGTTATCAGGTAATTTATCTATGTTATCTCTCCATGCCAGTTCCACTGTATACTGTCCCTGTGCTTCGGAATACTGTACCGTTTCAGAAAATCTATTTAAGACTTTCTCCCCACCCTTACCAGTCTCATTAGGACTTATACCAATATGGTCCAAGTCCCATAGAGCTGTCAGATCCTTTAATTCTGGAGAATACCTGCCAATATCTTCCTGTATCTCCACTAAAGGGTCTACTGCTAACTTAAGAACAGTGACTAACTCTACATGGGTCTCTTCTATATCTGACTGATAAGTGCCACTCGGTGCATAACCATAAATTGTGGGTAACATAACTATACTTCCTTCCCTGACATAGCCTGAATGTACAAAGTGGTAATAAAAGTCCGCCCCAATCAGTAACCCTATCATATCTCCATCAGTGATACCTGGATCTGCTAAATTGTAACCCCGAGCCTTGATAGCATTTACCTCCATCTCTAATCCTCTCCCTGGCTTGTATACTGGTAACTCCTCCACCACAACGGCCCTCAATTTACGCACCCTTCTTCTGTGATGATAGGTTAACTCTACTATTTCATACTCAGTACTACCAAGTGAGCCAGTAAATCCCTGGAGCCTTAGCTGTTCCTTACTGACCCTAACGTAATCAAGCTGCGATAAAGCAGAGCGCAAGATGAAGGTACGCTGCGAACATTGGTCCAACAAAGCTCTTACTTTACTGGTATGACCGTTTCTGTCGGTCAAGGGAATCTGAATGGTAGGCAACAACACTGCATTACGGCCCGAAGCCACAGCCATGGTCACTGTTGGTTCAGGGGCCACTGGTTGTCCAGTTTGTTCAAGGCGTGGCGTCGGACACAAATAATTAAAATGTTTCTGTTGGCAGAATCGGCACGGCCTAATTTTAGGGTTAGTACACCCCTGGCTGCCATGTTCTGATGACAGGCACCCGACGCACAATCTCAACTGCCTTGCTCTATTGGCCTTGGCGGGACTGTTCTTGTATTTTGCACACTTTGCCCAAAAGTTTCCTGTCTTTAAACACAACTTACATCCATACTTCTGCTTGGTATCGGGTTTCTGATACACTGCATGTGCTGCTGTGACGGTCGCCCCAAACTGTTCTAGTGGATTATGTCTACTTTCTAAATTGCACACTTCAGTCTTAAACACACGAACATATTCATCCACATCCAGCCAGTTGTCTTTTAATTCACGCTTAATCACTTCAGAGAGTGAACTAGGGAGTTTATTATGCAACAGTACTGCACACATTTCACTTACTGTTACATCCATAGAGCATAATGACTCTAACGCACACTCAAATGATGCGGAAAAATCTTTCAGAGCACTGACCTCCTGGCTAGGATGCGGGAGATTACACAGTTTCGCTATGTGAGCTGCTTTGATGCGATCCTTTTGACCATAACTGTTTTTCAATATAGTGACCGCTGGTTCATAATTTGCAGCGACCAAACTAAACCCACTAACAATTTGTAGAGCCTCACCACTAAGTTGTCCCTTTAGATACGTAAATTTCTGAATGTCAGTTAAGTCTGTTTGGGAGTGAACACTACAATCAAAGTGCTCCCCGAAACCCACCCACTGTGTTGGATCCCCATCAAAAACTGGCAACTTTAGGGAGGGTAGCTTAATACCCTTCTGTTTCCTACTTGCTGCACCATCATGAGATCTACCAGTAGTGGTTGTCTGTAGAGCACTATCTAACTCAGCTAACTGACCGTTTACTTGATTAACATACTGCATATCTTTCACCATCTCATCCTCTAACTGATCATCTGAATATAAGCTATACAACTCTACGTTATACGACTTGATATCAGTTAGGGCCTCTTCTAAAGTTATTTTCACACCCTTTACATCATGCAGTGTAGCAGCATGTTCAATAAATTCAGACAGATTAGAGGTAAGCTTAGTAATCTCTCCCTTTTTGGCGGCTCTGAACCGCCGCAATGACTTTATTTTCTCATCCATTCTTAAAAAGTTTACGGTAACTAAAGCTTAAGGAACAACAATACTAATCGTCACTGTAGGCTAACCTATTCTAATCTATTCTAAGCCTAGGCTAACCTACTTACATTGATGACGACAGCAACCAAGCAAATTGAAGCATGCAGATCGCGTGCCCCCTGTGAGTTTACAAATGATCAAAGAAAAGGAAAATTACCCTATGTCATATTACTCTACTTTACAATATTTACTTTACTAGGCTAGGCTATATTAAATTTTAACAAATTACAAAGAAAAAGAAAGAAAGATCAAGACTCCTCTGAAGGAGGAACAGCCGCAGCCGTCGTCCTAGTCTTGAGATCTAGCCTATTGCGTCTACTGCTCCTCCTCGGCCCTGTCCTTCTCCTCAAAGAAGGCACGCGCTCTGTCCAATAGCCTATCTAACACCTTCCGGCTCCCTGGCACATCTAACCCAGGCTGAGGTCTGCCTGACAGTGTCCACCCTTGCCCCTGGTCTATAGAACTGCTTAACAAAAAAAAAAAGCAGGGCAATGCACTGGACGGTCCAGCGGAAAATCCCGGACATATGCGCCCCTCAACATTTGTCCACTGGATCGCCCAGCTCTACACAAAGGCAGACAAGTTAGGCCTAATACCCCCCAATTCTTATCAATATATAACAGATGGCCCAGTATCCTGGGTACGGCACCAATTATATCCTGTTTATTATCCCTAGGGGGTAGAGGAGAAACGGATATAAATTAAATGTTTAGACCTGGGAAGATGAATTGGCCTAGGCTATAAATATGATACCGTCGGCGTTGGACTTACTGTTAAATTGTATATGTAGGCTATCTGTGGTAGTTCCAGTAATATCTATGAAGTACTTCTAGTATTAAAGGAACTTAGCTGTGATGCAAAGAGTGTAGGTTAGGTGATGGACAAGTCGATAGGTGAATATCAGTGAAGTTCTGTTGTTATGTGGCAGCAACTGGTGGTTTGTTGTGAGCGGGACAAAGTCTCTGTGTCAAGTGTCCTGAGATTCCCTCTTATTGTAACAATATAAATATATTTAAGGGTTCTATATCGTCCCCCGTGATTAAATAATAGGGGAAAATAAACTAAGATATAATTGGTGCAACCACAGTAATACTTATCCACAAAGATAAATAAAGTAATGCGTAAAAACAAAAAGGAACCAGCTGTCGTGAACCCGGGAAATTCAAACTATGGTATATATACCAGCTAGGATTCACGACAAATGTATTGGTTCCGTATTCTACAATTTAGTGTCAAAAATTTGCTGCTAGGGAATGACATTTCTCGCCTGAATAAAATTAATAGAATTTAGTATTTGTTTTCACATGGTGAACAATTAAATAGTTTTTAGTAGTTGAATTTTAGATGGTTAATGAAAATATATGAAACGACTATGTCACATAACGTTGCAACGACAAGTTTTCATAATTAACAACATCATTCTCTGCAAAGTCTTTTGGAATAGCTGAGTAATCAAAATGGGGACATGCCAATATATAGTCGGCTAAACAAAACATCCTGCAGTTAAGGTGTAATGACTTTGTTCTTATCCTGCTAACACGCCAGAGATAATTACAGGTGATATAAGATAGATAGAACCTTTGATCGTGACCGTACTCTCTCTCTCTCTCAGACTCTCACACACACACACACACCCCAAGCCTCCTCGCTGAACCATTCATCCGTCAATCACTGTAGATCGTGACGATTACCAAAATGATTAGTTCATCGCCTTTTTGTTTGTATTCTGGCTGCCAGTAGACTATTTTATTCAGTTTATGAAGGATCTTCAGGATCAATTAACCTGACATCTATAAGTCCTGTATAATATTGTCGAATGGTAAATAAATATGGTCAGAATCAAGCTAATATAACGTCATTGTGCTAAACACATTAACAGATGGTGATGGGGGTAGTGGATATTCTGGGGATGAAATACGACTTATAATAGTGATCGTACACACACACAAACACACCACGACTCCTCACTCACCCAATCATCCATCACTCACTGGAGGTCGTGACGATTAATCCCCTTTTAAGTTAATCTACACTTCTTTTATTTATAGGTTGGCTATCAGTAGACGATTATATGCAGCTTAGGAGGGATTTGTGGGTGTTTTGAAAGGTTAATTCAGATGACTTTTACCCTTTTGATGTCGGGGTAATATTTGATCTGAATTGAATCATCTACTGACAGCCAGAATACATAACAAGAATATACCACATAACCTACTCAAGTAGGTTATGTGGTATGTAGTATTATTTATATTGTTGTATTGTCTTCCTAGTATTGAATTAATTTAATATAATCTGGTACAGGTAATAGCGCCCCTTTTGTATTTTATTAATCCTTTCAGAACGGGTGACTTTTTATTTAACTTTGTTTTATTTACCGGTATATTTAGATTTTTTTATGTATTTTAAGGTTATGTGGGGTCGATAATCTAATCGTGATACTTTATAGTTTATACCCCTTAAAATTCTAGAGATAATTCCCAAGTTAACTAAAATCCTCATTATATAATAAGTGTCCCACCGGTACTGAAGGGGTTAATGCTGAACAAACGAGAATAAGTTATATACAGTATATATATATATATATATATATATATATATATATATATATATATATATATATATATGCACTGTATATATATATATATATATATATATATAATAATAATAATAAGCGCACATCCGCACGTTTTGTAACCAATTTAAACTAATGACGCCAAATTAAATTATATTTCGGCTACCACCAGAAAAGTTTCTCTAAGGCGAGTTCACACGAACAGTATTTTCGACGTCTATTCTTGGCATCACTCCTCTGGAATATTTAATATTCAAGTTACATAAAATGTCGGCAACTATAACATTCTAAATTTAGTAAAATTGTAGATATCAATGAAAAAGAGCCCAAAACGCGATCACAATTAAAAATGCCGACGAAATTCACCAGAAGAACTATTGTAAGGTAATTTAATACCCACTGATTCCCATGATACAAGAAATCGTCAATGAATACAATAATTGTCAACTGATTGTCGTTTCCTCATCTGCACTATAAGAAACATCCGTAATATAACATTAAAAAAATATAACTTACCTCTATAGAACATTGATTGACTATTACGACATTATTTATTTACGATAACCTTTTATTTGTGACATTATCTCTGTAAATAACTAGTGATATTGAAGGTTCATTAAGTTTGTGAGCATTAGAATTACGGTATTTTGTTGGCAGTTGACCTACCTATCCTGTGACATAGTAAAAACAACGAAATATTCTCAAGGGGGCCCACCTCGCTTTTTTTCTCCTTCTCTCCCTCTCTCTAGGATTCCATCCTACGAGGACAGGTCGAAGAGTTCTGCGACAGAGTCCCAAATCGACGAAAAAGATTTTGCATCCCAGGAGCTGGACTGGACGACATTGTGGAAGCCTTCGAAGATACCACAAAGGATGCAAATGAAAATACGCTTTTTGTCATCCATGCTGGTTCAAATGACGTCATGCGCACCAAATCCGAAGCGTTGATGGAGAAATATCGCAAGATGATCCAGCACTACAAAAACAAGTCAAGGAATATCATCATCTCAGGCATTCACCCCAAGATCGACGCACCTGACAAATTCTACGACAAGGCCTTCAGCACAAATAGCCGACTAAAATATTTGTGTCTGAGGGAAGAAGTTGAATTCATCAACCTCTGGGACAACTTCTACAACCAGCCTACTCTGTTCCGCAAGGATGGCACTCATCTAAACCCTGTGGGTTCAGCACGCATGGGTCGTCTCCTACACGAAGCAGTCCGCAGCCATGGATCAAAAAACGCCATCCGAGAAGAAGCAGCAGTGACATAAATCATCCAACGCCAAGCAAAAAACAGAGGTAACCGAGGACCACCAGCGATAAGGACCGAAGACAGAGAGGACCGAGGACAGCCATGAACATAAATGTAGATCCGACAAGAACCAAAAATATTATTATAGAGCGTTCCGTGAGTTCTAAAATAACAAATTTAAAGGTTTTCTATGCAAACGCTCGTAGCATACGCAATAAATTTTCAGATTTAGAGGAGCTAGTGTTTACAGAAAATTATGATGTGATTGGCATAACAGAATCTTGGCTCAATACAGAAGATAGAGACTTTTTTAGCAGAGTATTCACTTCCCGGTTATGTAATGTTTGAGAAAAGCCGAATAAATCGAAATGGAGGTGGCGTTTTACTTTATATCAAAGAAAGTCTTAACCCTACCCTCTTGTCAAAACCTCAAATTGTGAACGTCGACACATCTTTTGTGCTAATAAAGAATAATAAAGGTACAAAAATAATACTTGCGTTAATATACAGACCTCCAGCTCAATCAGTGCAAACTGACCGAGAAATATACGAACAAATTGCAGATGAAAGTAACTCACAAGATACCGTTGTTTTTGGCGACTTTAATTTACCTGTGACCAAGTGGGGCGATACTCTTACTTCACACTCCGGACATGACTTGTATACGAACTTGCAAGAGAGTTCGCTTCATCAATTTGTTCGAACGCCGACCGACCCGTGGTAATAACGTTCTTGACATTGTACTTGCAACAAAAGAAGAATTGATAGAGAATTTGAATGTTGTTGATGAATTCAGTAACAGCGACGACCATCGTACGATAACTTTCACTTTAAAGTTTACTAGTAACGAACCAAATAGTAGCATCGAAAAAGTCCCTAATTTCAAGAAAGCAAACTTCCATAAACTTAGAGCTATGTTATTTTTATAGAAACTGACTGGAGCTTTTTAATTAACAATAACGACGTAATAACGAATAAGTAGTAAGGGCGGGTGCCCAACCCCGAAAGGGGTTGAAATAGGGGAGCTATCCCCCCGCCAAAGGCGACTTTCTAGGGCCTTTCCTAGCTGATGCTGAGAGGATTGGGTTCTAGTCATGTGGTGATGGGCTGGTCTATCAGAGTGAGAACTGAGCGATCTCTGCCATACCCATAGCTTACTCTGACTGTTCCTTTTACTTATATGTTTTCTAGATCTCAAGTGACGGCATCTTTTCCGTGGATTGACCTCCCAATCTACCAAGATTGGAAGGCAAAGCGTCACATTTTTCCTTTGCCCCTCAACTTTCTCTTCATAATTGCTGAGGGGCACAGGGTCCTGGATGGGGCTTTGGTTTCCCGGGCGTTTCCGCACCCTCCTCAGCTCCCCGCCATGGAGTGGCTTCGGTCACCCAGGCTTTATTGTGGTCGGCAGGGAGGGTTCTGTGGGGGCGCTCGGTTATGGCCTTGGCCTTGCTCGGGGCCTTGGGGCTGTTCGGCCAGGCAGCTTGGGGAACAACAACAACAACAACAATAACGACATAAATACATCTTGGAAGTTATTCGAAACCACTTACCTAAAAGCAGTGCAAGACTGCATACCATCGAAAATACGGCATCCAGGCCATAATAATAAGCCCAAATGGTGGAATAAAGATATTTCAAACTGCCTGCTTGCTAAAAAATTTGCTAATGATAGATTAAAATCCTCACAAAATGACGAAGAACGGGTGAAATTTGTAGAGCTACGACGCAAAGCCAACAAGTTAATTAAGCAATGTAAAAAGACCTTAGAGTTACATATTGCGAATCAAAGTAAAACAAACCCGAAAGAATTCTATAGTTATTTATATCAGAAAGAAAAAAGTAGTTACTTCAACTGTTGGACCGTTAGTCGATGAAAATGGAGAATACACCAAAGACGAAGTACAAATGAGTAATGCCCTCAATACCTTCTTTGCATCAGTTTTTACAACAGAAGACCTCAGTGATATCCCTACACCATCGCCGATTCAGATTGATAATTCAGATGTTCTAAGCAATATCACCGTTACAGAGAGAGAAGTATTGAATTGTTTAGATAAACTCAAGGTAAATAAAACGCCTGGACCTGATACAATCTCGCCTAGAGTTCTAAAGGAAGCTAAGGATGAGCTCTCCAAACCACTGACATTACTATTCAATAAATCCTTGCAGTCTGGAACTATGCCTGATCAGTGGAAGGTAGCCAACGTAACACCGATATTCAAAAAAGGCAGCAAATCCCTACCCAGTAACTATCGTCCAATTAGCTTAACCTCAGTTGTATGTAAAATGCTAGTAACGGTCATACGAGACAGACTCGTAAATCACTTAGAGGAAAATAACATACTTAAAGATACTCAAAACAGCTTTCGTAAAAAACGTTCCTGTTTAACAAACCTCTTAGACTTCTTCCACGATATCCTCAACCTCTACGATGAGAGTAAAGCTGTAGATATTATATACCTTGATTTTCAAAAGGCCTTTGACAAAGTTCCCCACAAACGTTTACTGCTAAAACTAAAAGCGCATGGAATACAAGACGGTGTGTTGAAATGGATAGAAAATTGGCTCAGCAACAGAAAGCAAAGAGTAGTCATAAACGGTAAGGCATCTAAATGGACCAATGTAAGTAGCGGGGTACCCCAGGGATCGGTACTAGGACCAATTATCTTTCTAATTTACATCAACGATATAGATGAGGGTCTCACCTGTACAATCTCAAAATTTGCTGACGATACAAAAATTGCAAATAGCGTACTCTCAAAAGAACAAGTTGACGATATGCAACACAATCTAGATAAATTGTCATGTTGGGCCCAAATTTGGCAAATGAGTTTTAATGCGGATAAATGTAAAGTACTACATATCGGATACCTAAATGAGAAAGCAAACTATTCGATGAATGGCACTCAGCTTAAGAATGTAAACAGAGAAACCGATCTGGGAGTAACAATATCGAGTAACCTAAAACCGAGTCAACAATGTTCAGAAGTTGTTAAGAAGGCAAACAAAATAATTGGCTTTATAGGCCGGTCATTTGAGCATAAATCCAAAGAAGTTATCCTAACCCTTTACAATTCCTTAGTCCGCCCTCTTCTGGAATACTGCGTTCAATCCTGGTGCCCTTATTACCAAAAAGATATAAACAAGCTAGAACGAGTTCAACGTAGAGTTACCAAAATGATACCTAGCCTAAAGAACAAACCATACGAAGAGCGTCTTAGAGAATTAAATCTATTTCCTTTAACCCAGCGCAGATTAAGAGGTGACTTAATTCAAGTGTTCAAAATCATCAAAAGGCATCGACAATATGAACTGTAGTAAGTACTTCACTATCGACCAAACTAATTACACGCGGGGAAACGGTTGCAAAATTATTGGTAAATCTTTTAACTCGCACGAATCTAAGAATTTCTTCTTCAATCGAGTTGTCAACTTGTGGAATGGGCTTCCCCGAAACGTTATAGACTGCATCACCGTTGATTCATTTAAACTCCGCCTAGACAAATATCTCGCATCAAACCCGCGACTGACTGCGTTTGTAAATGAATAACTTTATTTTATCCCCCCCTCAGTTACTAACCCATCTGTCCCCTACTAACTTCCTAATCCTGCCACGGACATTATTTCCAGGGCAATAATTCCCTTTCCAATGTTCCCTTACCCACTCTAAACCACTGTTTGGACACTTGATCCTCAGTGTTTTGGAGGACAAGCAACCTAGAAGGGTCACTAGACCTGTTGTTGCTTGATTTCCTTTGTACTCCTTTGTACTCTTTGGCTTGTATTAATTCAGCCCCATTCAGCCTACTGTGTTAAGACGTTTACCCCATCCAGGTGTCAATATTTTCCTGGCGAGCGGTAGCGAGCCAACATATATTTTGTTTTGTTTTGACAGCAAGCTAAATTTGTACATTTTTCGATAGAAAAATTTCTCCGAAGCCCTGATTTTTCATACAATGCTGGCTCGCTATCGCTCTCCAGGAAGAAATCGGCACCTGGATGATGATAAACGTCTTAAAACAGTTGGCTGAATGGGGCCGAATGGATACAAGCCAGGGAAAGAGAGAAAAGGAGAGAAAGATAAAAAAAAGCCGGTGACCCCCTCAAATAGTGTACCGGTATTTTTTGTTTGCTTGTATTTTATTAACCCCTTCAGTGAACGTCGATGCATTTTTCCTTTGTTCTGGCTATCAGTAGGCAGTTTTTTCAGCTTAGGATGGACAAATATGGAACTCTAAGGATTAATAGGCGTGGTCACATTAGTTGTATGTCCGATAATTTATTTTTCCTATTCATTTGATAGATGGCTAAATGAGGGTCATAGCGGACAATCCAATAATCGTGCCAGGACTCATCAATGTAAATTACATTCCTGTTTGTATGTGTTGATCTTGGATGACTCGTTGAGGGTAAGCTTTTGAATGAGCTCAACAAGAATGTACCGGTATGACTCATTTCAAGCCACTTATAACGTGACTTGAACACAAAATTCCCACCTGCGAACTTGCCTATTGAAATAGTTGTGACTCATTTGTTTCTTAGAGGTCGGGTTTAAGTGAACTCATATTGCTTATTGATAGACAGAACAGAATATAAAGTCATCTTATACTGAAAGGGTTAGCTTTTAACAGCTTTAGTATACAAGCTCCTTTGTAGTTTGTATATATTATATATTCTGGCTATCATTAAATGACTGTATGCAACTTAGCAAGGACCTCTAGTAAACAAAGGGTTAAAATCATTCTCAAATGCCCCTCTGACTCCCACAAACCCACTCTAAGCTTATTAAAAACGTCTGGTAACAGCCAGAATGAGCATTAAAGAATGTGCCATAATATACTGAAACGGTTTAGTTAACTAAGTCAGCATGAAGATTCCGGAAAGAAAATTTGCAGATACAGCGAAGGCACAACGTACACAAGCTTCAAAGGTCATTGATGCAAATATTAGTTAGCTATCATATGTTTGATATAATGTAACAAGCTTAACTTAACCTATTTTATGATCCGAAGTATCATATTGTTTACATGTTTTGAAATTATGTGCTAACCTACTAAAGTAGTCAAAAGCAACGTCTCATCAACTCACCTCCTCTTATTTACTCTATACACGCCGCAATGTTTCATCTCTCTCACTATTCTGCCGCTATTACAATAACCAGTGTACTGTATTTACGGAGATTAGGTGGCGCCCGGCGCCTTTCAAAATTGTTCCACCCCATTCTGTCCAATTTTCTAACTCAAGAGTGAACCGATTTTCACAGTATTTCTACTCAACAAGTGAACTCTGGAACTCTCACTCTCAATCTATCTTTCCCTCATCCTGTGACCTAAACTACTTCAAGCTCCGTGTGTCCAGACATTTTGACTCTAACGTACCTTAAACTCGCCTGTCACTCTTTTATTATTGGGGAGACAGTCGTTACAGGCAGATTTGCCTGTTGTCTCCTTTTGGGGGTGGGGGTGGGGGTGGGAGCACAAATACGTGTGCTCACACACACAAATATTCCTAGTGAACGAAGCATATGGTATAAATCCTTCATATTGTTAAAGCCTTTGTCTTACAGTCGCCGTAAACCCTTCTAAGCCCCGGTATTATCAGTAAAATGGCTTTCGGATAGGAGGTCTTTCCATTTTCCGATTACAGCTTTCAACAAAGAGGCTCCGTGACTGTGGCGCCGGCACGAAATCCGTAATCACTTATTTGTTTCTCTCAGTTCCCACGCCCGCACCGCCCTCAGTCACGCCAGTACACTATTATTCGGGGATGTATAGACACCATGTGAGGAGGACCACTTTTTGAGGAAAACTTTTGATAATAGAACTTTTAAATAATAGAATACCGCCATCATTTGTATTCCCTGTCCTACTAAGGGGACAAGGATTTTCTTACCGATTTATTGAAATCAACTAATGTCCTCAAAGCCTCTAACCTATTGTATTAGAAGAGTTGATCGAGCATTATTCTCTGGAACTGGTTTTAGAATATATATTTTAGGAAGTATACAGTCTAAAACAAGATTAATATTGCCCTGAAAACGTCATCGAAATAGACCAGTTAGAAGTATTTAATGAGAATTTTGGACAATTAGAGATGCTTCGGTGCAATCTATCTCGGTAATGTTGTTATACTGGTATTTTGGTTGTTAAATTGGCTTCTGTGACTAGTTTGCTATATGACAATTATAAAGTATATAATTTATGTGTCCTCAAAACCACTCTATCAATTTACGTTACTCTGTACGTGCTTCAATATATTGCTCTCTCTCTCTCTCTCTCTCTCTCTCTCTCTCTCCCTCTCTCTCTCTCTCTCTCTCTCTCTCTCTCTCTCTCTCTCTCTCGTCAGTATAAAAATACTTTAGACAGGAAAAGTGCTACAGTTATAAGCTTAAAAGTTTCGCTCATAATTTTTCAAACTTTATTATTGGGCCAAATGTGTCAATGCTTGTTCCCTACTTTATATTGATCTCAGGTTCATGTATACGTATTGTAGGGGGTTGTGCTTGCCCTTTGGTGTGTTGATTTATTTATTTATATATTTTTCAGCTTCCTCGCTAGACCTCCATCAATCTTAAAAAAACACCCCCTAGACCCCCTTTCAAGACAAATTTGTACATTTTTCTTTAGAAAAATGTTCCGGCCGAAAGCCGGTTCTTCATAGTATTACAGGCTCGCTATCGATCGCCAGGAAAAAAATAGACGCCTAAATGGCACGAAAGGTCTTAATATTGACAAAGAAATGGGGCAAAATGTCTAAAAATAGCCAACTAATGGAACGAACGTCCTAAAATCTCAAAACTAATGGGGCTAAACTTGAGGGAGAAGGGGGTCCAGATAAAGCGACTACCTCCCACTTAACCGAACGAGAACTGTTTATGTCCTTATCTTGACTACTAAGATATGACTATTATATTTATGGAATACTTGACATATAAAAAAACAAACTATTGAAATGAAACAAAGATATAGTATTTTCTTATTCTGCAATACAGTGTTCATAAGAGCAAAGTAAAATATTTATCTACGACTGAAAACTATGGTATATTTTCTGTTCTTAGTGGACGGTATTACTCAGCCTGTTTTAATGTCTTGGTGGTGTAATGGTTAAGGTGTCTAAAAATCTGTGTGTGATAACCCGGGTTCGAATCCTGGTGGATCACATTATATGCTTTCATTAATTTCATTGGAGGTGTTTGGTGTTGTGGTAAAATGTATAAAAAATTGATTTATGTGAATCATGCTAAAGCTGTTGGTAATTATAGAAACTTTGGTATCTATATGATGCAGATATTATGCTTTCGATAAGTATCGATAAATCAGCTGCCAAGGATTTGAAATTTCAGGCAAAAAAAAAAAAAAAATAAAATAAAAATAATACAAAAAAAAAAAAAAAAAACACACCCACACATTCAAGTATAGTGACATAGAATATAGGTTTTGTTTTAGGTTTCCGGCCAATTGAACCAGTAGACCATATCAGTACCAGACCCCCTTCTCCCTCATGTTTAGCATATTAGTTTTGCTATTTTAAGACATTCGTTCCGTTAGTTTGGCGATTTTGAGACCTTTCGCTTAACTTCTTTGTTAATATTAAGACATTTCCTGCCATTTAGGTGTTATTGTTTTCCTGGCGAGCGATAGCGAGCCTCTAATTTTAGAAGGAACCGCCCTTCGGCCGGGACATTTTTCTACCGAAAAATGTATAAATTTATCTTGAAAGGGGGTCTAGGGGGTGTTTTTCTAAGTTTGATGGAGGTCTATCGAAGAAACTCAAAAATAAATTGATTAACATATTCGAACAGAAACAAGCACTACCCCCTAAGACACCCGAAGGTTCACACGGCAAGAAACCGTAAACTCTTATTTAATTATAATCGGAGTCATTTACTTTCCATCTATTGGGTCATTTTAGGAAGCAACTTCGACGCATATGACTGTGATAGGATTGACACTATTTAACTCCACTGGTGATACATATGGAAAGAATATTAATACTAGGCAGGGAAAAAGTAAAAACTATACCTACAATCTTACCGTATTGTATCTATTGTATCCTTAATCCACCACCAACCCTTCAATATCCAAATCCACACCAATAATGATCATGTCACTGTTCATCTCAAATATATAGCTCATCCTCTACTACACCACTATAAAGAAATTACTAGAATCTCCCAATCACATCCCACTATATAGATTCATTCTTCACTAATCAACAATCACATCCCACTATATAGATTCATTCTTCACTAATCAACAATCACATCCCACTATATAGATTCATTCTTCACTAATCAACAATCACATCCCACTATATAGATTCATTCTTCACTAATCAACAATCACATCCCACTATATAGATTCATTCTTCACTAATCAACAATCACATCCCACTATATAGATTCATTCTTCACTAATCAACAAGGTAGATCAATTAAGGGGAGAAGAAGGGTTAATAGACCAAAACAAAAATAGCCACTGTCCTCTTAAGGGGAGGTTTTTAGTTTGGTCTCTAGATATCCATCAAGCTTAAGATTGCACTCCCTTGAGCTCCTTTCAAGATAAATTTGTATATTTATCGGTAGAAAAATGTCCCGGCTGAAAGCCGGTTCCTCTTAAATTACAGGCTCGCTATCGCTCGCCAGGATAAAATCGACCCCTAAATGGCACGAAAGGTCTTAAAATTGACAGAAATGGGTTGAAAGTTCTTAAAATCTTCAAAATAATGGGGCGAACGTCTTAAAACTAGAAAAGCAATGGGGCTAAACATGAGGGAGAAAGGGGTCAAACAAATATTCCCTCAAGTGGAAATCTCCCCGTAACCAAGGTAAGTAACAAAGGAAGTATTACATCATACAACTAGTTATATAAGTATTACATCATACAACTAGTTATATAAGTATTACATCATACAACTAGTTATACAAGTATCACCAGCTTAGCCGACAGTTGCCTCTTGTATTCCACCCCAAACACATTTACAAGTAGGTTAGGAGGGACCAGTGGCCTAGTATAGGCCCCACACGCCACAACCTCTCTTCCGCCCTCCTATAGTCTATTCGCTGTAAGTTGGCAAGAGATCATAAACTCTATCCTCTCTAACTCAAAAAGGGATAGAGAAAATTGGCTGTAAATTTCCGCATCTATTCCTTGACTGACTCTTCCCAAATGGTAGAAATATTAGCTTGATTACTCTAGTCGTTTTTGAGTTACAGAGGATATACAGTAAGTCATGGTTTCTCGCTTACTTACAGCGAATAGACTATAGTAACCATTAAACTCGCATCACATTTGTAAGTACGAGGAAACCTGGCTAAAACATCTAGACCAGGGCCAACTAAACCAGGGCCAGTTTAGAGTTCTAACCTAACTTAACCCCTTGAGGATCATGACGCAGTTTACAGTTTATTCTGGCTATCATTAGACATTTTATATAGATAGGAAGAGTATACGGCAGTCAGAGGGTTGATTGGGCCAGTCTTTAAGGGGAGATGGGCCGGTTTTCTGCACCACTTTCTCCCTCGTGTTTAGCCCCATTAGTTTTGAGATTTTAAGACGTTCGGCCCATTAGTTTGCCAATTATAACACCTTTCGCCCCATTTCGTTGTCAATTTTAAGACCTTTCGTGCCATTTAGGTGTCGTTATTTCCCTGGCGAACGATAGTGAGCCTGTAATGGCCGGGACATTTTTCTACCGAAAAATGCACAAATTAATCTAGAAGGGGGATCTAATGGATGTTTTTTTAAGTTTGATGGAGGTCTAGGGAGGAAACTAGAAAAATAATAAAGAGATACATAAATGAGCAAATAATTAAGCCCATCCCCCCTTAACCCTCTCGCCTCTGGTAACTTATTTATATTGAAAATGGTGAGGCCTTCTCTAATTTGCCATGAAATACCAGGCTGGGCGAGTTTTCGAAGCCTTGTGTTTTTCTGTATTTTCATCCACCAGAATGCTGTTTATTGTGATGTATCATATGTCAATGGAAAGAGGAATAACTATACTACATTATACATAAAAAAAAAAAAAAAAAATCGCAATATGAAAGTGTAAACGACTCCAGAATAAAAGTTTTTCCCGGGCAATTGTTTTCACACCGTCCTATCTCGAAATTGTGAGTGATGACCATATATTTTTATTTGTTTAAATAATAGTATTTTTTTCTGCTCTTTCCAAATCTGAAAACAGAAATTGTCTATCTTCAATAGTTCTCAAGCAGTGACCGAAAACAAAAAAAGTATGACTTTGCATGATATGGTTTATAACATTTTCGAATTATTTCGTTGTTACGATGTCTATGGTTCTCAATTTAGGCTGTATGAATGAGGCAGATAATGCTGAAGAGAATACAAAAAAAATAGAAGTTTCTACGACAAATAATTTTGGTCTATGAATATTTGAAATGAAGAGCCAAAATGCGAATATTTACGCTTCGCTCGTCTCCGTTCCGCCGACACTAGCCGGGTTACGAGCTGTTCCCCACCTCGGTGTTGCTTATTTGCTCAGATACGTATATAACTGTTTATATCACCGTAATCGGAAAATTATGTTCTTTCTAATGGTGAAAACCAAAATAATATAGCTTAATTGGTTCGCGAGCTATGCGCAATTGTTTCCATGCATTGTTATTGTTATGTAAATATATGAGAATGTTTATACAGTTGTATATCTTTGCCACAATGTACAACACTTTTATATAATTTTTCTTGCCAATAATTGTATAATGTTCATAGAACACATGTCAGTCATGAAGGTTGTCAATTTTACTTACCTGGTAGGGCCACAACCCTTTCCAACGAGAAGGGAAATGACTCCTGGGTTGACAGTGAAAAAACAAAACAAGAAAGCCAGGTTATCTTCAAGTAATAAATTCAGAATTAATTATATTGTACACACAAATAAAGTAATATATATATATATATATATATATATATATATATATATATATATATATTAGTAAAGCCAGGTAATACATTTTCTTTAATACATACGAGGTTGAAAGAAATGGCAATTTCTGCATTGGAAATTTTATTATTCAAAGTTTCCAGGTCTCTGATGAGTTTTCGCTGGGTGGCAGGAAGTAGATGAAGGAGATGAGCAAAATTCATGGTGGTACAGGGTTACATAAATGTACATGATGATACAGGATATACGACGCGTTTCACTGGACAACCAGCATTATCAAGAAGGAAGGAATGATATAAAAGGTAAACAGGAAGGGTATATAGGCTGGAGCCATCAAAGACCACTATCTCACCCCTAACCACCCTCACCTCACACGCAACGAGTTAGAGAAACACACCACCATACTCGATAAAGAAAGTGACCCAAGGAGATTACCTATACTCGAAGCTTTATATATCCAAGCCTTACATCCCAACATCAACAACCAAACTCTGGACCTTCAGATCCTTCCTTCTGCCAAAAGGCACTACCCTACAGGACCTAACACCCCTCCTCGCCCCCCGGTGCCCTTGACGCAGCCCCCCGCGCTACCTCCTTCAGCTTCGTCTTCTGCAGGCGCCACACAACTTAGGCCACGCCCCTCGACACGCAGCCAATCAGCTTCGACCCCACCTACTGACCACCATCCCGCATCCAGTGCGCATGCGTGAAGGGTTAACCCCTTTCTCTCTCCTAGTTTACGCTTCCACCAATAGCAGACTTTTGCCCCCTGTTTTCCGCCTCCTCTGATCCTCCACCCTCTATATATACCCTTCCTGTTTACCTTTTATATCATTCCTTCCTTTCTTGATAATGCTGGTTGTCCAGTGAAAAGCGTCGTATATCCTGTATCATCATGTACATTTATGTAACCCTGTACCACCATGAATTTTGCTCATCTCCTTCATCTACTTCCTGCCACCCAGCGAAAACTCATCAGAGACCTGGAAACTTTGAATAATAAAATTTCCAACGCAGAAATTGCCATTTCTTTCAATCTCGTATGTATTAAAGAAAATATATATATATATATACGAATATGCTTCCACACTAAAGGTGTGTAGAAAAGGGTAGGTTCACTGCACAAAGTTTAAACATTTTTAGTGCTAAAATTAAATTGCATCTAAAATATATTGCATGCACAAAATAAGGGTTTAAAAAGTATGTCCGAGTATCTTATTAGAAGGCTCGGACTGTTGTGTACATATTAAAATAATGTTTATGTAAAAGTGTTAAAATGCATTTCTCTACTTTCGTAGATCTTCAGTTATTATACAAATTTTCAAGAGTGGCTGGCTGCAGAGTCAGGTATTTGTTCTGTACTCTTCTGTGGATTTCCAGTCACTGGTTTAGACAATAAAATGTTTGTCTTAGGTTATGATAGTTAAAAAAATACTTCGTTCTTGTTCCACTATTGTTTTTCGTTCAGAGTCTATTTATAGTTCTTTATTCAAATGAGGCTTGAATGTATTTATGAAGTGACTTTCTTTACTCTTTCTCAAAGCAACGTCATCTTTCTTTACTTTGTAAAAGGGCATTATATTAAAATTAGGAGATTTATCTTTAGCACATTTTGATATGTGAGTATTAACATATAGCCCTGTATTATGTATAATGTGGTCCCTGTGCAGGTTTGTTCTAAGTCTAAGATTCGAAGTCTCGCCAATGTAGATGGAATTACAGCCATTACAACGAATCACGTAGATACAATTGAGCGTGGAACAATTCATATTATGATTAATTTCAAATGTGTAATTAGTATCTACAAATTTGAATTGATTCCCTTCTATTATTTGTGCATAATTTGCATCTTGGGTTACCACATTTCGTCACCCCTTGATTTTGTACCGTATTGAATCTGGCCTTGGTTAGCAAATTTTTAAGGTTACTGGGTTGTTTCTTCGACTTTATTAATGAAACATCTTTAAATATATGCTTAGTTTCTTGAGAGGTTTTTAATAGGGCAATTGCGGATTTTGCTCCACTGAAATGATCCTGGAAGTTTGGATTGTATGTACTTATGTATGGTAGTATATCATTGGATGTATTGTCAGTTGCTTTATCACTGGTGCGTAGTACGCTGATGGAGATCTGCTTTGCGCGACTGATTCCATTATTTGCCTTTAGGATAATTACGATCCAATAAAAAGTATTTTAATTCACTTAATCTTATATCTCTCAGAGTAGGTTCTGAAACAATTGTGCAAATTCTGCGTGCTAAGTTGAATGAAATGTTGTTTTTTACGTGTCTCGGGTGGTTCGAGTTATATTCCAGATATTGTTTTGTGTCAGTAGCTTTATAGTGGACATTTGTTATCACTGCATTTGTTTGCTTCATAATTTTAACATCCAAGAAAGTTACCGTATCTCCTATTTTATCACAGGTGAAATTAATTTTGGGATCAAGCTCATTCATCAAGTCTATTAGCGTGTATACATCACCATCTCTTTCATCCCATACCATGAAGACATCATCTAAATATCTCATATAGTTGTTCTTTATTTTATTGGCAGTGGATTCGCCAAACGAGGAGAGTATTTTATAATATAAGGTATTCTCCAAATATCTCAGGACCAGATTTGCATAATTTGGGGCAAACTTCGTTCCCATTGCTGTTCCAGATACTTGTAGATAATTTCATCCATTAAACTCAAAGGAGTTATTTTCGAGGATCAATTTGCACCCGTCCGAAATCAGGCTAGAGGGTAAACGGTTTGTTTGTTCATAATGATTTTCAAGCCAATAATTTATGGCTTTGTATCCCAATTCATGATGGATGTTGCTATATAGGCTAACTACGTCTAGAGTCACAAAAAATTCAGAGTCACTCAGCTGAGAAGGGATTTTATTTAATTAAAAAGTCTAGATTATTCTTTATGTATGCAGGGATGAGTTTTAGAAAAGGTTGTAGTAAAATATCCAGGAGGTGACTGAGTCTGTGGGTAGGGCAAGCAGGACCAGCAACAATAGGCCTCATCTTTAAATCTGAAGGGTTCGGGACCGATATATACTCTGAATTCCCTTCTTCGATAGCCTTGATTATGGATTTTGATATGTGTATTTTTGGAAGGCCATAAAATAAACTAGTTTTATATTCGAAATTTGTAAGGTACTTTATTTCATCTTTAGTTAGGGAGCTTTCGTATTTTTTTAATGCAGTTTTGATTTTGTTGATGGTGGTTTTATCAACATTGTTAGGGATCCTTTTATATGTTTCTTGATCGTTCAATATTTCCATAATTTTATGTTCATAGAAAATACTGTCCATTAGGACGACTGCTGATCCTTTATCTGCTTCTTTTATAGTTACGTCAGTTTGATTTTTTAGAGAAGCTATTGCTCTGCGTTTATCATATTTAAGATTGGATTTTTTGCATTTGGGGTCATTCGTAATAGTTTTAGTAAGTTTAAGGAAAGTTATGGTTTTGTCCAAAGTCTGGTTTAGGCCACTCGTAGGTTCCCAAGAAGACTTACCTTTAACCAGTGAAATGTTTTCCATTGGTTTGTCATGAAAGTATTCTTTTAGCCTTAGTTTTCGGCAAAAGTAATCGATATCATTGTTAAGCTCTTCTCTATTTTGATCCTTGGGTGTGGGACAGAATTTTAAACCCTTAGCAAGTATAGTGTTCAGCGTCACTAAAATTTACTGTGGAAAGATTGATTACTTTTGGGTCTATTTTGGAATTTTCCGCCAATGCCGATTCCCGAAAAAATTACCTCTGCTGTCTGCCTTGTCATTTGGTTGGAGTATACCTTGAACAGCTGCATTTAGTTGGGAGATTGCAGTGCCTAAACTTTGGAGGGTTGGTTCATTTTTAGAATTTGCATAGCTTGGTTTTGCTGTATTCTGCTTCTGATAATGTGTATTCTTATGTGAATTGCTATAAGTATTTGGCTTCCTGTTGATGTTTCTTGGGGCATTAGAAACGTACGTATTACTTTCAGTTTTGTCTTGGTTGTTCATGTCTTGGAAGAAAGTTTGCTTTTCTCCCATATGCTGTTAGAGACGTCTTCTTCTTTCTTAAGGTCTGAAAGCCAATTTGCTATGAGGTTTTGCCTTACCTCGGGGGATTCGTGTCTGTTTACCAAGGTTTTTATTTGGTTTTCTGCTTCCTCCATGATTTGTAGCTGTTTCTCTGTTTGTTCATCTAATCGTTCAATTTCAGTTTTGACTTTTGCTATTTCTAACTTTTTGTGTCTCTTTGTGTGGTTTTCACTTTGCCCAGGAATAGGTTTTTGTCTGAACTTAGGAGGGATTACGGGTTCAGTTTGCTTAAGAACATTATTATAAATGGTGCTGATGCCTGCAGATCTGATATGGTGGTAAAATGCATGTTTGCGAATGTTGAGTTGCTTTTGCCATTCCTCACTATTGGAATCAGATGGTTGTTTTGTAGGCACATCATTGTTTTGTTTTGTTATGCAGTTAGTGTTTGCATTAGAGCTTTCTTTGATTTGAAGATGATTTGATTTTAATGTTGCCATTAGTTCTCTCGTATGTTCATTTTGGTTTTCAATGATGGTCTCTTGGTTGGATTGGTTTTTTTCTACTGCTAAACAAATTCGTTTTAGCCAGTATAAAGTCTCCTCTTCGGTCTTAGGATCCATATTTGAAGCCATTTTGATTAAAAATAGTACAGTGTTCCACTTCACAAGAATAGGAATATATATATATATATATATATATATATATATATATATATATATATATATATATATGTATATACGGTATATATATATATACAAGGTGTCAAACAAAATATAATGAATGGTAACAAAAATGTGTGTATATATATATATATATATATATATATATATATATATATATATATATATATATATATATATAATATATACAAGGTGTCATAAATATATATATATATTTTTATATACATATATATATATACAAGGTGTCATAAATATATATATATATTTATGCGGTATATATATATATAAAATATATATAACAAAAATATAAATAAAATGAAATAAATAAAATAAAATAAATAAAAACAATAATAAATCAAATAAATAAATAAGCCTATATAAATAAAATAAAAATATAATAATAATATAAATACTCGATTATGGGCCTTGGGCTTGCTCGGGACCTTGGGGCTGATCCGCTAGATACCCTGGGGAACAGGAATAAAAAAAAACAAAAAAAACATATATATATATATATATATACGGTATATATACTGTAGGCCTATATAAAATAAATGAAATAAAAATATAAATAAAATGAAATAAATAAAATAAAATAAATAAAAACAATAATAAATAAAATAAATAAATATATAAATAAAATAAAAATGTAATAATAAATAAATATATAAATAAAATAAAAATGTAATAATAATATAATTACTCGATTATGGGCCTTGGGCTTGCTCGGGACCTTGGGGCTGATCCGCTTGACACCCTGGGGAACGGGAATGAAAAAAAAATATATATATACAGTATATACGTATATATATATATATATATATATTATATATATATATATATATATATATATTATAATATATATAATTATATATATAATAAATATATAAATAAATATAAAATAAAATAAAAATTTAATAATAATATAAATACTCGATTATGGGCCTTGGGCTTGCTCGGGACCTTGGGGCTGATCCACTAGACACCCTGGGGAACAGGAATATAAAAAAAATATATATACAGTATATATATACCGTATATATATATATATATATATATATATATATATATATATATATATATATATATATATATATATATATATATATACAGTATATATATATATATATATATATATATATATATATATATATATATATATATACATATATATATATATATATAGATACATATATATATATCTATATATACATATTTAGATATATATATATATATATATAATATATAAAATAAATACAATAAAATAAATAAAAACATTAAGAAATAAAATATATAAATAAAATAAAAAATATAATAATAATATAAATACTCGATTATGGGCCTTGGGCTTGCTCGGGACCTTGGGGCTGTTATATACTGTATATATATATATATATAATATATATATAATATATACTGTAATCTAACTAAAATTCCATAGAGTACTTACCATACTTCCTGTAAGCATTCCTGTGACATCTTCGTGATTATAACGTATTTATTTCGTAGGCAGTATTTATTGATAAATATATTTGTCTTTCAAGCAAAAAATAGTGTAAAGTTATCAATGATACCTAGACAAAACTGCATAAATACTCAAGGGGTTAACCAAGATTCACTCCCCTCAGTCACCAAAAGTCACAAGTAACATCTTATATACATATATAATTCGAATTATTCACTAAACACTTTCACTGGGTAGATGAAATAATCCATAATTGCCTGCCTATAGCTAGGCATGGTGGGCCAGAGGGAGGGAGCCAAGAATTTAAAGGGCCGGGACCCTGCCTCACAGTCTGGGGGCCGGGAAACTACTGACTTAACAAAGGCCCGGGCTCCTCAGAGAGGGACGCTATGGGGTTGCTAGATACTTCCTTTTGTAACTTACTGATGCCTAACTTACCAGTCCAAATTGCGTCAAAATCGAGTCATAAACTTATTTTTGGCGAATATTTCTAACTTACAGGTGGCCTTATGACGCAATTGCATCATACGGGCAATCTTGGGCTGGTGGCGTTATGACGCGATCGTGTCCTAAGAATGCGAGAGGGTTAATCTGTTAACTCTCACAGATTCTTCCTAAACTGTACTGTATTTACTCATCTTACGAAAGTCAGAATAAATGTCAAAACGCGTCATGATCCACAATGGGTTAACCTCACCTAAGATGACATAACCTAGCAGTATTGGAAAAGTTGGTATTGGTTGAGAAATAATAGTTGAACATTATTGACTTACTTTAGTTCGTTCTTTCTAGGTTGGGCAGAAATCGCAATCTCTAACCTTTGTAACTCAAAAAAGGCTAGAGCAAAATATGAGCTGTCAATTTCCACACCTATTGGCCATGTTTTTCTATTTGGTAGAAATATTAGCTCGATCACTCTAGTCCTTTTTGAGTTACAGAGGTTAGAGGTTAGGATTTCTGCCCAACCTAGAATGAACAGACTATAGTGGAGTTGTCGGTTCACCACTTGTTTACTGTTTCCATTGTAGAGAGTAAAACAAAATATGATATTTCAAGGAATGTAATGATACTCGCTGATATCCTTGGCTGAATACTTAGTTATATCCAGAATTCCTTAGATAAAGATAATACTGATACTAAGGATTATAATATAATACGCTACATAACTAAACATTATCCTTAAGGGGAGATGGTCGGTTTTTCTGGACACCCTGCTCCCTCAAGCTTAGCCCCATTAGTTTTAAGATTTTAAGACGTTCGACCGACTAGTTTGGCGATTTTAAGATTTTTCGCCCTTTTTCTTTGTCAATACTAAGACTTTTCGTGTCATTTAGGTGTCTATATTTTCCTGGCGAGCGATAGCGAGCCGTTAATTTGGTAGGAACCGACCTTGGGCCGGGACATTTTTCTACCGATAAAAATGTACAAATATATCTTGAAGGGGAATTCTGGGGTTGTTTGTTTAAGTTTGATGGAGGTCTAGGGAGGAAACTAGAAACATACTATGTACCGGTACAAGAAAAAGAATCAACCAAAATATTAACCCTTAAAGGATAATTAAACCATTTTATAGCTACTGAGGAATTTTGTCTAATGTTCTTGTACCATAAAATATTGTACAAGAACGTTAGACAGTCGTATATACTTATCACAAACAAAATTATCTCTCTCTCTCTCTCTCTCTCGGTACAGTCTACAGCAAAACCCTAGTGACCTAGTCCGTTCCGATAGAGATAGAAAGGGAATAGAAAGGGAAAGAGATTGAGAGAGAATGAGAGAGAAACAGAGGAAGATCAATTCAATGTATGTACCAGAACATCAAAGTCCCTCCTTCTGTCCTTCTGATCTGATGTGTGTAAGAGAGAGAGATAAAAGAGAGAGAGAGAGAGAGAGAGAGAGAGAGAGAGAGAGAGAGAGAGAGAGAGAGAGAGAGAGAGAGAGAGAGAGAGAGAGAGAGAGAGAGAGAGAGTGTTTGAGTGTGAGAGTGAGTGAGATATATAGAACAAAATATATAGAGAAAGGTGAATAAAGTATACCTCCACCTCCCTCCTCCTGATCTGCAGTGTATAAGAGAGAGAGAGAGAGAGAGAGAGAGAGAGAGAGAGAGAGAGAGAGAGAGAGTGTGTGTGTGTTTGAGTGAGTGAGATAGATAGAAAGATATATATAGAGAAAGGTGAATTAAGTGTACCTCCACCTGCCCTCCTCCTGATTTGCAGTGTATAAAAGAGAGCGAGAGAGAGAGAAAGAGAGAGAGTGTTTGAGTGTGAGAGTGAGTGAGATAGATAGAAAGATATATAGAGAGAAAGGTGAATTAAGTGTACCTCCACCTGCCCTCCTGATCTGCCTGTGTGGCCAAGCGGGAAGAACATCGTGAGGTGCCTCTTGGATTTCACGGAGCCAAACGTCCACTGTCTGGGGCTCTCATTAACCTCTTCTGGAGTATAATGGCCTGGGAAATACCAATAGTGTACAGTATGTTAGTATTATTACTTTAATAACACGGAATCCAACGTAAATTAAGTTGGCATATATATTTTTTTTGGTTTGAGGGAGCCGAACGTATTGTAATGAATCATACAAGGTTAATTATTCATTTGTTCGCATAATTATTTCATTAAGACTTCACGGAGCTTGGGGCTCTCATTAACCTCTTCTGGAGCATAATGTGCTGGGAAATACCAAAACTGATCATATGTTATGGTGATAGTACTGCATTTAGGAAGAGGCTGTAGACACCAGCCGAACAGGGCGGTACTCCCGGGGAATGCTACAGGTGAGTGTTAAGGAAAATAGGAATTCCTGTTTAACCAACTAGCCTCCTTTGCTGATCCTTTCCGTGTTTCCCCAATACAGAGGGCAACCCCAGTTTGCCCTCCGAAACACCTTCTCTCTCTTTCAATGCACAAGATTACAACATCCTACATACCGGTACTACACTATCTCTTTTCCCAATATAATAAAACAAAAAATATGGCTACAAAATTACGACCTGCCTCGGAGTCCCTGTGTGTGTATGTGTGTGTGTGTGGGGGGGGGGGGAGACCACAAATGCCCCCATTAGTTTGTCCCCTGTTAGCGACCAGTCTAATTGCTCTGGACCACGACCTTCTACTCCTACTATCAATTTCTTCAACATTCGTGGCCTTTCCTCTAACTTACACTCTTTGAACACCACCTCTCCTCCAACAAACCTGATCTTCTTTTCCTCACCGAAAACCAGATGTCTAAAACAACTGCCAGCAACCCCTTCTCTGTATCCTCCTACTTGCGCCAAAGAGGGTTGAGAGTTCATCTTTAGAAGAGATTAGGATATCAGGCATAAATAGGAGAGAGCTAGGGAGGTGGAGAGGGAGGAATAGCACCGGAATCATCTAAGGTGGAGTTTTTAGTGAAGAGTTCAGCTTTGTCAGAGGAAGAAGTCACTTCTTCCTCTGATCTTCTTGCATATTTTACTAACTATCGGTGAGACTTTTTCTATTTCGCTAGACATATCGAAAGCCCTCGATTAGAGTCTGGCACAAATCTCTAATTTCCAAACTACCCTCCTATGGTTTCTATCTCTCCATCCGTGCCTTTATCTCTAATGTCCTTTCTGGTCGTTCCATAGCTGCGGTTGTGGACGGCCATCGTTCACTTCCTCAAGCTATCAACTCCGGTGTCCCTCAGAGTTCTGTCCTGTCTCCAGTTCTCTTTCTAATATTCATTAATGATCTTCTCAACTATACCTTCAGTCCTATCCTTTCCTATGCTGATGACTCTACCTTACACTATTCAACTAGTTTTTCAGATCGCCCCAGCTAGCAATCACTCAAAAAACGCACGTGATGAAGCCATAGAACACTTATCTTCTGATCTATCAACCATTTCCAACTGGGGCAGTGAAAATCTTGTTGCTTGCAATGCTTCCAACACCCAATTTCTCCATTTATCTACCCGTCAAGAATTCCAACAGGTTTATCCCTTATACTTCAACAATATACAAATCAGCCCTTCATCTTTTCATTCTCGGTGTCTCTTTTCCTTCGGATCTCTCTTGAAAAGACCATATAACCACTTTTGCTAAAGCAGCTTCCCAGAAGCTGGATGTGCTAAAAAAAAATAAAAAAAAAAATAAAATAAAAAATAAATAAATACAAATAAAACCGTATCCTAATTGGGGACTTTATGCAATACACCTTCAAGCAATTGTGGAATGTTGTGTCTGATGTTACCTTAATTGATTTTGTGTACCTGTCCCTTTGAGTACCTTTGACGCGATTTATCATCAAATTTTAGTTATTATAAGCCGATTGTTAACAGTTCAGGAATAATCTCTAGGAATCAAAGGGGTAAGCAAACTACCGGTAACTCAATTAACCATCTAACTCACACAACGTATTATGGAACTGAATAATATTGCTTAATAAAAGGCCTAGCTAAATATTATAAATATAAGCATCATTGTAAGCTGAAAGGGTTACATTTTTCAATCAGATGACCCTATTTTCTTATATTCTACCTACCTACAGATTACTTTTTTTTGTTTTAACTTAGCAAGGGCCTATTAGAGTTGGAGGGTTATTTGAGAAGGTCTATAGCCCTTTATAACTAGAGGTCCTTCCAAAGCCGAGTGAAATAGTCTGATGTAAACAAATGATCGTCTGATGGAAATGGTTATACACTAAAGTCTGTTTCGTCGCAGCTGACGGTAAATTGTCATATCCCCATCTCTTTTAACAACTTATTACAACGATTTTGTAGCGAAATAATTTTACTTATGGAAACTTAGCATTAATATGATGCAGAGCCATAGTAGTTTATTGTTTTTTAATGAATATCTAGATAATTAGCTGCGAACGGATTACATTTTTCGCCAGGTAAGATAAATTAGACTAAAAGTGATAATGACACTTTAATCAATTACTGTTAGCCATAGATATGTAAGCTCGGACAAACTTTATGGCAATCTTACTACCAGCCAATAATTCCGTGCTACATTACGGTTACATGGGCAGCTTGGGTATTTGGAAACCAAGCATCTGCGTCTGTCAGGTCCTTCCTCCATGTCAACTGAATGAAACAGCCTTAGAAGAGTTACCACATCTAAAGGCAAATCACATGAGAGCTTTTATCGTCAATTTTCGATGGTCAACGTTTTTCCGGCAACATTTCTGGGGTATTTTGTATTGGTATTGGAAACTAGACTGAGGACAGACTAATTTAGGTAAGATAATTAATTAATAAGGTTAGTTCACAAGCTGCCAGACCAGTGATGTCGTAGGTAAAAGCGCTTGTATGTTCTCTTCATCAGTCTACTATAGGTAGTGCAAGGGAACTTGACAATAATCTTGACCCCTTAACTTCTTATAACTCAAAATGAATGAAAACAATCGGGCTGACGTTTCTATCATTTGGGAAGAGTCCACCAGGAAATAAGTGTGGATATATACAGCCAATTTACTCTAGGCCCTTTTGAGTTAGGAAGAGGCCAGGGATCGAGATTTTGTAAAGTTCGTTGGCGCTACCTATAGTCGCAAACTTCCACACAACATTCCACCACACTTAAATAATACCGAAATAATGTATTTTACTTCCCTTTCCTGGAGAGCTTGCATATCGTTTTTTTCCTAAATCAGTTTCCCAGAAGTTAGGCCCTAGGCGTTCTCAACTAACTCCGTGAGTTCTTCTCCCATCCACAACTTGTTACTCTGTTTAGGGGTTTGGTACGCCCATATGTTGAATTTTGTTTGCATGTGTTGCTTGGTTCAGCACACGCAGCTCTTCAGCAAGGGTTGGAGTCAAAGGATTGTGTATCAACTGCCCTCATTTAATGAACTGTTCCATTGATTTAATAATTTAGCATGACTCTTTTCTATTGCTATTTCAACCACTAGTGTTCTTCGGATAATAGAAGGCACTTATCTTTCAACACACTCTCATCTTTGTTCTGTCCATTTTTCTATCCCAAGAGTAAACTGTATTTCTTAACCTTTCTGCTACCCTACCGGTATTCTTGAACCCCATATTTAAACCATATTCCCCTATCCATATGATCTAAACAAAAATTAAGGGGAGATGGGTCGTTTTTCTGGACCCCTTTCTCCCTCGTGTTTAGCCCAATTAGTTTTGAGATTTTAAGATGTTCGGCCCATTAGTTTGGCGATTTTAATACCTTTCGCCTTATTTCGTTGTCAATTTTAAGACCATTTGTGCCATTCAGGTGTCGATTTTTTCCTGGCGAGCGATAGCAAGCCTGTAATTTTAAGATGAACTGGCCTTCGGCCGGGACATTATTCTACCGAAAAATGTACACATTTATCTTAAAGGGGGTCTAGGAGGTGTTTTTGAAAGCTTGATTGAGGTCTACTGAGGAAACTAAAAAATAGATGAATAAATGAATTAATAGAGCAAAAAAAAACGGCCACTCTCTCCGTAATCATCGTGTGCTCAGTAAGTGTGGTGAAATGTACCTTAAATTTGGATAAAATATGACGCGGATAAATGTTGTCCCTCTTGTCAATACTCTATACAAAACTATATTTTATTCGTGGAATTTACAATAGAGAAAATGACCCTTAGAAAATATATTGGCTATGTTGCATTATTTTCAATATATTTGTACATTTTTGACTAACTGCAAAAATAATACTAAACACAGCATCAACCACAGTACTTATCCTTGGTGCTCGAGCCCAGAGAAGTTGTTTGTAAATATTTTAGCTGGGAGCCGGGAAAATAAATGAAAATAAAGAGTGGTGAGTGAGTGAGTGTGAGTGAGAAGACAAAGACGTGTAGTGATCTTGGTGTCTGGAGGAAGGTGTCTGGGGGTAAATACAGTAGAAAGGTTAAGGCAGCTAAAGTTTTAACAGTATTTTGTTTTTGTTTTTTCGACAATAGGGTTTTCACACTAACGTTATTTATCCACACGGTGGCCAATCGCGCTTAGTCACTGCATTGGGAGTGCTGGCTCTGAAATCGGGGGTTCGATCCCACGTGCCAGCGGGGGAAGCTTCTCTCTAAATCTTTTTCCCTGCCCATGAAGGCTAGGTCTGGACGGACCATTTTCTGAGGTCCGACAAAGTCTCCTTCCCACGTTCTACTCCCTTGCCAGTATATAGGTGCTCTCTATAGCAGCCAGGATCAGTCGGTTGATCCCTTAGGATATTATCTAGGTTGTATTTTCCGCCTCATTGGCTGCCAGCTCGAAATAAACCGATTATTATTATTATTTTTGTATTATTTTATTATTATTATTATTAATATTATTATTATTATTATTATTATTATTATTATATTAGTTAATATACACACACGCTCAAACACACACACACACACACACACACACACACACACACACACACACACACACACACACACACACACACGTACATACGTTCAGGGAATGGTGTCGACCGTGTCGAGTGTAAATAGAATGGTAAGGTCAAGTACAGTACCGGTACTGTTTTTTGGTCAACGTGAACAGTGTTAGTGGTAGGCAGTATTTTCACGGGAAGGAGGTTTTTACACTATCATTATTCACACATCCAGGCACACGCACGCTCAATCACCTGTTTGCACACACACACACACATTTATACATACATAATTATACACATACTAATACATGCTCTTTACCACGTAGGGATGTGATGACCCCACCGCCCGTCACTTTGTGGCGCAGATAGCCCCTAGGGGTTGGGACTGGGAATCCCACCTCCAGAATTGCTAAAAGGAGGCTGTAGGCACCAGCCGAACAGGGCAGTACTCTCGGGGAGTGCCCCCATTGCTCTGGCCCCTGGCAACGACTCGCCTAAATGCTCTGGACCACACTACCTTCTACTCTTACAATTAATTTCTGCAACATTTGTGGCCTCTCCTCTAACTTCCACTCTGTGGAACACCACCTCTCCTCTGCCAACCCTGATCTTCTTTTTCTCATCGAAACGCAGTTGTCTGGGACTACTGACAGCAAACCCTTTTCTGTATCCTCCTACTA
The DNA here is from genome assembly GCA_032716605.1 of Paralithodes platypus. NCBI lineage: Eukaryota > Metazoa > Arthropoda > Malacostraca > Decapoda > Lithodidae > Paralithodes > Paralithodes platypus. Next base: position 74,190,326 of record CM064482.1, on the reverse strand, counting down.
TCTTTATCCTCGGTTTCAGCCAAAGGTGGATGTTTTTTTTGTTTTTTGTTTTTTATGTGAATGAGGGAGACAAAAGGCACAACTGCCTGCAGCGAGTGCCTCCCCCAGATTTGAAAGAGCAACAGGGCCAAAATCAAGGGACATTCGAGCTAAAATGCCTGGACACACGGAGTTTGAAGCAATTTAAGTCATAGGAAGAGGGAAAGACTGATTCTGGGAGAGAGTTCCAGAGCTCAGCAGTTGAATAGAAGAAACTCTGAGAATAGCGTTTCACTCTTGGGTTGGAGAGTTGCACAGAGTATGGGTGGGATTGTGTTGCAAGGCGGGTGCTACGTACCCTACGTAGAGGAGGTGGTATATACTGGGAAAGCTCCGAGGAACACTGATTATTATAGTAGCGATAGAATAACGAGAGAGATGCAACATTGCGGCGAAAAGAGAGATTGCATAGAGTTGGTGAGTGGACGGGAGTTAATGATACGAAAGGCTTTCCTTTCTACTTTGTCTAGGAGTGCGGTGTGAGAGGATCCTCCCCACACATGTGAACAATACTCATTACAAGGACGCACTGTGCCCCTGTACAGAGCAACAATCTTGCTTTCTCTCATGTTCCAAACTTTGATTCTTCTGGATTCTCAACTCTTTGGCTAAAGCTTTCTTGTCACTCTCAAACGAAATATTTCTGCGCTGTTTATCTCTCCCCTAATTTTACTGACTATCCAAAATTCTTTGATTATCTAAATTCTAAAGTGGAACACATTCTATCCATCTCTCCTTTCGTAGAAATCTCCATCCTAGGAGATTCTAACGTTCACCACCACCAATGGCTCTCCTCTCTTTCCACTGAACAATTCGGTGAACAAGCCTACATCTTTTCTATCCTAAATGACATAGAGCAGTTAGTCCAGCAACCCACCCGTATCCCGGATCGCTTCGGAGATCAGGCCAAGATTCTTGACTTATTTCTGACCTCTAACCCTGCTGCTTATACTGTAAATATTTTCTCTCCTTTGGGCTCCTCCGACCATAAAATGATCTCTGTCACCTGTCCTATCTCTCCGGTACAGCCACTTGATCCTCCCAGCCGACGGCGCTTGTTGCACTTTGGCGCTGCCGACTGGGAGGCTCTTCGGCAGTACTTCATTTATTTCCCATGGAATGACTTCTGCTTCCGTGGCCGGGGACCCTCGGAGAGTGCTGGCCGGGGACCCTCGGAGAGTGCTGAACGTATTACCGAGGTAATCCTCTCGGACATGGATGCATACAATCCATTTTCTTTCTTTCAGTCTAATGCAATAATATCTTGGCTTACTCACCGTTGTTCTACTGCTGTCCGCTGTAAGGAGGAAGCATTGAAACGGTACCATCGCCTTCAAACTCAAGAATCTCATACTTTCTATGCTTCTGCCCGGAATCAAGCCAAATTTGTTCTTCGACTCACCAAACATTCTTTCATCAATAATAAATTCACTAAACTATCCAACTCTAGCTCTTCCCAAGCCTTCTGGCATCTAGCAAAAAACCTCTCCAATAATTTTTATTTTTCGTCTTTCCCTCCTTTTTTCCACTCTGATGGCACCACCGTCATTTCTTTCTCTGACAAAGCTGAACTCTTCGCTAACACTCCACTTCGGATGATTCCGGTGCTATTCCTCCCTCTCCACCCCCCTCTCTCCTACTTATGCCTAACATCATAATCTCTTCCAAGGATGTACTTTCCACCCTCTCTGGGCTTAATACTAAGAAGGCGTACGGACCGGACGGTGTTCCTCCTGTTGTACTCAAAAACTGTGCTTCCATGCTGACTCCCTGCCTAGACAAACTTTTTCTTCCATCTCTGTCTCTCTTACGTCTTCCTTTCTTGCTGGAAGTTCGCTCTCATTCAACCTGTCCCAAAGAAGGCTGACCGCTCTTAACCCTCCAACTATTGTCCAATTGCTCTCATTTCTTGCATCTCTAAAGTTTTTTAAACTATTCTTACCTCAAACTTTCTTAAGCATTTATCTTCCCATAACCTACTCTCAGACTGCCAGTATAGCTTCCTTAACCCTTACTGTACCAGCGACGGCGAATCGCCGTCAGTAATAAAGTCACTCGTCAGTACCATCAACGGAAGATTGCCGTCAGTACAATGCGGTAGTTCTAACTGCCCGTATCGAGCGGTACCAGGTACCGTGAGTTGTATGCACTGTTTTGAGACCTTGGCAACACTTCTCAGCTTGTATTCAATGTCTCACAGCCAAGCTGGCTCAGAAGTGAGGTGGAAGGGTATTCTCTCTCGACTCTGAAGCCGTTTTGGCCTCATTGCTTGGTACTGGATGGTACATTTATGGTAATACCCTCTGGTACAGTAGGGGTTAAGGGCCGCTCTACTGGTGATCTTCTTTCTTATCTTAGTAACCCTTGGTCATCCTCCATTCGGGACTTCGGTGAGACTTTTTCTGTTGCACTAGACATATCAAAGGCCTTCGATAGTCTGGCACAAATCCCTCATTTCCAAACTATGGTACCCTCCTTCGGTTTCTATCCCTTCATTTGTGCCTTTGTCCCTAATTTCCTTTCCAGGCATTCCATAGCTGTGGTTGTGGATGGCCACCGTTCACTTCCTCAACCTATCAATTCCGGTTTTCCTCAGGGTTCCGTCTATCTCCAATTTTTTTGATATTATTCATTAACGACCTTCTCAACTGCACCTCCAGCCCCATTCACTCATGTACTGACAACTTTACATTACGCTATTCAACTAGCTTTCCACAATATAATTCACAGTAGGAACTCCAAAACTCACGTAAGGAGGCCATAAAGCACCTACAGTATCTTCTTATCTCTCTACTATTTCTAATTGGGGCAGAGAAAACCTTGTTACTTTCAATGCTTCCAAAATTCAATTTCTCCATCTGCCTACTTGTCGCCCCCTTCCAGAAAACTATGACTTACTCTTTAACAACATACAAATTAACCCTTCATCTTTTCTTAATATTCTGGGTGTCTCTTTCTCTTCTTATCTCTCTTGGAAAGATCAATCTTGCTAAAACAGCTTCCCAGAAGCTGGGTGTGCTCAACTGCCTCCTGGGCTTCTTTACCCCTGCACAGCTTCTAGCTCTGCACAGTGCGTCCATGTATTGAGTATTGTTCACACATGTGGGGAGAATCCTCTAACACAGCACTCCTAGACAAAGTACAAAAGAAAGCCTTCCGTCTCATTAACTCACGTCCCCTCACCAATTATCTGTAGTCTCTCTCTCTTTGCCGCAATGTTGCATCTCTCTCACTATTCTACCGCTATTACAATAATCAGTGTTCCTCAGAGCTCTCACAATGTATACCACCTCCTCTTCGTAGAGCACGCAGCACCCGTCTTGCAACTCTCTTGTACAACTCTTCAACCCAAGAGTGAAACGTTATTCTCAATCTTTCTTCTATTCAACAGCTGAGCTCTGGAATTCTCTCCCAGAATCAGTATTTCCCTCTTCCTTTGACTTAAATTGCTTCAATTTTTCAAACTCCGTGTGTCCAGGCATTTTGGCTACAACATCCCTTGATTTTGGCTCTGTCACTCTCTCAACTCTAGGGGAGGCACTCGTCACAGTCAGTTCTGCCTTTTGTCTCCCTCACTCACATAGACAAATATAGACACACACGGGCTCATTTTCTCTATGGTCTTCTCTAGGTTAGTTATTAGATGAGGTAAGTTATAACTACGTACTCTAACTTTACCAGTCCTATCCTAATCATTACTTACAAACCCACAAATCCCGCATATCATTCTACACGAGAGGAGTGATCTCAACTGATCTGATTACCTGGCTTGTCATGATATACTCTATGATCGTGATATGTCTGCACTGTAAGAAATTAAGGGTATGAAAATGGTATAAATGATCATTGGGTAATTCACCTTTCTATCCCTATATAAAATGTGTTTATTATTACTCTAGCATTATATTTTAATAGGGCATTATATTTTAATATTATAATGGACACTTTAATCACCCTATTCATTCTTTCCTTAATTGGATATTTGTATCTATTAATTGATCGATTTAATTATACAAGGTGTCCCAGGAGGAAATGGCATAACTTTAGGAAATGATAAAACAAGGTATTCTAAGCCTAAAATGTTCTATAACAAAAAGTCCAAATCTCAACTGTTTAAAAGATATTGAAGGTTTTATGTAATGTTCTACCCCACATCATTGTAAAGGCCCCATAGACGTTCCGGTGTGAGGTGCTAGAGTGACACCGTGACAGAGTGACTGGTTTAAACAGCTCATATGCCTTATATTTAACCAAAATCAGTTAAATCACGACTGTATTTTGATATATCGTCAGCGAGCATAACCTACCACAACTTACAATAATACTAATGCAGAAAATAACTATAAATAACAATAATTTGGTGCGATAAAGTATAGTTTCTACTTATAGAAGGCAACGGCTCCCGGGGCGTTAACCACGATTCTATTTCGGTCACACCGGCCGACAGATCAGGTTCCGTTCTAACTCCGATTTCAGCGTCGCCCACACACATTCCAATCTACTTCAGTTCTGCCGAGACGCTGTACTGTGTGGACATGGCCTCTTCACTCAGTGATGAGGATTTAGATTTAGCTCTTGGAGCAGTCACTGTGGCTTTTATTGTAGCAAGTGTGATTTGCAGTTTAGAATGGTATCCTATCTTGATGAAGCCCATAGCAATTGCTATACTCATGAAATAATGAGATGGACATCGTAATATATAATTAATATACACATCTAGGCCAATAAAATCATAAATCATCCTTATAGACTTCGTAGAACTAACTAGAGAGAGAGAGAGAGAGAGAGAGAGAGAGAGAGAGAGAGAGAGAGAGAGAGAAAATCATTAGTGAAAGTTGTCTCAATAAATGTAAATTGTCTGGAGAATTGCATAGACCTAATTTGACTGGATTTACAAATATAAAGGTCTATTATCTAAACTGGCATTTAAGTTTATATATATATATATATATATATATATATATATATATATATATATATATATATATATATATTTATACTGTATATTGAAATGACGGAGCCAAGAGGACAACCACACAAGATAGCCACCGTAAGGGAATCCAGGGAGACCAGAAGAAAAGGATTTAGAAATAAATTAATTTCCCATTCTCCGGAGAACAGGAAATCTGACCCCTGTACCCATGCTCTAATTCCACATACAGGTGAGTTACCCCCGAAGGGCAAGTCAAGCCCCTCCAATCAACACCTCACGCGGCCCCGCCAATCACAGAGCGGGACTCATATAGCCAAGGCAGAAATTCACCCCGAATACCCCCTCGAGTACTATAATGAAAAAGTGTTTATGCAATCTAAGCATAAAGAGCCCTGGGAGTACTTAAATCGTTGGGGCCCTCCATCCGCAAGAAGCTGCCAGACGAGAAGGAGAGTGAAATGGTGATATGAAGTGCCACAGAAGAAAACCATTACATAAACTGTGCAATTAGCCAAAACAATTAGTGAACAGTAAATCACGAATTACATCATCAGGCTTGATGATAATTATAAGAAAGAACCAAAGGTTAAAAAGACGAGAACCTCAGTGTGATGTCATTAAGCACCATAACATATTTTTCTTGTAACTATTAACTGCAACATAGCCAATTTTTATGAATTTACTATGCCTCTATTCACACGAGATCACACAACCTGACTAAGAGAAATAACCCGAATATGTACTGACTGAAACTACAGGAAGTCAGTTCACACTCAGCAGCTTGCTCCGTCCAGATATATGTCCGGGAGTATACCTGCCTAAACGCTCCGTCCAGATTGGTGTCCGGGAGCCGTTTGCCTGAGAGAGAGAAGGAGCCTTCCGTCCACCTGCCCCCCTGCTCTTGGACCCCTGTCGGAGCTATACTCTGACGTCTGGCCCTGCCCCCTGGACTCCTGACGAGTGGCCCCATTACGCCCACCTGCCGTGCCCGGACATCTGTGACGCCCCAACCCTCGTACTTGGCCCTTCTCCTCCTCCACGCAAACCCTAAGTGTTTCTGTGATATCAATTTGTGGCTATTGTTGCAGGTAAGGTTATATATGCGAGTATTCCAAAAGTGTTATTGACTTGATCTGTGCCAAGGATCTGTGCCTGTTATTTACTTAATTATTGGTCTGTGTACACGTTACATAGTCATTTATCCTCCCGTTAAAACTTGATCTGTGCAAGTGAATTCATCGCACTAGATATTGCTACCTTACCCCCTTGCAGTTTATGTCTTGACATGTTATCATTAATTATCATTGGCGCACCAGTTATATACATCCATCTCGATCCAGGCTCAAATACGGAATACTCTCAGATGTCACCTATATATGTTATTTATTCTCTTGTGTATCCAAGTTGAAGTGTAAACGTATACCGTGAAGATATTCCCTTATTTACTACCTTTTACCTAGGACCTATGCCCAAATTTTAATCTGTCTATCTTTCCTTACCGAAAAGTCAAGAACTCCCCGTTGAGTTAATTTTAATTCTATTTATTCGAGCTATCTAGTTTATACCAGTGCTTGTGAATTAATCTGATCTACGTGTGTGGGTAACTAATAATTCTTTTCACACATTTATAATAACTCCATATTCAAGTTATTTATTGTTCGTGTCTCCGTATAATATTAGAGACCATAATTAATTTATTATTTTTGATTTTCCTCCCTAAACCTCCGTCAAGCTTAAAATATAATCCCCCCAAACCCCCGAGATTAATTTGTGCATTTTTCGGTAAAAAATGCTCTGGTCGAAAGCCAATTCCTCCTAAATTGCAGGCTCGCTATTGCTCACCAGGAAAGAACCGACACCTAAATGAAACGAAAGGTCTTTAAATCACCAAACTAAATGGGCAAAGTCATAAAATCTCAAAACTAATGGGGATAAACATGAGGGACAAGGGGGTTCAGAAAAACCCAAACCTCCCCTTAAGTCCATAATTATTTTACAGTGTGTCCTTATTTTACAAGTTTTGTTTTGTTTTACCTTTTTTATTTATAATATAATCCGTGTTTTCCTATGCTGGTTAAAATTCACATATATGTTTTCCCCAACAAATGTTAATATCACCTTTCCTTATATTCCAGCATATGTGAAATGCATATGTCTTATGCTTTTATTCCAACATAAAAACACATTTTCCTAATGTTAAAAATATATTTTATAATAGTAAATATAACATATATATATATATATTTTGTTTTTAAGGAAACATTTGTTATGATGCATGGTTACGTATTTCCTAACAAACATAATACATATATATTTTTGTTTGCGTCGTACAATAACCTTACGAACTACATATATTATATATATATATAAACATGTTAGTTAGGCTTACTTCTTATGCTGCACCCCATATATGCTGTCCTACTTATACTGCACATTTTAGTTAGGCTTACTTCTTATGCTGCACCCCATATATGCTGTCCTACTTATACTGCACATGTTAGTTAGGCTTACTTCTTATGCTGCACCCCATATATGCTGTCCTACTTATACTGCACATGTTAGTTAGGCTTACTTCTTATGCTGCACCCCATATATGCTGTCCTACTTATACTGCACATGTTAGTTAGGCTTACTTCTTATGCTGCACCCCATATAATTATGCTGTCCTACTTATACTGCACATTTGGCGTGTTGTCACAATATATTATTAACTCTAAACCTTATTACACGACCGCCTTTCCCCTCCGACTGTCATCGTCAGTACTGGTCTGGCAGCTTATGAAGTAAATAGTTTAAATTATCTTATCTTCTAAATTAATTTACCTGCATTGTAGTTTCCGATTTCCAATGGCTGTGCAAAAATATCCCGGAAATGTTACCAGATAAATGTTGACCATCGCTAATTAACGACAAAAGCTCTCGTGTATTACCCTCATTAGTCTTATAACCTGACCATCGTTAGTTGTCAAAGTTAGGGCACCGAACGCTATATTAGGCCTCTTGTTTCCCTGGCGAACGATAGCAAGCCTACAATATTTTTGTTTATAGCTTGCATGGGGTGCTGGGGGATGTTGTAGTAAACTTGAAAGGGTTCTAGGAGACAAATCAAATATATATATGCTAAACAAATGCAAAACATAATCAAAACCCTCACTAATAATCACAAACAAACACAAGATCACCCCAGGAGACCCTCAGACCGTCAGCTCAGCCAGTGTTAAGGGGGGATGGGCTGATTTTCTGGATCACTTTCTCCCTCATGTTTAGCCCCATTAGTTTTCAGGTGTCAAGATGTTTGCCCCATTAGTTAGTCAATTTTAAGACCTTTTTGTCCCATTTCTTCGTCAATATTTAGACCTTTCGTGCTATTTAGGTATCGATTTTTTCCCCTGGCGAACGATAGTGAGCCTGTAATGTTGGAAGAACCGGCCTTCAGCCGGGACATTTTTCTACCGAAAACTGTACAAATTAATCTAGAAGGGGGATCTAATGGATTTTTTTTTTTTAATTTGATGGAGGTCTAGGGAGGAAACTAGAAAAATAATAAATACATGCAAAAATCGCCCAAAAAGTGAACCATCCCCCCTTAAGCCTTGTGACCCGAGCATCGTAAGTTGTCGTCATAGTTAAGGCAACGTAAGCTATACTCTGGCCCCTTGTTAGGAAGCCAGACATGCAGTTGTCGTCATAGTTAAGGCAACGTAAGCTATACTCTTGCCCCTTGGTAGGAAGCCAGACATGCAGTTGTCGTCATAGTTAAGGCAACGTAAGCTATACTCTGGCCCCTTGGTAGGAAGCCAGACATGCAGTTGTCGTCATAGTTAAGGCAACGTAAGCTATACTCTGGCCCCTTGGTAAGAAGCCAGACATGCAGTTGTCGTCATAGTTAAGGCAACGTAAGCTATACTCTGGCCCCTTGGTAGGAAGCCAGACATGCAGTTGTCGTCATAGTTAAGGCAACGTAAGCTATACTCTGGCCCCTTGGTAGGAAGCCAGACATGCAGTTGTCGTCATAGTTAAGGCAACGTAAGCTATACTCTGGCCCCTTGGTAGGAAGCCAGACATGCAGTTGTCGTCATAGTTAAGGCAACGTAAGCTATACTCTGGCCCCTTGTTAGGAAGCCAGACATGCAGTTGTCGTCATAGTTAAGGCAACGTAAGCTATACTCTGGTCCCTTGGTAGGAAGCCAGACATGCAGTTGTCGTCATAGTTAAGGCAACGTAAGCTATACTCTGGCCCCTTGGTAGGAAGCCAGACATGCAGTCAATTATTGGCTCGTGTGATACGGCCCTTACAGCTGCCTCACAACAACACGCTATACGGCCCTTACAGCTGCCTCACAACAACACGCTATACGGCCCTTACAGCTGCCTCACAACAACACGCTATACGGCCCTTACAGCTGCCTCACAACAACACGCTATACGGCCCTTACAGCTGCCTCACAACAACACGCTATACGGCCCTTACAGCTGCCTCACAACAACACGCTATACGGCCCTTACAGCTGCCTCACAACAACACGCTATACAGCCCTTACAGCTGCCTCACAACAACACGCTATACGGCCCTTACAGCTGCCTCACAACAACACGCTATACGGCCCTTACAGCTGCCTCACAACAACACGCTATACGGCCCTTACAGCTGCCTCACAACAACACGCTATACGGCCCTTACAGCTGCCTCACAACAACACGCTATACGGCCCTTACAGCTGCCTCACAACAACACGCTATACGGCCCTTACAGCTGCCTCACAACAACACGCTATACGGCCCTTACAGCTGCCTCACAACAACACGCTATACGGCCCTTACAGCTGCCTCACAACAACACGCTATACGGCCCTTACAGCTGCCTCACAACAACACGCTAAGATGAATGTACTGACCTCCCTTCACCACGATGACGTAATGTTCATCCTATTCTGGCTAGGATACTATTCGGTCTCAAAGGGGAAACAATGATCTCAATAGACCATCTGAATATCATAGGAATTTCTTCAGGGGGGTGACCTGCTTTTTATTATTTCTGTCCTTTTCTCTCTTTCTCTGGCTTGTATCCATTCGGCCCCATTCAGCCAACTATTTTGAGACGTTTATCCCCATCTAGGTGTCGATTTCTTCCTGGCGAGCGATAGTGAGCCAGCATTATATGAAGAAATCCGGCTTCGCCGGAGACATTTTTCTATCGAAAAATTTACAAATTTAGCCTTCTGTCAAACAAAAATAAAACATATGCTGGCTCGCTACCGCTCACCAGTAACAAATTGACACCTGGATGGGGATAAACGTCTTAAAACAGTAGGCTGAATGGGGCCAAATCGATACAAGCCAGAGAAAGATAGAAAAGGACAGAACAAAAACAGGTCACCCCCCTTAAACTGCATAAAATAATCTAATGATAGCCACAATAAATATATATTAGAGACGTTATCGTATTGAAGGGGTTAACAGGAGAAATACTTCCAAATGTAATGTTCAAACTTATGTATAATAAATGATAATTATATTCTGTACCGTATATTCATGCATTATGTTGAAATGATCCTTTATTACCGGTAAAGTTTGATAGTGTCCAAGTATATTATATTCTTTGCTTGATGATCTTTACAGCCTCACATGTTTTGGTGTGTGAGCCGTCCGGCTGGCTCAGTTGATAGCGTGCCTGATTCCCATCTTGAAGGTCTCGCGTTCAATCCCCGCTCAGATTGAAAAGTTTTTCTGGGATATAGCCGGCGGTTACCATCTCCCCATGAGCAAGGGGGATGGGTAATGGTCTCTGGTAGACTAAAGAAAGCCAAGCGCTTGTGAATCTTCGAAGGAGGAGAACGGGCGCTATATAAGTAACCAGACGATTATTATTATTATTATTAAAGGGGCCCACCTCGTTATTTATTTTGTTCTCTCTCTCTCTCCCTCTCTCTCTGGGTTGTATCCATTCGGCCCCATTCAGCCTACTGTTTTAAGACGTTTGTCCCCAACCAGGTGTCGATTGTTCCTGGCTAGCGGTAGGGAGCCAGCACACTTTTAGAAAAAACATTAGCAGCAGGTTAAATTTGTACATTTTTCGACAAAAAAGTATCTCCGGCGAAGCCGGATTTCTTCATACAATGTTGGCGAGCGGTACCTGGAGGGGGATATACGCCTTAAAACAGAAGGCTGAATGGGTCCGAATGGATACAAGCCAGAGAAAGAGAGAAAAAGGAGAGAACAATCTAACACGCACACTCAATCACCTGCTTGCACACACACACACACACACGCACATACACACGCACACACGCACACGCACACACACATGTGTGTTAATTATTTTGTTTACTCTCCTCCCTAAACCTCCACCATACTTAAAACAAAAAATCACCCCAAACCCTCCTCCGAGATATTTTTTATTTATTTTATTGTATTCTATTTTCCGGTAGAAAATTGCTGGTTCTTCCCAATTTGCCGGCTCCTCCAAAACTGCCTATTGTAAATTCTATGAATAGAATATAGTTTTTGTATAGAGTATTGAAGAGAGGGACAACATTTATTCAGCCTACTGTTTTAAGACGTTTATCCCCATCCAGGTGTCGATTTCTTCCTGGCGAGCGATAGCGAGCCAACATTGTATGAAGACATCGCCGGAGACATTTTTCTATACAAAACAAAAAAAACGACACCTGGTTGGGGATAAACGTCTTAAAACAGTAGGCTGAATGGGGCCGAATGGATACAACCCAGAGAGAGAGGGAGAGAGAGAACAAAAATCGAGGTGGGGCCCCTTAAAGAAAATAGACTGCAAGTATCGTACAGTTGCCCCCGCGGGTTCGTAAACTGGTGTCTGTGCAATAACAGTAACACATTATATCGATACTGTATATGTGTATATGGTGTCGATTTCTTCTTGGCGAGCGATAGTTAGCCAGCATTGTATGGAGAAATATGTACAAATTTAGCCTGCTGTCAAAAAACATTTAAACAAATATGCTGGCTCGCTACCGCTCGCCAGGAAAAAAACGACACCTGGATGGGGATAAACGTCTTAAAACAGTAGGCTTGGGGGCCTTCTGTGTATGGCCACCCTCATTAAGGAAAGTAAGGCGTCCGGCAATAGATAGATAGATAGATAGATAGATATGTGTTTGTTTAGCTGGTTCGATCCTATATTAAAGTTTAGTAGTGCTGTTCATTAAAGTTTAGTAGTGCTGTTCATTAAAGTTTAGTAGTGCTGTTCATTAAAGTTTAGTAGTGCTGTTCATTAAAGTTTAGTAGTGCTGTTCATTAAAGTTTAGTAGTGCTGTTCATTAAAGTTTAGTAGTGCTGTTCATTAAAGTTTAGTAGTGCTGTTCATTAAAGTTTAGTAGTGCTGTTCATTAAAGTTTAGTAGTGCTGTTCATTAAAGTTTAGTAGTGCTGTTCATTAAAGTTTAGTAGTGCTGTTCATTAAAGTTTAGTAGTGCTGTTCATTAAAGTTTAGTAAATCCAGACATAAGGAGTTTAGCGAAATTCAAATTGTTTTCTGTCGGCTTCGCTTGGTGTAGTGACTAGCGTCTCGGACTTCCACCCAGAAGGCCCGGGTTCGCGCCCACGCTCGGCGCATTAAAGATTTTTCACAAGCACTGAGTCGTTACCATCCCTCATGAGCAAAGGGATGGGATAGTAGTGCAGGACCCCAATGGAAATACGCCTAATCGGCCTTATTGAGCTATCCTTAGCTAGCTTAGCATGCGCTAGCTTTAAGAACTATTATTATTATTATTATTTTATCATATAAAATGTCGATATGAAGCTTATCAAGGTGACGATCATTATATATATTTACTGTTAGCCAGAAGGAGTTGTATTAAGGGGAAACTGACCGTTTTTGGTCTATTAATGCATTTATTCATATATTTATTTAGTTTCCTCCCTAGACCTCCATCAAGCTTAGAAAACCCGCTAGACCCCCCTTCAAGATTAATTTGTACATTTTTCGGTAGAAAAATGTCCCGGCCGAAGGCCGGTTCCTCTTAAAATTGCAGGCTCGCTATCGCTCGCCAGGAAATAATCGACACCTAAATGGCACGAAATGTCTTAAAATTAACAACGAAATGGGGCGAAAGGTGTTAAAATCGCCAAACTAATGGGCCGAACGTCTTATAATCTCAAAAATAGTGGGGCTAAACATTAGGGAGAAGGGGGTCCAGAAAAACGGTCTACCTCCCCTTAAACCGGTATCACACGAGCGCTTTTTCCCTCAACACTGGTCTGGCAGCTTATGAAGTCAACATTTAATTTGTTTATGTTACCTAAATTCATCTATCACCAGTCTAGTTTCCGATACCAGTGCCAAATATTCCAGAAATGTTGCCAGAAAAATGTCGAATGTTGATTATAAAAGCTCTCACGTGATACCGATTTTAGATATTGAGTTGAAGGGTAGGCATCATTATCGTCAATACACGGCAGTTACCAACCTGTTACACATGAGAGTTATAATCCCAAGTAAGAGTGATCGGCCATATTTACCCTTAGATGCTACTTTGGCACAGCAATCAGTAAGGGGGGGGGGGGGGGGTCACCTGCTTTTGTTCTCTTCTTATATCTCTCTCTCTGGCTTGTATCTATTCGGCCCCATTCTGCCTACTGCTTTAAGACGTTTATTTCCATCCAGGTGTCAATTTCTTCCCGGCGAGCGATAGTGAGCCAGCGTTGTATGGAGAAATCCGGCTTCGCTGGAGACATTTTACTATCGAAATATGTACAAATTTAGCCTGCTGTCAAAACACATTTAAACAAATAATGTGCCTCGCTACCGTTCGCCAGGAAAAAAACGACACCTGGATGGGGATAAACGTCTTAAAACAGTAGGCTGAATGGGACCGAACGGATACAACCCAGAGAGAGAGAGAAAAATATACAAGATGAGCCCCCTTAAGCAACGGAGCTATGTTATATTTCTGATGATGTAGTATTTATATCCAAAGACAACACTAAAACTATAATTATATCCTGTACCAGTAATGCCGAATGTTTACTATGGCTCAATCAATACATCGCTGGGGGCCTACGTCAACGATATTAACCCTTTCAAGATCCAAGACGCATTTCCTTTCTGTTTTCTGGTAATTATTAGACGATTTTATTCAGATTAGGAAAGGTATATGGAAGTCAGAGGGTTGATTGCGATAGCCTTTACCCTTTTAATACCCACCGATCCTTCCTAAGCTGCATACAATCGTCTAATGATGGCCATAATAAACTGTTATAACGCGTCAGAGCTTCAAGGGGTTAAGGGGGGTGACCTGCCTTTTTATATCCTTTTCTCTCATTCTGGCTTGTATCCATTCGGCCCCATTCAGTCTACTGTTTTATGACGTGTATCCCCATCCAGGTATCGAGCGGTAGCAAGCCAGCATATTTTTTAATTTGTTTTTTTGACAGCAAGCTCAATTTGTAAATTTTTCGATAGAAAAATTTCTCCGGCGAAGCCGGATGTCTCCATACAGTGATGGCTTGCTATCGCTCGCCAGAAAGAAATCGACACCTGAATGGGGATAAACGTCTTAAGACAGTAGGATGAATGGGACCGAATGGATACAAGCCAGAGAAAGAGAGAAAATTATAAATAACCAGGTCACCCCCCTTAACATAGTATTTCGGTATAAAGAGAGGCTAATGACACTATACTCCGTTTCTGTTCAGCTGACGACAAATTGAATCCCTTAGCAGCTAATGTGTCGATATTTTAGGGAGAAATGTGAAACTACTGTGTCTCTGCATCATATTAAGAACAAGTTTATATTATTAGCACCATATCTCACTACAACTACTGTGTCTCTGCATCATATTAAGAACAAGTTTATATTATTAGCACCATATCTCACTACAACTACTGTGTCTCTGCATCATATTAAGAACAAGTTTATATTATTAGCACCATATCTCACTACAACTACTGTGTCTCTGCATCATATTAAGAACAAGTTTATATTATTAGCACCATATCTCACTACAACTACTGTGTCTCTGCATCATATTAAGAACAAGTTTATATTATTAGCACCATATCTCACTACAACTACTGTGTCTCTGCATCATATTAAGAACAAGTTTATATTATTAGCACCATATCTCACTACAACTACTGTGTCTCTGCATCATATTAAGAACAAGTTTATATTATTAGCACCATATCTCACTACAAAATCTTCAAAATATCCGAGAAAGTTTGATGGGAACTTTGCAATTTACCGTCAGTAGAAAAGAAACAGTTGTATAGTGGCACCAATATGGAGACAGTTGGCCTATCTCCGTTATTATAGGGTCTCCAACCTTAAGCCGGTATCACACGAGCGCTTTTTCCCTCAACATTTATCCTCAACACTGGTCTGGCAGCTTATGAGGTAAAAATGTATTATGTTATTATGTTCTCTCCACCAACCAACTTTACTTCTAAACTTGATTAATGAAATTAACACACACATGTGGCAGTCCGGGGATTCGAACCCAGGACGCTCACACCAAAATCAACACATTTATGCATTGCATCACGAAGACAGTTTTTCAGTTACCTAAATTCATCTATCATTATTCTAGTTTCTGATACCAGTGCTAAATATTGTAGAAATGTTACCATCAAAATGTTGATCATTGAATGTTGACTATAAATGCGCTCGTGTGATACTGGTGTACCAGTTTGCTTTTCCCCCCGTCCGATATTCCCCCCGGGGGAAATCTGGCCCAGGATAGATTTCCCCCGGGGGAATTTTGGCCTAGGATATTATTCCCCCCTCTTGGCCAAAATCCCCCCCCCCCCCCCCACCACCACCACCACCACCACCAATCCGGTTATATGGTAAGTGTATCAATGACTTTAACATGACTGAAACATCAAACAATGACTCGACCATCTCACAATAATGACTAACATAACGAAACATCAAATAACGCAGTCCATGGAGTTCAACATTAAAATAATAACTTTAAGAACATAAGATCGCGGGAAACTGCACAAGGCAATGCGGCCCACACGAGGCAGCTCCCATTCACACCCAGCATATAATAATAACATAATGAAACAGCGTTATATTAGGAAGAAGTGTGAACCATACTGTGTTAAAGAAAGACATTTAATGCATAAACAGCGCATACATGGTGAAGTGCAATTACGCCAAGTGTTGATGAAAACGGAAGTGAGCCGAGTTATCAAAGCTTGTCATGAAGGTTTTTGAGGGGCACATATGGGTAGAGATAAAACCGTTTGGTAAAATAACTGCTAAATATTGTGTTAAAGGCATTACAGATCTGATTATATTTGCTAAATATGATAAATGCCAGAGAGCAAGTAATAAACCCACTATGCAAGCTGCAGAGTCGCATCCAGTGCCTGTTTCATATTTTTACCCTTGGTTAATTCATTTAAAATAAATGCAAAAAATTTTGTTTTTTACATAAATAATAAGTGTGAACTGTATATTTTTAAATTCCTTTACTTATGCAAATAAAGAACCATTCATATGCTTTCGTTAAACAGCTCTAAAATAAAGTAATTATGTCAACTAATGGTTCCTATTTAAGGGGGGAAAAATGGCCAAGAGGGGGGAAAAATATCCTAGGTCTGAAATTCCCCCCCCGGGGAAAAACAGCCCAGGCCACTTTTCCCGGGGGGAAATTGAGCCTAGGCTACTTTTCCCGGGGGGAACTTCAGTCAGGGGGGAAACATTTCCTGCTACACCGGCTTTAAGGGGAGACGGTCGTTTTTCTGGTCCCCTCTCTCCCTCGTGTTTTGTCCCATTATATTTTAGATTTGTAGACGTTCGGCCCATTTGTTTGGCGATTTTAAGACATTTTGTCCCATTTCGTTATACATTTTAAGACCTATCGCGCCATTTAGGTGTCGATTTTTTCCTGGCGAGCGATAGCGAGCCTGTAATTGTTAGAGGAACCGGCCTTCGGCCGGGAAATTTTTCTACCGAAAAGTTTACAAATTTATCTTGAAGGGGGGTCTAGGGGATGTTTTTCTAAGTTTGAGGGATGTCTAGCGAGGAAACTAAGAATTTATGAATACATGAATTTATAGGCCAAAAAAGCAGTGAGTGTCCCCTTAAGTATATCGTTGAGCTCCTCATGAAGGAAGTGGAAAGTTGGCAGACACGAGAATGAACAATAAGTAACTCCTTCATGTTCGGTAATGCCTGGGTTTACCTTCCATCCCCGCTCGGTAGTTATAGTAATAGTATTGTAACCATGCAGGAGGGGGTATGTAGGTTCGAGTCCGGGAATATCTTAACCCCTTCTGTACCGGCGACGGCTTTTTGTTTCTTTCAGCTACATTTAGACGATTCTATGAAACTTGGGAAGGATATATGGTAGCTAAAAGGATTAATTGAGATAGTCTGCAGCCTTTTAATGGGTAGACGTCCTTCCTAAGCTAAACAAAATCGTCTAAAAGCTTCCCCAATATAATGAAAAGTACATCACCGGTACAGAAGGGGTTAAGGAGATATATTATTGGGGTTCAAATTGTACGGTTGCCATCATGAATTCTTGCCACCCCGTGATTTTATGCATGGAAGTAAGAGTAGTGTGGCTGTCCTACAACATATCATAACACTGTTAATTGAGAATATTAATGGGAAATGGGCGTATTTTTTTGCTAATGTATAGATCTTCTTATAATTGGTTTAGTTTACTCCCTAGATGTCAATCAAGTTAAAAAAAAAAAAAAAAAAACACCCCCCAAGACCTTCCTTCAAGATAAATCTTTAAATTTGTTTAATATAAACATTTCCCGGCTTTTCTTAAATTACAGGCTTGCTATCGCTCGCCAGGACAAAATCGACACATAAATAACACGAAAATTCTTCATATTGACAAAGAAATGTGGCGAAAGGTTTTAAAATCGCCAAACTAATGGGCCAGACGTCTTAAAATCTGAACAGTAATGTGGCTAATCATGAGAAAGAAGGGGGACCAGAAAAAGACCCATCTCCCCTTAACCTGTTTACTCCACTATAGCAGCTGCTTTCACCGTTTCATAACATATTGGCTATAATATTATACAAAATAAAAATACAAAAATAAAAATTGAAAGAGGTGAACAAATATAGATGGGGACAAGTGATTTTTTGCCATTTTTGTCAACTTAATAATACAAATATATAAATATATGAAGAATAAACAGACTAGTTTCAGAACTTTAAAATAAGCGTACTGACCAGCCTTTGTGACCCCCAATACACTACCTTCTATTCATTGTGAACAGTCTAAATATCCCGACCCACATCCTCTCATAACTCAAAAGGACTAGAGTAATCCAGCTGATATTTTTACCATTTGGGAAGAGTCAACCACTAAATAGGTGAGGAAGCTTACAACGCATTTGCTTCAGCCCTCTCTGAGTTACAAGAAGGTAGAATATTTTAAGCAGTTGAAATTAAAATACAGCGTTAGTTTAGGAATGACCATATTGTGTATTATTATTATTATTATTATTAGTATTACTATTATTATTATTATTATTATTATTAACTATAAGGTTTTGTTAAATAAATATTTTCAATTTCAAATTCAAATTGCTGAAGGAAGGTTCAGGAAAAACCGCTCGCATGATAGCGGCTTATGCCTTCAGGTGAAAAAATAAAAGAACCTTCCGTCTAACAACGTGGCTACTTCATTATTGTCAGCTGGTGTTTTTAATAAAGTTGGCTAATTAAGTCATATATTTTGATGCTTGGCAACTGGTACTTAACTTTTCCTTTGTGTGTGGTCCTATGAGTCAGCACGGATTCCTTAACCCTACCTGGTGAGAGGAAGGCCTTTTGGACACTCCCGTTTCACTTCATTAGTGTGGAGCTTTTAATAAGTTTCAACTCATTAGTTTGGCGTTTATAAGACGCTTCACCTCATTTAGGTGTCAAGCTTTTCTGGGCGAGTGGTAGCGAGCTTGCAATTTACTGCAATATTTCTACATACAAATGTATATATTTAGCTTGGAAGAGGTGTGTGTCTGTGTGTGTGTGTTTTTTTTCCTTATTCTAATGGGGTCAGGGGAATCGTTTTATTTAGTCTAGGGATAAATTAAAAATGCAATGCTCGAAAAAGGCAAAACAAAACAATACCCTCAATAATATTTAAACAATATCAAACTTACCAACAAGACGTCGCATGAAATAGTATGAACCCTTTCAGTAACGTGGCGTATTTTCCCTTTTATTCTTGCTATAACTAGATGATTTTATGCAGCTTAGGAAGGACCTCTAGCAAAAATAGGGGTAAACTGAAATAAGCCTTAATTAACCCCTTGATAGCCAGAATAATAAAGAAATAATAATTAACCATTTCAGTATGTGATGGAGTTTATCTTCCATTTATTTTGGTTATATTAGACGTTTTTATTCAGCTCAGGAAGGATCTAAATGGGAGTTATGCTTAATGGCGATCGTCTTTACCCTTTTGACTTCCACAGGCCATTCCTAAGCTGCTTATAATATTCTAATATTAGCCAGAATATAGTGAAGAAACGCCTCATTGCATTCTGACAGGGTTAACTTAATATAAATAAAGACAACATTATAGTTAAGGTACATAAAGACAACATTATAGTTAAGGTACATAAAGACAACATTATAGTTAAGGTACATAAAGACAACATTATAGTTAAGGTACATAAAGACAACATTATAGTTAAGGTACATAAAGACAACATTATAGTTAAGGTACATAAAGACAACATTATAGTTAAGGTACATAAAGACAACATTATAGTTAAGGTACATAAAGACAACATTATAGTTAAGGTACATAAAGACAACATTATAGTTAAGGTACATAAAGACAACATTATAGTTAAGGTACATAAAGACAACATTATAGTTAAGGTACATAAAGACAACATTATAGTTAAGGTACATAAAGACAACATTATAGTTAAGGTACATAAAGACAACATTATAGTTAAGGTACATAAAGACAACATTATAGTTAAGGTACATACAGACAACATTATAGTTAAGGTACATAAAGACAACATTATAGTTAAGGTACATAAAGACAACATTATAGTTAAGGTACATAAAGACAACATTATAGTTAAGGTACATAAAGACAACATTATAGTTAAGGTACATAAAGACAACATTATAGTTAAGGTACATAAAGACAACATTATAGTTAAGGTACATAAAGACAACATTATAGTTAAGGTACATAAAGACAACATTATAGTTAAGGTACATAAAGACAACATTATAGTTAAGGTACATAAAGACAACATTATAGTTAAGGTACATAAAGACAACATTATAGTTAAGGTACATAAAGACAACATTATAGTTAAGGTACATAAAGACAACATTATAGTTAAGGTACATAAAGACAACATTATAGTTAAGGTACATAAAGACAACATTATAGTTAAGGTACATAAAGACAACATTATAGTTAAGGTACATAAAGACAACATTATAGTTAAGGTACATAAAGACAACATTATAGTTAAGGATCACAAAGACAACATTATAGTTAAGGTACATAAAGCCAACATTATAGTTAAGGTACATAAAGACAACATTATAGTTAAGGTACATAAGACAACATTATAGTTAAGGTACATAAAGACAACATTATAGTTAAGGTACATAAAGACAACATTATAGTTAAGGTATAAAGACAACATTATAGTTAAGGTATATAAAGACAACATTATAGTTAAGGTACATAAAGACAACATTATAGTTAAGGTACATAAAGACAACATTATAGTTAAGGTACATAAAGACAACATTATAGTTAAGGTACATAAAGACAACATTATAGTTAAGGTACATAAAGACAACATTATAGTTAAGGTACATAAAGACAACATTATAGTTAAGGTACATAAAGACAACATTATAGTTAAGGTACATAAAGACAACATTATAGTTAAGGTACATAAAGACAACATTATAGTTAAGGTACATAAAGACAACATTATAGTTAAGGTATATAAAGACAACATTATAGTTAAGGTACATAAAGACAACATTATAGTTAAGGTACATAAAGACAACATTATAGTTAAGGTACATAAAGACAACATTATAGTTAAGGTACATAAAGACAACATTATAGTTAAGGTACATAAAGACAACATTATAGTTAAGGTACATAAAGACAACATTATAGTTAAGGTACATAAAGACAACATTATAGTTAAGGTATATAAAGACAACATTATAGTTAAGGTACATAAAGACAACATTATAGTTAAGGTACATACAGACAACATTATAGTTAAGGTACATAAAGACAACATTATAGTTAAGGTACATAAAGACAACATTATAGTTAAGGTACATAAAGACAACATTATAGTTAAGGTACATAAGACAACATTATAGTTAAGGTACATAAAGACAACATTATAGTTAAGGTACATAAAGACAACATTATAGTTAAGGTACATAAAGACAACATTATAGTTAAGGTATATAAAGACAACATTATAGTTAAGGTACATAAAGACAACATTATAGTTAAGGTACATAAAGACAACATTATAGTTAAGGTACATAAAGACAACATTATAGTTAAGGTACATAAAGACAACATTATAGTTAAGGTACATAAAGACAACATTATAGTGAAGGTATATAAAGACAACATTATAGTTAAGGTACATAAAGACAACATTATAGTTAAGGTACATAAAGACAACATTATAGTTAAGGTATATAAAGACAACATTATAGTTAAGGTACATAAAGACAACATTATAGTTAAGGTACATAAAGACAACATTATAGTTAAGGTACATAAAGACAACATTATAGTTAAGGTACATAAAGACAACATTATAGTTAAGGTACATAAAGACAACATTATAGTTAAGGTACATAAAGACAACATTATAGTTAAGGTACATAAAGACAACATTATAGTTAAGGTACATAAAGACAACATTATAGTTAAGGTACATAAAGACAACATTATAGTTAAGGTACATAAAGACAACATTATAGTTAAGGTACATAAAGAAAACATTATAGTTAAGGTACATAAAGACAACATTATAGTTAAGGTACATAAAGACAACATTATAGTTAAGGTACATAAAGACAACATTATAGTTAAGGTACATAAAGACAACATTATAGTTAAGGTATATAAAGACAACATTATAGTTAAGGTACATAAAGACAACATTATAGTTAAGGTACATAAAGACAACATTATAGTTAAGGTACATAAAGACAACATTATAGTTAAGGTACATAAAGACAACATTATAGTTAAGGTACATAAAGACAACATTATAGTTAAGGTACATAAAGACAACATTATAGTTAAGGTACATAAAGACAACATTATAGTTAAGGTATATAAAGACAACATTATAGTTAAGGTACATAAAGACAACATTATAGTTAAGGTACATAAAGACAACATTATAGTTAAGGTACATAAAGACAACATTATAGTTAAGGTACATAAAGACAACATTATAGTTAAGGTACATAAAGACAACATTATAGTTAAGGTACATAAAGACAACATTATAGTTAAGGTACATAAAGACAACATTATAGTTAAGGTACATAAAGACAACATTATAGTTAAGGTACATAAAGAACATTATATAAAGACAACATTATAGTTAAGGTACATAAAGACAACATTATAGTTAAGGTATATAAAGACAACATTATAGTTAAGGTACATAAAGACAACATTATAGTTAAGGTACATAAAGACAACATTATAGTTAAAGTACATAAAACACACTTATTTATATAACCTTTATAATAAATCGTTTATACAAAATTGCGCTTAAGGGGGTAGTGCTTGGTTTTTGGTCTGTATATTGAATTATTAAAATATTTTGGAGTTTCCTCGCTAGACCTCCACCAAGCTTAGAAAAAACACCCCCTAGACCTCTTTTCAAGATAAATTTGTACACTTTTCAGTAGAAAAATGTACCGGTCGAAGGCCGGTTCCTTCGAAAGTTAGAGGTTCGCTGACGCTCGCCAGGAAAAAATGGACACCTAAAGGGCACGAGAGGTCTTAATATTGACAACAAAATGAGGCGAAAGGTCTCAAAATCGCCAAACTAACAGAACGAACGTCTTAAAACCTCAAAACTAATATGCTAAACATGAGGGAGAATGGGGTCCAGAAAAAGCGAGTACTACCCCCTTAATTCGTGATGAAGGCATTATAGACCTCTAAATATTGCACTTAAAGTATTAAGCTGTAGCAAACAAAACTTTAATGATAGATTTAAAACGACAGATCTGACACGAGAAGCATGTTAAGAATTTTTATTCTGGTGTTTGGCCTTAGCTGAGAGAGAATCCACGACACATAGATTTATGGTCAGGTAGGCAATGTTTGGTAGTAAAAAATATAATGACGTTACATTAATATATAATGTAATTAAATATATACCTTTATAAACATTTAACATCAGTTCTTTGTTTATTTAAGCTTTCTAATGTGAGTGAATTCTAGAATTACCGTTAATATTAATATGAAATACAAAATATCATGGCTAACTGTTAGTTAAGGTCACTTATAATTAATACAATCATTTTTCGTTAGCTACAATAAAACAAAAAAAAATACTTTCGGTGTGAAAGGATTTATCCAAAAAAGTATACATTATATTGTATTATTTACCATTGCAGTAATTGCCATTAAGTGTAATACAAATAAATAAATTTCACTTTATCAAAGTACAAAATATACTCCTCAACTACACTGAACAACTATGACATTTTTTAGTGGTTATGGGCTGGTCTATCAGAGTTGAGCATTCTCTGCCATACCCATAGCTTACTCT
The DNA here is from genome assembly GCA_032716605.1 of Paralithodes platypus. Lineage (NCBI taxonomy): Eukaryota > Metazoa > Arthropoda > Malacostraca > Decapoda > Lithodidae > Paralithodes > Paralithodes platypus. The sequence continues at coordinate 74,166,562 of CM064482.1, read as the reverse complement.
GACTGTTCCTTTTACTTATATATTTTCTATATCTCAAGTGATGGCGTCTTTTCCGTGGATTGACCTCCCTACTGCCAACCCTGGCAGATTGGGAGCCAAAGCGTCACATTTTTCCTTTGCCCCTCAACTTTCCCTTTATAATTGCTGAGGGGCACAGGGCCTTGGGTGGGGCTTTTGTTTCCCGGGCGTTTCCGCACACTCCTCAGCTCCCCGCCTTTGAGTGGCTTCGGTCACCTGGGCATTATTGGTGGTGAGCTGGGAGGGTTCTGTGGGGGCGCTCAGTTATGGCCTTGGCCTTGCTCGGGACCTTGGGGCTGCTCGGCCAGACAGCCTGAGGAACAGCAACAACAACAACAACTATGACATTTTGGATATAGAAGCTTTCTGTTTGTTAAGGATAGTTTTGAATATAAACACCATGTGAGGAGGAGCACTTTATTGACAACGTTTCGCATATACTGTAGCTGCATCAGGCCACTATGCGAAACGTTGTCAATAAAGTGCTCCTCCTCACATGGTGTTTATATTCATTATATCTACTTTGCAAAGTATGTTTTTATCAAGGATAGTTTTGTCACCAATAACTATAGTTGGTTTGATTTCAGCTGACAGTACATTGAATCCCTTAGCAAATGATTTCTTGATACGTAATGGAAAAAAAATATATAATCACAATGTATCTGCATCGTATTAATGCAAAGTTTTCATAATTAAAAACATACTTCATTACCAAATATTCGTATTAACTGAATGATCAAAATCAAGACATGACATCTACCGTCAGCTGGGTAACAAGCGTATACAGTACTATACTCCATGCAGTTGACCCGTGCATATGGCTTCTAACTGGTGTTTGTATGGAGGCTCATGATTGGCTATCTTATCAGTACCCTCGCTCCCTGGCCAAAATGAGCAGTAGAGCTGATAATATATTTATTATTATCTTTATTATTCCTTATTTATTCATTAAAATCGATATGTTTAAGTAATGTTAATGATTACTTAATACATTACTGTCTTACCAGAATCTAAAGAGCTATTAAATATCACATGAAGCACAATAATAACGTATATATCATAAAGTAAACACAAGCGAAATAAATACATGATAAACGAGGGAGGTAAGGGAGAGGTGAAGACTGACTGACTCGCTCACATGGTTTAGCCAATCACAGGCCGGGATTTACTCATCACACATTTAAAATAGGCAGTGACTGCATTTCTTCCCTGGCTTGTGTTTACTGTATTATATGATATCTACAATATTATGTGTTCTTAAGTTTCGGTTATCACCTATCACATTATCATTAGAATGACTAAAACTTATCTAGTTTAATTAATATACACATTATACAGTATATGGAATAATATTGAAAAGTGTTCTTGATTCATACGATAATGTGATAATCTACAGTGATATTCGAACCTTAAGAGCTATAAAATGCCACATGGAACACACACAATAGTAGCTATAATGCAGTAAACACAAGCCAGGGAAGAAATGCAGTCACTGCCTTATTTAAATGTGTGATAAGTAAATCCCGGCCTGTGATTGGCTAAGCCATGTGAGCGAGTCAGTCAGTCTTCACCTCTCGCTTACCTCCCTCGTTTATCATGTATTTATTTCGCTTGTGTTTACTTTATGATATATAAGTTATTAATGTGTTTCATGTTATATTTAATTGCTCTTTAGATTCGGATAACACTGTAATTTAATAAGAAATCATTAAAATTACCTAGACGTTCGATTTTAATGAATAAATAAGGAATAATAAAGATAATAATAAATATATTATCAGCTCTGCCGCTCATTTTGGCCAGGGAGCGAGGGCCGGCACTGATAAGATAGCCAATCATGAGCCTCGATACAAACACCAGTTAGAAGCCAGATGCACGGGTCAACTGCATGGAGTATAGTATGCGGTGCCTGTTTTATGGAGTATAGTATGCGGTGCCTGTTTTATGGAGTATAGTATGCGGTGCCTGTTTTATGGAGTATAGTATGCGGTGCCTGTTTTATGGAGTATAGTATGCGGTGCCTGTTTTATGGAGTATAGTATGCGGTGCCTGTTTTATGGAGTATAGTATGCGGTGCCTGTTTTATGTTGTGCAATATGATGGTTCACTTTCTGGTGGATTTTTTCATTTATTAATTATTTTTCTAGTTTCTTCCCTAGATCTCCATCAAACTTAAAAAACAAAAAATCCATTAAATCCCTCTTCTAGATACATTTGTAAATTTTTCGGTAGCAAAATGTCCCGGCTGAAAGCCAGTTCTTCCAAAATTACAGGCTCACTATCGCTTGCCAGGAAAAAAATCAACACCTAACTAGCACGAAAGGTCTTAATAATGACAAGGAAAAGGGGCGGAAGGTCTTAAAATCGACAAAGTAATGGGGCAAGCATCTAAACTCTGAAAACTAATGGGGTTAAACATGAGGGAGAAGAGGATCTAGAACAAGACGCATCTCCCCTTCAAATACTTGCTTTGTTGAACCAAGCTATTATTAGACTTTCTAATTTCATGGACAGTGTCTAAGGTAATACTGTATGAAATTTGTCCTATTAATTTCATGGACAGTGTCTAAGGTAATACTGTATGAAATTTGTCCTATTAAATAACTAATGAAATCTGTTGGCTAAGTACTACTGCGGCGAATATGATTTGGAAGCATTCACCATTAATTTTATATAATATAGGTTATAAATATGTATGACCACACAATATATATTGGGTACCTCTATAATTACCGCGTTAAATAAGAAATATTTAAATTACCTCTACCCCTCGCCAAAAATTCTGTTCAGCATCTGCATAGACGTGGCAACGAATACAAATAGGTTTATCCCCCTATTTTGTAAGGATTGGTATGCAGTATTCTTATCCATAACATATATATGGAGAACTTTGTATGACTGATTCCTATTTTGTAAGGATTGGTATGCAGTATTCTTATCCATAACATATATATGGAGAACTTTGTATGACTGATTCCTATTTTGTAAGGATTGGTATGCAGTATTCTTATCCATAACATATATATGGAGAACTTTGTATGACTGATTCCTATTTTGTAAGGATTGGTATGCAGTATTCTTATCCATAACATATATATGGAGAACTTTGTATGACTGATTCCTATTTTGTAAGGATTGGTATGCAGTATTCTTATCCATAACATATATATGGAGAACTTTGTATGACTGATTCCTATTTTGTAAGGATTGGTATGCAGTATTCTTATTCATAACATATATATGGAGAACTTTGTATGACTGATTCCTATTTGCCTTTCAAATTTCAGTCCATTTGGTATCTCAAATACGGTATGCAATATATATTGTTATATCCGCAGTTGACCATGTTTCCAAGCAGAACAACAATGAAGATAACACTCAGTAATCATTAAATAATTGTTTAATTAAATCCTCGATACAACTGTGTGCTAATTTTCAGGTCAGTATAATTTGCTTAATGTTCACAGTTCAATTCAAGTCCCAGCCATCTGCGATAAAACAATGTTTGCTAATGTTCTGGTTAGTTTCTATTCTTACTGTTTACCTTTCAATACAAGGACCAGCACTCTGGGATTGGTTGTTGTGGGTGTGTGTGTGGGTGTGTAGAGAAAGAGAGACCCCATGTGTGCTGTGTGTCTGAACAAATTAGTGAAGTCACCCCTATTAAGTTTCGAGAGCATTGTAGACACTCAAATATTTGATTTAATATGATTATATATATATATATATATATATATATAGATAGATATATATATATATATATATATATCATATATATATATATATATATATATATATATATATATATATATATATATATATATATATATATAGATAGATAGATCTTTCTATCTAACTATATATCTATCTATATCGAGATGGTCGCAAGCAGTAACGGAACTATATGAAATATTTATGTAGGTAATATTTATATGGGTACCATATATCAACGCTGTATCTTAACAATTAAGGTGCAAAATCAGTAGTTTTGTCTTCCAAATTTCAGCTCATTATCTCAATAAATGCAGTAAGAAATTCAAATGTTTTAATCACACAATTCTGCAGGGTCGGGAAAGAAGTTTTGTTTTCCATTTTAAAGTAAATGGGGACTTTCCTATAAGTCATACATATATGGTTGCCAAAATTCAAGGTGATGTCTATAAGTATTGCGATGAATCATCATTGAATCGTCCAAAGGTTACGGTGGATGTTTCAGAGTTGGTGAAGCAGTTTTAGCTCCAAAGTGGCACAAGACATTTGATGGGTCGTATTTATCTGCATGCAAAATTACAAATCAGTGTCTGATATAATACCGCTACAAATCAATATTGTCTTATCCACAGCCGAAACAACAAAAACATCAAGTACGATAACTAAGTTGACTATTCATAGGCCTTCGTCTTCGGTGCAGACAAAAACAGACTATAGAGAAGTTACTATAGTTTATTCGCTGTAAGTAGGCAGGAAATCATGACTATCTTCTGTAGCTCAAAAAGGGCTAGAGCAAATGGGCTGTAAATATCCACATCTATTCCTTGTCTGACTCTTCCCAAATGGTAAAAATATTAGCTCGATTACTCTAGTCGTTTTTGAGTTACAGAGGTTAGAGGTCATGATTTCTCGCCTACTTACAGCGAATAGACTATAGAATTGAATGTTTTTAGGTAGGACCCGACTTTTGATCGTGACTATACTTTGGTTAAAACAACATGAGTTTATCACACTCAAGAAAGGCCTCCCGTACACTACCAACTATTATGTGTATGAAAAGGTTAAATAAGGTGTCCATGATAATCTATCCTTGTTTTATATTAATAGTGATAAGGGGAATATTCGTTTTTATTTTTTCTAGACGTCCTTCTCCCTCATGTTTATCCCCATTATTTCTTAGATTTTAAGGCGTTCACTCCATTAGTTTGGTGATTTTAAGACTTTTCACCCCATTTCTTTGTCAGTATGAAAACCTTATGTGCCATTTAGATTTAGATTTAGATGGCGAGCGATAGGGATCCTGAAATTTTGAAGCGGGACATTTTTTCCATAGAAAAATTTACAAGTAGTATCTCGAAGGGGCATCTTGAAAATGTTATATTTAGATTGATGGAGGTGTAGGGAGGAAACTATAATAATAGTAGATAAATACACTAATACACAAACCCTACCCCCTCTAAACCCTACCCCCTTTAAACCCTACCCCCTCTAAACCCATCGTATAGAAGGATAGAGGCAAATCACTCTCAATAGATCGAATGATTTTATATACCTATTGTTTACCCATTGTATAGCCTTGAGTTTTTACAGTGCCGTCAAAGGGTTAATGTCCCCAAGTCTTCACATGAGCCCAGATTTTATTGGCACCCTGGACTCTCCTTTAACACTGTAATATTCTTGTACAGTATGTTCAAGGTGTTCCTTTATCCCACAACATATTATATACTCTGCTCGTCAGATACCGGTACCACATGTACTGTAGCTTCACAGGGATTATTATATACTCTGCTCGTCAGATACCGGTACCACATGTACTGTAGCTTCACAGGGATTATTTGCGCTTTTTAATTGTAGTTACCCGGTATACTCAGTTCTGTATATGTATAATTATTTGGCAAATAATCTAAATCAGTACAAGTAGACCAATATACAGTGTAAGGGTTAAAGAATACCTCGAGCCAACTGTACCATAGCTTCCTAGCACCTATAGTTACATCAGTAATTACACTCCTGTCCGACATTTATTCTTCATAATTACATATTCTACCTTGGTTCGCGACGGCACTGCGATAAATTGCCTTGATATCAAATGACGAGTAGACCCATATCCGAGATCCTTTAACCCTATTAAGTTTATATTATATTATATTAAGTTTAGCAATATATTATTTAACTGTCAAAGATAGATTGTTATTTGAATTTGTTAACTATTTTGATTCATAGACGTCTTTCTAATCTGAGTAAAATATCCTAATAGTATCATTAATATGTTTTTAAAAAGTAGTGTTCTCATTGAAGGGATATTTGATATAGCAAGTCCAGAAAAACCTGATATTAATTAATGTAATGAACCCACATAAAGACTCGAAACCAACACGAAATTATATGTATCGCAATGGCACTTCTCATATCCTGAAATTTACTTCTATAGACTCTTGTTAATTTCAGGTTACCTCCAAGCTTTACCAAACAGTTACTAAAAATATTTGAAATGACTTGTGTTAATCCCATTTTGCGGAGCTAAAGTGGGCCTACTGTACATTTACGAAGTAGCCAAGATGCCTTAGGTCGGGATTCGTGCTCTTGATAATTATACAGTACAGACTGGAGACCTACACGCATACTTGAACATTAAATAATAGATTGTGTCACTATATATATTTGTTCAGTTGTCAGTAAAGTCCTCATTAATTACTCAGCTATTCGAAGACTTTGTAACGAAATATGTTGGCAATCATGAACACATTAATTTACATGAGATGCAGAAACGATGAAGGGTATTTTTTACCATTAATATCCATTAAACAGCTTAGCATCAAATTATTCTCCGGAAAAAAACACATAACTAAAGCAAAACCTACATAGTTAGTTGCACGTTAAGTTATAGTAAATTATAAAACATATCCATCTTTAGCTTTCATCTGTCTATTGATGCGTACACTATATTACTATGGGTTTCAGAGGCCGTGTTACATCGTTTTTGGGGAATAACTTATGAACAAACAGTTGGATCAGTATGATTTTTTGCCACAACTTGTTTCACACCGTGCCCTAATTTTTGTTAACATTGTGCATTACCAAAAGTGGATAATTAAGCCACTTGTCCCTGTGTCATGAGGTTAAAGTCACACCTGAATGATTAGGAAACGAACAAAGCTACCGTGGCGTACCTGTGAAACCACCAAACCATTATTGCTCCTCCATCAAACACGGTAGTTAATGGTGGTTTGGTGGTTTCACAGGTACGTGGCGTACCTTTGTTCGTTTCCTAGTCATTCAGGTGTGACTTTAACCTCATAACACAGGGACAAGTGGCTTATCACCCACTTTTGGTAATGCACAATATTAAGACAAATTAGGGCACGGTGTGAAACAAGTTGTGGCAAAATATCACACTGATCCAACTGTTTGTTCATAAGTTATTCCCGAAAAAACGATGTAACACAGCCTCTGAAACCCATAGTAGTAGTTTCTTAACTCTCATTGGCAACTCGTCCTTCACACCCTGTTTTCAGTTATTAAAGGCGCTATAATTATACAGTCTCCGACAATTGAGTCTTGATAATTTTCTTGAAGCTGTGTAGAACTTGATCCTTTGCATTATACGATGACGCTTTTTTCATTAGGCCTATACATTTTGTATTCAGTTAAGATAAGAACCTTTTACATTCAAAGGGTTAAGTGAAATAGTACAATGCAGTGAAACAACATGCTTTGGAACTTAATTACAATGGTTCAATTATATATATATATATACAGTATATATGCCTATACAGTATATACATATACAGGCCGTAATGTCCCCTTACCTTTAAGATTGATTTATCTAAATTGGGGCAGCATAATCCTGAAGTGAGTGTGTGTTTTAACTCAGTTACTCTTTTATTATGTTACCACGAAGGTAACAAAACTTTAAACTAAACCAACCTAGCTTAGCTTTAAATTGGTCTGTAACGTAACTGTTGTGTTAGTCCGGGTTAGAATACATATTCCTGGCAAAACAAACGCAGGCAAGTATACGATCATGTATAAGCTTCATGGATATTTATCCAGGCCTAGTTGAACTATTGGTGGCCTTGGAAGTGGCATTATATACTGTAGTTATGATCTCTATATTGTATTGTGCAAGATGGATGGGCAGATAGATACATGAAGAGAGAGAGAGAGAGAGAGTGAGAGTGAGTGAGGGAGTGAGTGAGTGAGTGAGTGAGAGAGAGAGAGAGAGAGAGAGACGTTTCATTAAATCATAGAGAATGGTAGTGGACATCTGGTGGCCTCGGGACCCTGCTGGACATTCCCGCTGCTGGCTTCCTCTTCTTTGGGTTAACTCTTTTCGTTCTTCTTTCTTCTTCGTATGGTACTTATTTTCTTCTCCGAATTTTCTGTGCGTAATAGGGTTTAATTAACGTTTTTTTTCCTTTTCTTACCTTTCTTTTTTCTTCTCTGTTATGCTTCTCCTTTTTCGTGTTTCTTTTTCGCATCATGGTGGTCAATTAACACTTACGGTGCGGGCATATTTCCGCCTATTTCCGCCATATTAGGGCTCATTCAGGCACTCCTGATTGATTAGGCAAGTGTCTGAATGAAATTAAATGTATTCAGGCGAAAACTAGAAGAAAATAGCTTCAAAATGATGCCAGAATGAGCTTCGTAGCTCGCGGGGTTCACCCGCAGCGCTAACATAGACATTCGCTAAAATGAGCAATTCTTGCTAATGTCGAGCTATTTTTACCTTTGGCAGCACTGTATATCTAGCGAGACTCTGACTCAGACCCTTCAGTGTACCGAGTGGCTGCCTGGGAGAAGGACGGGTGGCCTGTCGCGCTCTCGCTCCCTCGCACTCAATTTTACAGGCTTTAAGAGGCTTTAACCCTCACAGATCGGTCTCGTTTTCTATAGGATAGCCCCGAAACCCGGGGGATCTGGCCGAAAAACGTCGTAATAGGCTAGCCTTATCTTTGTTATTTTAACTTCTACAGAATTCACACACATCTCAAAACATAGCCCTGTTTCGTATCTGTAGACTGGCGTTGAGTAAAGCTCTCTAGGTTAACTGGTTCAGTTGTGATGACAATTTCCATGGAGAGAGTTTTGAGGCTATGTTAGCAATAATCGAACAATCACAAGACTAATTCTTGTTCTCCAAAACAATAACAACAAAAGTGCGATTTCTCCTTATTGTTCTTGATGGTGCGCGTCGCTCCGACCAGCTGTGTTTACATGCGTCAGACGCACGGCTTTCAAAACACGCTTAATAGGCTTTCAAGCTTATGGAGCTCATGAGCCCATCCGGTCTTCACGGCGCGAGTTTGTTTTGGGCTCCTCAGAGCCCAACCGGGGACCGGGGGTTAAAAACGCGTAGATTGCTGTAAATTGCCATGGCGTTCGGGAACGTCTCCCGCAGCCAATGGGTTAACGTTGCTCGTATTCCTAAACAAGCCTCATCTGTGTCGGTGGTACTTACCAAGCGGCTCGCTTGGTGTAGTGACTAGCGTCTCGGACTTCCACCCAGAAGGCCCGGGTTCGCGCCCACGCTCGGTGCATTAAAGATTTTTCACAAGCACTGAGTCGTTACCATCCCTCATGAGCAAAGGGATGGGGTAGTAGTACAGGACCCCAATGGAAATATGCCTAATCGGCCTTATTGAGCTATCCTTAGCTAGCTTAGCATGCGCTAGCTTTAAGAACTATTATTATTATTATTATTATACTAGAGTTTGCCGTGTTCCTACCCAGCCAATATGATACGTTAGTTGTTGTAAGTGCACTGAGAAGTATCGTGGCATTTACAATATCTAGCATATCATGCTGACTGGCTTGGAATACGGCAAAAGCATTTAAGGGGCCCACCACCTAGTTTTGTTTTCTTTCTCTCTTTCTCTCTCTCTGGGTTGTATCCATTCGGCCCAATTCAGCCTACTGTTTTGAGACGTTTTCCCCCATCCAGGTGTCGATTTTTTCCTGGCGAGCGGGAGCGAGCCAGGATATTTTGATAAATGTTTTTGACAGCAGGCTAAATTTGTACATTTTTCGATAGAAAAATTTCTCCTGCGACGCCAGATTTCTCCATACAATGCTGGCTCGCTATCGCTCGCCAGGAAGAATTCGACACCTGGATGGGGATAAACGCCTTAAAACAGTAGGCTGAATGGGGCCGAATCGATACATGCCAGAAAAAGAGAAAAAAGAAGAGAAACAAAACAGGTGACCCCCCTGACCACAATAATGATGGTGTTTTTCTAGGAATACGGGCCTATATCACAGAGAACCGTAGAGGTATTATGGACACTTCCTCTGCTTCAGGCTCAGCATTATCTACTTTTTATTTTCATGTTTTTTTGGTTCTTCTATATTCTTTTCATATTCTTATTGTCTGTATTGTCCGTCGTCTTGTAATCTTCGTATTGCAAGGGCCAATCATAGTGGTATACTCTTGGACATTAGACACTCCCATTGTTTCTGGCTCCAGATTTTGCCATCGCCTTCTGCTGTACTAACTCTGATTTCATTTACACTTTCTTGTTCTTTTCATTTATCTTATTTTTCTTTTTCGTTTTATTCCTCATTCTATTTTCCCTCTTTCGTTTGGCTTCTACGAGTTTCCTGTCATTATTCTTAACACCTTCAGGACCATGACATAAGAACATAAGAACATAAGAACATAAGAAAATGGGAGTCTGCAGAAAGCCGATTGGCCTAAGCAAGGCAGATCCCTGTCCCACACAACCCCAATTACAAAGCCCAATTATAGGCTCAACACTCTAATACCCTGAGGATCATCTTACCAAAACGGTTAGAGATTAACGCAGGATTACGGGGGTCTGCAGAGCGCTGATTGGCCCAACCCTGCTGATCCCCCTTCACACCCAACCCTTCTCGTCCATATGCTTATCCAATTTTATCTTAAAGCTCCCTATCGTTTTTAATCCCACTATAGCACTTGGTAGTCCATTCCACCCATCTACAACTCTGTTACCAAACCAATATTTGCCTATATCTTTTCTGAAACGAAATTTATCTAATTTGAAACCATTGGTACGAGTTCTTTCGCTATCACTGAGCTTTAGTACATTTGTCATGTCCCCTTTGTTAATCCCACTAACCCACTTGAACACCTCTATCATATCCCCTCTAACTCTGCGTCTCTCTAACGAATGTAAGCCTAATTTCTTCAACCTTTCTTTATACGGAAGATTTCTAATATTATGGATCATTTTTGTCATTCTACGTTGTACTCTCTCCAATGAATCTATGTCCATTCTGTAATAAGGACACCAAAATTGAACAGCATAATCCATATGGGGTCTCACTAATGACAAGTAAAGTTTTAAGATAACATCAGCAGTTCTGTTACTCACACTCCTTGAGATGAACCCGAGAATCCTGTTTGCCTTGTTTCGAACGCTTATACACTGTTGTCTAGGCTTCAAATCATTGCTAACAAACACACCTAGATCTTTCTCACAATTCGAGTTTTCTAATTCCACATTAGCTAGTTTATATTTAACATTTGTATGCATCTTCCCTATCTTTAATACCTTGCATTTGTCAATGTTAAACTTCATCTGCCAATTTACTGACCATTCGTGTAAGGTATCTAGATCCCTTTGGAGGCACTCTATATCTCTATCTGAATCAATTGTTCTCCCCATCTTGGTATCGTCTGCAAATTTACTTATCCTACTAGTTATACCTAAATCAAGGTCATTTATGTATATAACAAACAACAGAGGACCTAATACAGATCCCTGGGGGACACCACTTTTGACTGCTCCCCATTCTGACTTCGTACCATTTATGCTGACTCTCTGCTTCCTACCAATTAGCCATGACCTAATCCATCCCAACAACGCCCCACCTATTCCATGCGCCTCAACCTTTCTCATCAATCTCTCGTGGGGGACTCTGTCGAAAGCTTTACTGAAATCTAAATATATTATATCATATGACTTGTCATTATCTACTGCTTCATATACCTCTGAGAAAAAACTAAGCAAATTAGTAAGGCAAGAACGTCCCTGAGTGAATCCATGCTGAGAAGAATTTATTAAATTAAATGTATCTAAGTGGTTTCTAATTTTACTAGCAATAATTGACTCTAGTAGCTTTCCTATGATTGATGTAAGACTAATGGGACGGTAATTGGATGCTATTGATTTGTCACCTTTTTTGAAGATCGGAACTACGTTTGCAAGCTTCCAAGCTTCTGGAACTATACCTGTCTCCAATGACTTGTTAAATAAAAATGTTAATGGGTAACTTAACTCATCCCTACATTCTTTTAATACTCTAGCATATACCTCATCAGGACCAGGCGATTTATGAGGTTTCAGTCTGTCAATTTCCTTAAGCACATCATTTCTACTTATAGTAACCGTACTTAACCTATTTTCTATACTATCGCTATATACCTTACGGACTTCTGGAAACTGTGCCAAATTTTCATTAGTGAAAACGGAAAGAAATTGACCATTTAATGTACTGCACATTTCTAAATCATTTTCTGTCATTTCTCCTATCGAAGTTTTAAGGGGACCAATTACATCTCTAACCTTGGATTTATATAGTTGGTAAAAAGCTTTAGGATTATTTTTTGAGTCATTGGCAACCTTAATTTCATAATTTCTTTTTTCTTTCCTAATATCCTTTTTTACCTGTCTTGATAGATTCTGATAGTAAGCAAGTAGGTGAATTTCGCCTTTTCTAATTTTTCTATATATTCCTCTCTTTTGTCCTAGAAGATCTAATAGTCTATTATTCATCCATTTGGGTTGGTTCTGTGTTGATCTAAATTTTCTTTTGGGGATGTATTTATTTTGTGCATTGAATACTGACTTGATAAAATTATCGTATGTATCTACCAAGGTTGACGTCTCTTCCTGACTTAAGATGACAGGTGCCTGAGAAGGGGTACACTCATTTGGACACCTGGATCGACTTAATTTTTTGACCATAGGGTCCGCTAATAGGGCTCTTCTTAACCCACCATAATTGGCTTTTCTAAAGTCAGGTATTAATGTTGTATTCTCTCTGGTATTACCTTTCCATTGTATATTAAAATACACAGAATTGTGGTCACTATTTCCTAGGTGGTCCCCTATCTCTACATTATTTACCATATGTTCATTGTTACTGAAAACTAAATCGAGAATATTATTACCTCTAGTCGGCGTATCTATGAATTGAAATAAAAACTATCTTGGACTCTATAAACTCCTCAGAATCAGAGTCTCCTATTTGATGCTGCCAATCTATATTCGGAAAATTAAAATCCCCCATAATGCACACATTGCTAAACCTTGATGCCATTTTAATTTCCTCCCATAATGACGTTCCGTCATTTCTACTCATATTTGGCGGTCTATACATAACTCCAATAACTATGGTCTCACTACCTTCGTTAACCTCTACCCAAACACTTTCATTATCGTTATTTAGTCTAATACCTGATTTAATACAGCTTTTTAATGTACTCCTGACAAACACTGCTATACCGCCACCCCTCTTACTTGTTCGGTCATATTTAAACAAACTATATCCTGGTATATCAAATTCTGCTAAAAAATGCCTGGTTTCTGTATTAATCCACGTTTCAGTTAGCGCTATTATGTCTATATTTTCTTTGCTAACAAGGGCTCTAAGTTCGTTCATTTTGTTACATAGACTCCTACAGTTTGTGTAATATACTCTCAATTTACTTCTTTTCTTTATACCTAATTTACCTTTGTTTTTAGCGACATTTCCATCTTCTGTTGCACCATCACTACTATTATTTGCATTATAGTCATCATTTTTAGCATGAGACTGAATATCCTTATCGCTTTCGCCTGACGCTAAAATTGTTCCAATTAACCTCTCATTTACACTCTCAATATTTCTGTTCAAAACCCCACAACCACCCTATCTAAAGAACTAGCTAATGTAGAAACCCCTAACCGTGAAAGATGAACCCCATCCCTTGCGTACATCCCATCTCTCCCATAGAAACTATCCCACGTCTTTTACCTTTGATTCTGGCTAGAATTAGACGATTCTATGCAGTTTAAGAAGGATCTGCATCATCAGGAGGGTTTATAGATATCGTATATACCCATTTGAGTCGTAGAGGTAGATTTTATGCGAAAGAAAATCGTCGAATGGTAACCAGAATATGATAGAAATTACGTCATGGTGGTGAAGGGGTTAACTTCTTGACTCCATTTTGTCTTCTCGCTCTTTGTTTTCTACATATTTGTATCTGTATTGTATTTGTTGGTATGTCCAATTCAGTTGCCCGTAGCTGTATTTCAAGGTAATTTGTCCGTCAATTTGTTAAGTAATTTTCTGTCCAAACTATCTAGAACGTATAAAGGTGGAAAAAGGTGGAGTTCCTGTGGTAAACAGTATCCTGCCTAGAAGAGGGGTAAGGAAGGAATGGTCCTCCAGGGCTATTGGTGTAAATAGCCGGCTGGAGAAGTATTGTAAGGCAAATACTATTCCATTCCTGGATAACTGGTCCCTCTTTTATGGTAAGGATGAACTGTATGCCCAGGATGGAGTACATCTCTCTCGACTAGGAGTTTCGACCTTGGCCAGCTCACTCGACAAGATTGTTGCGGGGTTTCGTTAAAAAAACCTGGGTGTGTAAGTAAAATACTGTCTCCATATGGAGCAGGTACTTCATGTGACAAACCAGTGAGTAAAATAGAAATAATCAGTCAAGATAGTGCGGATATAGTGATGTGTAATAGTAGTATCGATAACACTACACATGTAACTGATAGTAAAGATGAGAATACTGATAGAGTAGAATTTCCGTCTAGAGCTAGTAGTTCAACAGGAAATAATAAGTTAGCTAAACACAATAGAAAATTAGTTGCAAATAAAAGTAATAGGTTGAGGGTATATTATACAAATTGTAGGAGTTTATGTAACAAAATGAACGAACTTAGAGCACTCGTTAGCACAGAAAATATAGACATAATAGCGCTAACTGAAACGTGGATTAATACAGAATCTAGGCATTTTTTAGCAGAATTTGATATTCCAGGATATAGTTTGTTTAAATATGACCGAACAAGTAGGAGGGGCGGGGGTATAGCAGTGTTTGTCAGGAGTACATTAAAAAGCTGTATTAAATCAGGTATTAGACTAAATAATGATAATGAAAGTGTTTGGGTAGAGGTTAACGAAGGTAGTGAGACCATAGTTATTGGAGTTATGTATAGACCGCCAAATATGAGTAGAAATGACGGAACGTCATTATGGGAGGAAATTAAAATGGCATCAAGGTTTAGCAATGTGTGCATTATGGGGGATTTTAATTTTCCGAACATTGATTGGCAGCACCAAATAGGCGACTCCGATTCAGTAGAGTTTATTGAGGTAGTACAAGATAGTTTTTTATTTCAATTCATAGATACGCCGACTAGAGGTATTAATATTCTTGATTTAGTTTTCAGTAACAATGAACATATGATAAATAATGTAGAGATTGGTGACCACCTAGGAAATAGCGATCATAAATCTATTTATTTTAATATACAATGGACAGGGAATGCTAAAGAGAATACGACACTTATCCCAGATTTCAGAAAAGCCGATTATGGTGGGCTAAGAAGAGACTTAAGGGTGGACCCTATTGTTAAGCAATTAAGTCAGGATATGCCAGAGTTAAACTTGCCACCTACATATAACCAGTTTATTGCTTCACTCCACAATGCTCAAAATAAATATATCCCTAAAAGAAGATTTAGATCGACGCAGAACCAACCAAAATGGATGACTAATAAGCTAATAGATCTTATAGGAAAAAAGAAAGGAATATATCGAAAAATAAAGAAAGGTGAAAATCATTTACATATATACTATCAGACTCTATCAAGACAGGTCAAAAAGGAAATCAGGAAAGCAAAAATAATTATGAAATAAGGATAGCCAGCGACTCAAAAAATAACCCTAAAGCTTTTTACCAACTATATAAATCTAAAGTTAGAGATGTAATAGGCCCCCTAAAAACTTCAATAGGAGAAATAACAGAAAATGATTTAGAAATGTGCAGTACATTAAATAGTCAGTTTCTTTCCGTTTTCACTAATGAAAATTTGGCACAGATTCCAGAAGTCAATATGGTATATAGTGATAGTATAGAAAATATGTTAAGTACAGTTAGTATAAGTAGAAATGATGTGCTTAAGGAAATTGACAGACTGAAACCTCAAAAATCGCCTGGTCCTGACGAGGTATATGCTAGAGTATTAAAAGAATGCAGAGATGAGTTAAGTAGTCCATTAGCATTTATATTTAACAAGTCATTAGAAACAGGTTTAGTTCCAGAAGCTTGGAAGCTTGCAAATGTAGTTCCGATCTTCAAAAAAGGTGATAAATCGATAGCATCCAATTACCGTCCCATTAGTCTCACATCAATCATAGGAAAGTTGCTAGAGTCCATTATTGCTAGGAAAATTAGAAGCCACTTAGTAAAATTTAACTTAATAAATTCTTCTCAGCATGGATTCACTCAGGGACGTTCTTGCCTTACTAATTTGCTTAGCTTTTTCTCAGAGGTATATGAAGCAGTAGATAGTGACAAGTCATATGATATTATATATTTAGATTTCAGTAAAGCTTTCGACAGAGTCCCTCATGAGAGAGATTGATGAGAAAGGTTGAGGCACATGGAATAGGAGGGTCGTTGTTGGGATGGATTAGGTCATGGCTAATTGGTAGGAAACAGAGAGTCAGCATAAATGGTACCAAGTCAGAGTGGGGAGCAGTCAAAAGTGGTGTCCCCCAGGGATCGGTATTAGGTCCCCTGTTGTTTCTTATATACATAAATGACCTAGATTTAGGTATAACTAGTAGGATAAGTAAATTCGCAGACGATACTAAAATGGGGAGATCAATTGATTCAGATAGCGATATAGAGTGCCTCCAAAGGGATCTAGATACCTTACATGAATGGTCAGTAAATTGGCAGATGAAGTTTAACATTGACAAATGCAAGGTATTAAAGATAGGGAAGATGCAAACAAATGTTAAATATAAACTAGCTAATTTAGAATTAGAAAATTCAGACTGCGAGAAAGATCTAGGTGTGTTTGTTAGCAATGATTTGAAGCCTAGAAAACAGTGTATAAGCGTTCGTAATAAGGCAAACAGGATTCTCGGGTTCATCTCTAGGAGTGTGAATAACAGAACTGCTGATGTTATCTTAAAACTTTACTTGTCATTAGTGAGACCCCATATGGATTATGCTGTCCAATTTGGTGTCCTTATTACAGAATGGACATAGATTCATTGGAGAGAATTCAGCGTAGAATGACAAAAATGATCCATAATATTAGAAATTTTCCGTATGAAGAAAGGTTGAAGAAATTAGGTTTACATTCGTTAGAGAGACGCAGAGTTAGAGGGGATATGATAGAGGTGTTCAAGTGGGTTAGTGGGATTAACAAAGGGGACATGACAAATGTACTAAAGCTCAGTGATAGCGAAAGAACTCGTACCAATGGTTTCAAATTAGATAAATTTCGTTTCAGAAAAGATATAGGCAAATATTGGTTTGGTAACAGAGTTGTAGATGGGTGGAATAGGCTACCAAGTGATATAGTGGGATCAAGAACGATAGGGAGCTTTAAGAAAAAATTGGATAAGCATATGGACGAGAAGGGTTGGGTGTGAAGGGGGATCAGCCGGGTTGGGCCAATCAGCGCTCTGCAGACCCCCGTAATCCTGCGTTAATCTCTAACCGGTTTGGTAAGATGATCCTCAGGGTATTAGAGTGTTGAGCCTATAATTGGGCTTTGTAATTGGGGTTGTGTGGGACAGGGATCTGCCTTGCTTAGGCCAATCGGCTTTCTGCAGACTCCCATTTTCTTATGTTCTTATGTTCTTATGGTTGATTTTGGAGTAATCTTGCATTATGTAGTTATACCTACGTAGTTAACACCGTCAGCACGATGACGTCCATTTATTTTCAATGTTGGCTAACGTAGACAATGTTAATCAACCTAGGAAGGACCTCTGATCTCTACTGTATGCTCTTACTCTTTCAGTGCGATGATGCCTCTCTACATTGAATCATGACTATCATTAGGCATATTTTTCAGCTTAGTAACGAGAGAGTGAAGGGCAGGTATGTTTTCTTTTGTGCTTTGGACCCCCTTCTCCCTCATGTTTAGCCCCATTAGGTATGATATTTTAAGACGTTCGCCCCTATAGTTTGGTGATTTCTAGACCTTTCATCCCGTTACGTTAGCAATATTTAGACTTTTAGTGGCATTTAGGTGTTGATTTTATCCTGACGAGCAATAATGAACCTGTAAATTAATAAGAATCAGCCTACGGCCGGGAATTTTGTCTACCGAAAAGTGTACCGTACACATTTATCTCGAAGGGGGGTCTTGGGGATGTCTTTTTAACTTGATAGAGGTCTAGGGATCAAACTTGGAAAATAAGTTAAAAAAAAAAAAAAAAAAAAAAAAAATATATATATATACTGTATATATATAATATATATATATACTGTATATTATATGTAATACATGAACGTGCATATTTACCTTACGCCTCCCCATATATAATCTCTCTCAGTTACAGTTGGCCAAATAAGTATGGGCAGCGACAGAATGACTAAGACGGTGTACGAGAGCGAGGTGGAAGGACAGAGAGGGAGAGGTAAACCGAAAGAGAGGTGGAAGGATGGAGTGAGGAAGTATATGGATGAAGGTGGTGCTGGTTGGGAGGAGGGGTGTCGACTGACTGAGGACAGAGGCGCATGGGGGCGGTTTGTTCGTGTCCACCCTTTCGGGGATCGCGGCGTCAGGCAATAGATAGATAAATAGTATATATATATATATATATATATATACATACTGTATATATATATATATATATATATATATATATTTTTTTTTTTATATATACTATATAATATATAAAAAAGATAAATTAAAAAAATAATAATAAAAACCTATATAAATATCCCCCCCTCCCCCCTTAATTGCGATGCTATATATCCCAATGATTCATATAGGCCTTGTTTAAGCCTAGTACAATAGTCTCATGATAGCCAGCATCAAATTAAGATGAAGCCATCGTAATGAAGGGTTAATTTATTATTCCGCTGTGGTATTCCGACCCGTGGGGGGGGGGGGGTTCAGGGTTTTTCTTCTTCCTTTCTCTTTTGTACCCTTTAGTTTTTCCTGTTCGACCGTAACTTCTCGTCATTTTTCGTGGCTTATCTGATCTCTTAATCTTTTCTGTTCGTTTGTTTTTTCCTTCACCTCCTCTGTATCTTATTCCTTTTACTAGTCTTTATTTTTGTTTTTAATTTTATCATAGTTCTTTAATTTCCCATTCCCATTAGTAGTGGTATAGTTATTTTAGCATTGAGTTTGTTTTTCCCTCCCCCATTCATTAATGTAAGGATTAAATAAATATAAGACAATTAATAAACCATTCGACCCTCCTTTACTTTAGGCTCTCTCTTCTGCGTATAATTTCTGTGGCATTTCTCGATTTTGTTTCCGTGTGTGTGTGTGTGTGTGTGTGTGTGTGTGTGTGTGTGTGCGCGTGTGCGTGTGTGTGTATGTGTTATTTAGTATTCGATCTTTAAAGTAAATTGTCGCTCCCTATAAGCTTCTATTTCTTATGGTTTAAATAGATGTGTATAGTAACTCTAACCGTCTTAGTGGTGTAATGGTTAAGGTGTCTAAAAATCTGTGTGTGATAACCTGGGTTCGAATCCTGGTGGATCACATATATACTTTCATTAATTTCATTGGAGGTGTTTGGTGTTGTGGTGAAGTTAATACAAAATAGAATACATGAACGTGCATATTTACCTTACTCCTACCCAATATACAATCTCTCTCAGGTACTCCCCATATCACAACTATATATTCCATATATTCATGATTCAATATTGAGAATTACTATGTAAAGATAACTTGGTACTGATAATGTTTTCTGCTTCTTTTGTTACAATAAGAGTTTTCAGGATGGAATTGTTTGCTGGTTGAAATAGTTTGCTGGATAAAATTGTTTGCTGGTTGAAATAGTTTGCTTAATTAAATTGTTTGCTGGTTGAAATTGTTGGCTGGTTGAAATAGTTTGCTTAATTAAATTGTTTGCTGGTTGAAATTGTTGACAGGATGAAATTATTTGCGGCTTGAAATCGTTTACTTGTTAAATTGTTTGATGGATGAAATTGTTGGCTGTATGCTATTGTTTGGTGGTTGAAATTGTTGTCTGGATGAAATTGTTTGCTGCTTGAAATGGTTTGTTGGATGAAATGGTTAGCTGGGTTCAATAGTTTGGTGCATGACATATTTGGTCTACGGGTTGAGTTGACAAGGGAACGAGTACAACACGGTAAACCTTTTGAATACATGTTTTCTTTCTTTCCAGTGGCCTTTGTGTTGGTGGGTAGGGTACACAAGCGGATGACTGGACAGCTTTGGATTCTCCGTTGGTACTTTACTGGGGTACGTGTTGCTTACCACTCTATGTACAGGCACGATCAATAGTTCACTCTTCACTTTGATCATCAATTGTGCCATTTCAAGGGGATAGTGGCTGTTTTTTTTTGTGTAATTTTTTCGGTAGAAAAGTGTCTCGGCCGAAGGCTGGTTCCTCTTATAATTACAGGTTCGCTATCGGTCACCAGGAACAAATCGACACCTAAATGGCACGATAGGTTTTAAAATTGACATCGAAATGGAGCTAAAGGTGTTAAAATCGCCAAACTAATGGGCCGCACGTTTTAAAATGTCAAAACTAATAGGGCTAAACGCGAGGGAGAAAAGGGTCCAGAAAAACAACCCATCTTCCTTAAACTGTGTACATTTAAGGTACCGTACTATTTATTGGTTCTCTGTTGGTACTTTACTGGGGTGCGTGTTGCTTACCACTCTACGTACAGTCACAATCAATAGTTCACTGTTAACCTTCATCATTAACTGAGGAAGTATAAATGCCTATTGCTTTTCCTTGCCATTTTTTAAGGGGGGTGACCTGTTTTTTTTTCTCTCTTTCTCAGGCTTGTATCCATTCGGCCCCATTCAGCCTACTGTTTTAAGATGTTTATCCCAATTCAGGTGTCGAGTTCTTCCTGGCGAGTGATAGCGAAGCCAGCATTGTATGGAGAAATCCGGCTTCGCCGGAGAAATTTTTCAATCGAAAAATGTACAAAATTAGCCTGCTGTCAAAAACATATTTATATATATGCTGGCTAGCTACCGCTCGCCAGGAAAAAATCGACACCTGGATGGGGATAAACGTCTTAAAACAGTAGGCTGAATGGGGTCGAATGGATACAACCCAGAGAGAGAGAGAGAGAGACAGACAGAGAGAGAGAGAGAGTGAAACGCAGTGGGCCCCCTTAAGTGTTTCAAATCTCCTGTGAATGGTACTATTTTTTTCACGGCGTATGAGATTCTTGAGTTTGAAGGCGACGGTACGGTTTGAATGCTTCCTCCTTATACTACAGACAGCAGTAGAACAAGCGTGAGTAAACAAAGATTATTTTGCATTAGGCTGAGGGAAAAAATATAGAATGTATGTATCCATGCCCGAGAGGATTACCTCGGTACTGTATGCAACACACTCTGAGGGTACCCGGCCAGGGAAGCAAAAATAATTCCAAGGGAAATCAAGGAAGTACTGCCGAAGAGCGTTCCAATCGGCGAGGCCAATGTGCCACAAATGCCGCTATCTGGGAGGATCAGATGGCCATACTGGAGAGATAGGACAGGTAACAGAGATAAGGTTGTGATCAGAGGAGCCCAACGGAGAGTTTAGGTTTACAGTGTAAGTAGAAGGATTAGCGGTTAGAAATAAGTCAAGGATGTTAGGACGATCTCCAAGGCGGTCAGGGATCAGAGTAGAGTGCTGGACTAACTACTTTAGGTCAATTTGGACAGAAAAGATGTAGGTTTGTTCACCAGGTTGGTCAGTGAAATAAGAGTAGAGCCATGGGCAGTGGTGATCATTGATATCTTCTAAGGCTAAGATGGAGTTTTCTGCAAAAGGAGAGATGGCTAGACTGTTTTCTACTTTAGAAGTTAGATAGTCGAAGAACTTTGGATAGTCAATAAAAAAAGTGATAGATAAACAGCACAGAAATATTAAATTTGAAAGTGACAAGAAAGCTTTCACCAGACGGTTAAAAATTCAGAAGAATCGAAGTTGGGAACGCTAGAGAAAGCGAGATTGTTGCGCGCATATACACAACATTCACCTTTGGCTTGAAACTGAGGATAGAGATAGTAGGAGGATACATAGAAGGGTTTGTTGTCAGTAGTACCAGACAACTGTGTTTAGGGGACATCACACATAGCCGAACCAGAGCCCGAATGCTACCCGAACAGCATTCTGGCAGCGTTCGCATAACGGATCGGGTATATTCTGGCAATGTTCTCCCTCATTCTGGTTTGGTCGGTTTTGGTTCGGGGGAGGCGTCAAAATTTTACCGCTGCACTAAAATTTACCGGAATGGTGCCCGAATGTTTAGTGGTCGGTCCGTGATCATTTTTTTTTTTTTTTTTTTTTTTTTTTCTATATTCCAACTAGCTTCCTCTCGGGCATAGGCTGAGAGCCTTAACATTCACCGCTTTACAATGAACAGTGAAGCCCGTGAGGTCTTGTTCCAGTCTAGGGAGTGAGACATGTGAAGCACGATGAGTACAACGAGCACCTGCCATCTTGCCTTCACATGAGGCACGGTGCTCACTCATGGCCCGAAACGACCCCATCTCTGAAGCCACCTCGTTCCCGTGCTTCACTGTCTCAACCCCTACACTCGGACTCTCACACTTACACACACACAACGCCACATGTTGAGCAGATAACTCACCATGCTCGGTTCTGATACGTAGGGCAGCATTCTGTCTTATTCGGGCATATTAAAACAATAATTCTAAAGCAGTTATCCATCAAATACTACAATTTCGTCGTTTTCTTCTATACACATCGTAACCTCGGTGACCCTTTAGAAAACAAAGACTACTTATTTGTGTAGGCTACATATCTCATAATTTCTCCTGTCATCTGCTTTCTCTCTATTACTTATATTTATATCTACTGTATTTATTTCTCTCTCCCTTATTTATTAGCACTTACATTTGATATTTGGCCTTTGTGGAATCTGTGAATTATTTCTGATTCTGACACCATATCTTTTCAGAGAGTATAGGTTTAATTCATAATTTGCACGCTTTTTACGCTCACATGGACCTAACGACCTTTCGATCTATCTATCTCATATCTAATTATCTCCCTTATTAACCCCTACTGTACCATAGGGTACTACCATAAATATACCCCTCAGTACCAAGCAATGTGGCCAAAATGGCTTCAGAGGATAGATATAACAACCTCCCACCTCAAAAGTTGATGAAACACTGACCCAGACAGCCTGTGGAAGCTTGCAGCCAACCTAAGAAGTGTTGCCAATGCCTTAGAAGAGTGTTTACAAGTCATGGTACCAGCTACTGCCTGATACTGGCAGATACAAGGACCGTATATTACTGACGGCTTGCAGCCGTTGATGGGACTGGGAGTGATTTATCTACTGACGGCTGGCAGCCGTCACTGGGATTGTATGGTTTAATGGACAAATGGTATGTTGTTTGGTGTCATTATAATCATTGTTTAGTTTATAATGCCGTGGAAATGAAAAACATATAATGTCCTACCATCACATAAATAATTATTATGACAAGAGAATATAATATAAATTTTCCGCTCATCTTTTCTTGAGAGCGAGCTAAGCTATTGGCAACTTATTGTTTCAGAAAGTTAGGTCTCTGTTTCATAACAAGCCTATTTTCCAGATCGTTGTCGCTTTCACTTCTCACTGAGCTCGGCTGAAATGTTTAAAGATAGGGATATTTTTGTTTAAATTTGTTTTCATTGATTTATGTAATTTTGCTCATTATGTGTTAGTGGTATAATTATTATATTTAGCCCATCAAATCAGAAATGATTCACAGATTCCATAGAGACCAAAAAAAAATATAAAAGCTGATAAATAAGGAAGAGAGCTAGATAAAGATGGAAATGAATACAATAGATAAAAATATAAGTAATAGAGAGAGAGAAACCAGATGACAGGGGAAATTATAATACGAAATGTACACATATAACACTAGCAGTCTCTGTTTTCTAAAGGATCAGAGAGGTTACGATGTTTTCGGTTTGTTTTCTAAAGGGTATTTGCAATTTTGATATTTTCATATGATTAAATATGGCTTAAACATCAAACAACAAATAATTATGTCCATTAATAAAGGAATTAATTAGATACAGGAAATATTTACTTCTGGCACAAACCACATATTTTCCTTGTATTGTTGTTTTTAATTATTATTATTTTTTTTTGGTGGTGGTGGCCGACTTGAGATGGTGTAGATGGTGGAGGATGTGTTCAGGTGCGTGACAGGGGTACAAGTGAAGTGTGTGGTGGCGTCTCCCCTCCTTTTGTAGTACGGCTGGGCTGCATTGGGTTGCATTCGACCAGGGTTCGTCCGCCAATCGGGCAGTGGTCTTTGTATTCGTGCAGTATTTGTCCAGCATTCACGCAGCCAAAAAAACGTAAATTTTTTAAATGTCAAAACATCGGGCAATGTTTGTCCAGGCATCGTGTAGGTCGGTCTGCATTCATGCAGCGTTCTGTGTATGCTGTGGCGCGTTTGTTTTGCATTCGTTTTGCATTCTCTCTTGTCACAGTTCGGCCACCTTTTTCGGCCAAATGAGGCAGATTCGGAAACGGGCTGCATTCGGGCTCGGGTTCAGCTTCCCCCCTCCCCTGTGGGGATTCTAAAGCGGGTCACAATTTAGCCATTATAAGATATTTTTTGTTTTGAAAAAAAGTACAGTAGAGTACTGTGTAAAATATTTGTATTATAGTGTATTGAAAGAGAGAGAAAAGTGTTTTTGAGGCAAACTGGGATTGCCATCTATTTTGATGAGGCACGGATAGAATCAGGAAAGGAAAGGTGGTGAAACAAGTCTCAGTTGTCCTTATATAACACCTACCTGTAGCACTCTCCGGGAGTACCACCCTGTTCGGCTGATGCCTACAGCCTCCTCCTTTGCACTCTTAGTATACTGCCAGTCTAACACTGTTTGTTATATAATTGTTTGATTGTTTTCTTTGTATATGGTACTGCTAGACAGGATCTATTTTCTTGTTTTTCTTGGTACTCCTTATACAGCGCTCCCCCCTGACCACTGTCTATCGGAACTCCCAAGCGTATAGCCCATAATTCCAGGGTTGTATCTAAAGTGTCCATCTCTAGTCGTCCCTGATCAAGTGGCCATCAGTCACTATTAGCGGGGTGAAAGTAGTGTGCTTTCACGCGGCGCCCATCTCCCCCGGCCACGATTTTGTTTTGGCAACCCTCTTCTGACCATTCCTACGCTCTCGCAATTGGACCCTCGAACTATTTAAACGAGACTTGGAAATACAGATACTATGTACCGGTAGATGATTAATAACAAAATTCAGCGAAATCTGGTATAGTTTCGTAGATATAGTTACATTATTAATGGTTGTGACTGTTTAACGATTTCACCGGAAAACAGCCTAAATGATTGTTTGTGAGCTATCTCGGCGAATGAGGCCAGAATGAGATAAAACGGTCCAAAACCACGTTTTTCATCATTTAGAACCACTTTGGCTCGAAAATGTCACATTTAGGCGAAATTTACGATTTTGCCTGAAAACAGCTTAAATACCGTGACGTATATGACACCACCTCGTCTTGTATGTTTTAGTCTCTACCTACCTTACATAGAATACCACTCCGATATTATGAGTTTGATTGATTATTTCCATACATAAACATAGTACCTGAGCAATAGTTAACGTATCCTGATTGATCTTCAGAGTAAGCTACCGACATTTCTGACCTCTACTCTACGACTGGTATCAAGTGGGTTGTATAAAAGAGTGGTCTCTCCTGCCGTAAAGACGTCAGCGGTGCGTGAGGGACGGGCCCGCTAAACTAAGGTTAATTGATAGTTTTGTTGTTCTCGGGGACCTGGTCGGCACGAGGCTCGATTAGTAACTACACTAGGTTTCATTAGTGGAATGAAGTATTGGAGTACTGTTTGCATATTTGTAATTCATATACATACACACATACTGCACATACACACATTTATGCATACATAATATACATGCGTATGAAAGGAAAGAAACGAGTAGTTATCCTCAGCTCCGTAATCAAAACAAAGATATGACACTTTATCTTCCGTTTAAGGGGAGGCAGACCGTTTGTTTGGTCTATTAATTTATTTATTCATATATATATTTTTTAGTTTCCTCCCTAGACCTCCATCAAGCTTAGAAAAACACCCCCTAGACCCCCCTTCAAGATAAATTTGTACATTTTTCGGTAGAAAAATGTCCCGGCCGAAGGCCGATTCCGGTTAAAATTGCAGGCTCGCTTTCGCTCGCCAGGAAATAATCTATACCTAAATGGCACGAAAGGTCTTAAAATTGACAACGAAATGGGGGGAAAGGTGTTAAAATCGCCACACTAATGGGGCCGAACGTCTTATAATTTCAACACGATTGGGGCTAAACATTAGGGAGAAGAAACGGTCTGCCTCCCCTTAAGATGAACAGAGTATGGGGATAAATGATAAACCTGTTGTTCACTGGGACTTAGGGGGCACAAGGTTCGATTGGTCGCCACACTATTGGCATTTGGTGAACTTGGTATATCAGTATATGGTGCAGTCAAACGAGCCGGAAACACTGGTAGGGTTATATTGAAACTATTTGTTTTGGCATGTTGTACTTGTGATCCATAAATATGTTGACATTGGTGTGTAACATAATGGTAATTTGTTACCAACACATGTTTCTGACACAGGTAGATGCTTCTACATACGAAGAGAAAGCAAAATATAATTGATGTCTCAAGTTCTCAGGAGCGGAGGATATAGTAAGGGAGGAGAAAGTGATAAGGAGACTTTCAAATATATATATCAAACCCACCACTTTATGATGCTAACAGGTACGCGTTTTTTCGTACTTTTGTTATTTTGAGTTGATAAATCTAACTACCATGATCATGCTTCGCTGGGCTCATGCGAAGTATGGTTAATGAGGCGAGTGATATGACTTATGAATTACCAATCTTTTATTTTTATTGTACCCTATATATTACCGTACTTCTCTAAAATCAGAAAATACTATCTGCGCTGAAAATGTAGGCGTCTCCATGATGAAACACCAATACAATTAGTTTTATATTGCTTAAAGAAAGGTATGTTGCTGTTTCATTCAATAAACATCGATATTCACAACACGATGATAATTAAAGGGAAGGATAGTGCCATATATTTAGAAAGTTAAGACTTGTAAGCGACGGTGTTTTCATGACACTTCACATCTATCATTGGATCACGTAGCTGGTGCTGTTGTATTTGCGGTTTTACTTTTATTAATAAACATATCAAATATTTGCTGTTTCACATGTTTGTAAATATGTTTGCTTGCCTGTTCTGAAGATATTTAAAAACATATAAGACTGCATTTAGGGACTATTTGAAATATGGTGTTATTCTTGCCCACCCATTCGACTAGGACTTTACCTGCAGGCTATCGTAAACTTTCCGAGTCCATTGATTAAGTTAATTAATTTACAGGTAAAAAGGTCGATCAAGTCCTATTCACTGACGTCCCATTAGACCACGACGACGTTTTTGTTTGTTTTTCTTTGTAAATCATTATAGATAGAGCTTATGTAGAGAATATTGAAGTGCATTTACGTCTTTTGTCTAAACACACAAACACACACACGCACTCTCTCTCTCTCTCTCTCACACACACACACACTATGTACTTTGCTATCCTTTTTTTTCATTTCCCTTACTTTGGGTTTTGTTATCTCTACTAAAATTAAGTCCTGACCACCTCACTGGGATCAAAAGATATGTGTGCTCATGGTGTACCCAGTCCATTTATATACGGTAGCACACACATCCTCCCTCTCCACCTCCCACACTCCCTCCACTCCCTCTCCATCTCAGACACTCCCTCTTCACCTCCCACACTCCCTCTCCATCTCCCGCACTCCCTCTCTACCTCCCACACTCCCTCTCCATCTACCACACTCTCTATCCACCTCCCACACTCTCTACCTCCCACACTCCCTCTCCATCTACCACACTCCCTCTCCATCTACCACACTCTCTATCCACCTCCCACACTCCTTCTCCACCTCTCACACTCCCTCACCACCCCCACACTCCCTCTCCACCTCCCACACTCCCTCTCCCCCTCCCACACTCCCTCTCCACCCAACACTCCCTCTCCACCTCCCACACTCCCTCTCCACCTCCCACACTCCCTCTCCACCTCCCACACTCCCTCTCCACCTCCCACACTCCACCTCCACCCCACACTCCCTCTCCACCTCCCACACTCCCTCTCCACCTCCCACACTCCCTCACCACCCCACACTCCCTCTCCACCTCCCACACTCCCTCACCACCCCCCACACTCCCTCTCCACCTCCCACACTCCCTCTCCACCTCCCACACTCCCTCTCCACATCCCACACTCCCTCTCCACCTCCCACACTACCTCTCAGCCTACCACACTCCCTCTCCACCTCCCACACTCCCTCTCCATGCCCACACTCCCTCTCCACCTCCCACACTCCCTCTCCACACCACACTCCCTCTCCACCTCCCACACTCTCTCCACCTCCCACACTCCCTCTCCAACTACCACACTCTCTCCAACTCCCACACTCCCTCACCACCCCCACACTCCCTTTCCACCCCCACACTCTCTCTCCACCTCCCACACTCCCTCTCCACCCCCACACTCTCTCTCCACCCCCACACTCCCTCTCCACCTTCCACACTCTCTCTCCACCCCCACACTCCCTCTCCACCCCCACACTCCCTCTCCACACCACACTCCCTCTTCACCTCCCACACTCCCTCCACCTCCCACACTCCCTCTCCACCCCCCACACTCCTTCTCCACCCCCACACTCCCTCTCCACCTCCCACACTCCCTCTCAGCTTCAGCTTAAGAATGTAAACAGGGAAACCGATCTGGGAGTAACAATATTGAGTAACC
This sequence comes from Paralithodes platypus, assembly GCA_032716605.1. NCBI lineage: Eukaryota > Metazoa > Arthropoda > Malacostraca > Decapoda > Lithodidae > Paralithodes > Paralithodes platypus. The sequence goes on along the minus strand of CM064482.1, from coordinate 74,137,740 downwards.
TAAAACCGAATCAACAATGTTCAGAAGTTGTTAAGAAGGCAAACAAAATAATTGGCTTTATAGGCAGGTCATTTGAGCATAAATCCAAAGACGTTATCCTAACCCTTTACAATTCCTTAGTCCGCCCTCTTCTGGAATACTACGTTCAATCCTGGTTCCCTTATTACCAAAAAGATATAGACAAGCTAGAACGAGTTCAACGTAGAGTTACCAAAATGATACCTAGCCTAAAGAAAAACCATACGAGGAGCGTCATAGAGAATTAAATCTATTTCCTTTAACCCAGCGCAGATTAAGAGGCGACTTAATTCAAGTGTTCAAAATCATCAAAGGCATCGACAATATGAACTGTAGTAAGTACTTCACTATCGATCAATCTAATTACACGCGGGGAAACGGGTGCAAAATTATTGGTAAATCTTTTAACTCACACGAAGCTAAAAATTTCTTCTTCAATCGAGTTGTCAACTTATGGAATGGGCTTCCCCGAGATGTTATAGACTGAAGCACCGTTGATTCATTTAAACTTCGCCTAGACAAATATCTCACATCAAACCCGCGACTGACTGCGTTTGTAAATTAATAACTTTATTTTATCCTCCCCTCAGTTACTAACCCATCTATCCCCTACTAACTTCCTAATCCTGCCACGGACATTAGTTCCAGGGCACTAGTTCCCTTTCCAATGTTCCCTTACCCACTCTAAACCACTGTTTGGACACTTGATCCTCAGTGTTTTGGAGGATAAGCAGCCTAGAAGGGTCACTAGACCTGTTGTTGCTTGATTTCCTTTATACTTTGTACTCCTTTGTACTTTGTACTTTGTACTCCACACCACACTCCCTCTCCAACTCCCACACTCTCTCCAACTCCCACACTCCCTCTCCACCTCCCACACTCCCTCACCACCCCCACACTCCCTCTCCACCCCCACACTCTCTCTCCACCTCCCACACTCTCTCTCCACCTCCCACACTCCCTCTCCACCTTCCACACTCTCTCTCCACCCCCACACTTCCTCTCCACCTCCCACACTCTCTCCACCCCCACACTCTCCACCTCCCACACTCCCTCTCCACCTCCCACACTCCCTCTCCACCTCCCACACTCCCTCTCCAATCCCACACTCCCTCTCCACCCACCACACTCCCTCTCCACCTCCCACACTCCCTCGATCTCCACCTCCCACACTCCCTCTCCACCTTCCACACTCCCTCTCCACCTCCCACACTCCCTCTCCAACCCCCACACGCCCTCTCCACCCCTACACTCCCTCTCCACCTCCCACACTCCCTCTCCACCTCAAACACTCATCTCCACCTCCCACACTCCCTCTCCACTAACTCCATTATTATTATTATTGTGTCGACCACTGTATAAACTAATATACAGGCTATAGCCTAACTGTGTCATACTGCTAACATAATTTTATTTTTATTTTCAGGCATAAAATTGTGTTCTATTGCTAACATATTCTGTTTGTGATTTTCAGGCATTAATTGTACCATATTGCTAACCAATATTTTGTGTTACTGTACTGTATACTGCTTTCCAGTTTTCTCACTAGGTTAAATTAACCCTCTCCCACATTTTTTCCAGTAAATTTTGTAACAAATTACTAGTCCATTTACAATTTTCAGGCTTTAACTGTGTCATACTGCTAACATCAATTTGTGTTATATTTTCAGGCATAAATTGTGTTCTATTGCTAACATATTTTTTGTGATTTACAGCCATAATATTCTTTTTGTGATTAACATATTCTTTTTGTGATTTACAGGCATTAATTGTACCATATTGCTAACAAATATTTTTTGTTACTGTACTGTATACTGTTTTCCAGTTTTTTCACTAGGCTACATTAACCTTCTCCCACTTTTTTTTCCCAGTAAATTTTGTAACAAATTTCTAGTCCATTTGTGATTTTCAGGCTTTAACTGTGTCATACTGCTAACATCAATTTTTGTTTTATTTTCAGGCATAAATTGTGTTCTATTGCTAACATATTTTTTGTGATTTACAGGCATATTAATTTTATCATATTGCTAACAAAATTTTGTGTGATTTTCAGGAATTAATTGTATCACATTGCTAACATACATTTTTTGTGATTTTCAGGCTTTAATTGTACCATTTTGCTAACATAAATTTGTGTGATTTTCAGGCATATTGTGATTATATCGTCATGGCGCCGCAACGAACCTGCACGAGTTGTTCCGGTAAATTTGGCCCTACCATGTTTGTTGATACTGATGTCCAAATTTGTAGATTTTGCCAGCTCCGAGAGAAGATTGCGGATGAATTGAATGCAGCTCACCGCAAGATCGATGCCCTGACTACGAAGCTTGAATCCCTTCAAGAATTTACCACACTCAACGTAGGAGTGCCCTCGGCCCAAGAAACCACTACGATGTCAACCGCCATTCCAGTGCATACAGTACCGGTACCGGTACCCACACCAGCAGCTACCTTAGATGTTGCAGATAATAATAATGATTCTACTCTCACTCCCCCCCAGGACAACTTTCAGTTAGTGAGAAACAATGTGCATCCCAGTACCAGTAGCAGGAAGGTCATCCCGACAACATGCCAAAACCGCTTCAAAATTCTGGCTATTGACGAGGAAGAGGAAACGGAAGAAGTTCGGCTTGTGGGCGACTCCATGGTCCGTGGTCAACTAACCGAGTTCTGCACCAGGGCACCCAGGACCAGAAAGCGATTCTGTATCCCAGGTGGTGGCGTGGACGACATTGTTGCGGCTGTGGAAGAGGTTTCCAGGCTCGCCCCCGCAAGGACTACGTACGTCATCCACATTGGATCTAACGATGTCCAACGGACGCGGTCAGAGGAACTACTTTGCAAGTACCGGCGGCTGATCAGGTCCTTCAAGGAAAAATCTAATAGAATCTTAATTTCAGGAATTGTTCCCCGGATTGATGTAGAAAACCGATTCTACAACATAGCTACCAGTACAAATCGCCGACTAGCCAAACTCTGCAGGGAGGAGGACATCGGCTTTGTCGACACGTAGGATCATTTTTACTATGATAAATCTTTGTTTTCAGGAGATGGTGTACATCTCAATGAAGTAGGAGCTGCACGTCTTGGTCGTCTGCTGAACGATGCAGTCAAGGATTTCCGTTAAAAAAAACGGGGTCAACCAGACCCCAGACAGGGTAGTGTAAGTCAAATACGAACTGAAATTCAGACAATGCACAATCAGTAACATCCAACTCTAATACTCTTAAGGTGTTTTATGTAAATGCTCGTAGCATACGCAATAAATTTTCAGATCTAGAGGAAATCGTGTTTACAGAACATTATGATATAATCGGCATTACAGAATCTTGGTTAAATACGGAAGACAGAGACTTTTTAGCCGAATATACGCTTCCTGGTTATACAATGTTTGAGAAAAGTCGGATCAATAGAAATGGAGGAGGAGTTCTGTTTTTTATAAAGGAAAGTCTTAATCCCGTCTTAATGTCAAAACCTCAAATTGCGAATATAGACATATCTTACGTACTATTAAATAATAACGAGGAACTAAAATAACACTAGCTTTATTATACAGACCCCCATCTCAATCAGTGCAAACTGACAGTGAAATTTATGAACAAATTACAGAAATAACTAACATACAAGATACCGTAATTCTTGGCGATTTCAACTTACCCGTGACTAAATGGGGCAATATTCTTACTTCACACTCTGGACACGACCTCTATGCTAACTTGCAAGAGAGTTCACTTTTTCAATTTGTACAATCTCCGACCCGTGGTAATAATGTGCTTGACCTTGTACTCGCAACTAAAGAAGAATTAATAGAGAATTTGAATGTTGGTGATGAATTCAGTAACAGCGACCATCGTACGATAACTTTCACTTTAAAGTTTACTAGTAACAAATCAAATAGCAGCATTGAGAAAGTCCCTAATTTCAAGAAAGCAAATTTTCATAAACTTAAATCAAAGCTTAAAGAAACTGACTGGAGCTTTCTGACTAACAGTAACGACATAAATACATCTTGGGAGTGTTTCACAACCACTTACCTTAAGGCAGTGCAAGACTGCATACTATCGAAAATACGGCGTTCAGGCCATAATGATAAGCCCAAATGGTGGAATAAAGATATTTCAGACTGTCTGCTTGCTAAAAAATTTGCTAATGATAGATTAAAATCCTCACAAAATGACGAAGAACGGGTGAAATTTGTAGAGCTACGACGCAAAGCCAAAAAGTTAATTAGGCAAAGTAAAAAGACCCTGGAATTACATGTTGCGAATCAAAGTAAAACAAAACCGAAAGAATTCTATAGTTATAACAGAAAGAAAAAAGTAGTTACTTCAACTGTTGGACCGTTAGTCGATGAAAATGGAGAATACACCAAAGACGAAGTACAAATGAGTAATGCCCTCAATACCTTCTTTGCATCAGTTTTTACAACCGAAGACCTCAGTGATATCCCTACACCATCGCCGATTCAGATTGATAATTCAGATGTTCTAAGCAATATCACCATTACAGAGAGAGAAGTATTGAATTGTTTAGATAAACTCAAGGTAAATAAAATGCCTGGACCTGATACAATCTCACCTAGAGTTCTAAAGGAAGCTAAGGATGAGCTCTCCAAACCACTGACATTGCTATTCAATGAATCCTTGCAGTCTGGGACTATGCCTGATCAGTGGAAGCTAGCCAACGTAACACCGATATTAAAAAAAGGCAGCAAATCCCTACCCAGTAATTATCGTCCAATTAGCTTAACCTCAATTGTATGTAAAATGCTAGAAACGGTCATAAGAGACAGACTCGTAAATCACTTAGAGGCAAATAACTTACTTAACACCTTACGAGCGGCCTATGCGGTTTATTTATATGTACCGCACAGCGGGGTGTTTTTAGCCAAAATAGGGCTGTTTACGTGATCATTTTCATGCCTAAATAAGACCCAGAACGTAAAACAAGTACCTATCCCTGAAAGGGCATAAACAGAGCTTTCGAATGAACACCATAACGAATCCTTGTATGATGGATAGTTTTCTTTGCAATAACCGTGCAACGCGAGTGCAAAAAGCAGGTAATTCGGTAGTTTTCGGTACATAATTGAGTATGTAGCGAGTGAGAGAGGGAGGAGGGAGCTGAGATTTGTGTCAGTAGGTTCGCCGCGGTGGTCTGGAGCAGTCATACGCTCGCTAGTCTCCTGCCACCACTTGTCTCTCTCTCTCAGCCACATTACGTGCTGAAATTGCCACTCGACCTATGTCGAGCGCCGCCACATAGTCCAGCTTTTATTTAACTCGACTTATGTTCCTCGCCGCTAAATAAGGGTTAAAGATACTCAACACGGCTTTCGTAAAAAACGTGCCTGTTTAACAAACCTCTTAGACTTCTTCCACAATATCCTCAACCTCTACGATGAGAGTAAAGCTGTAGATATTATATACCTTGATTTTCAAAAGGCCTTTGACAAAGTTTCCCACAAACGTTTACTGCTAAAATTAAAAGCGCATGGAATACAAGACGGTGTGTTGAAATGGATAGAAAATTGGCTCAGCGACAGAAAGCAAAGAGTAGTCATAAATGGTAAGGCATCTAAATTGACCAATGTAAGTAGCGGGGTACCCCAAGGATCGGTACTAGGACCAATTCTCTTTCTAATTTACATCAACGACATAGATGAGGGTCTCACCTGTACAATCTCAAAATTTGCTGACGATACAAAAATTGCAAATAGCGTACTCTCAAAAGAACAAGTTGACGATATGCAACACAATCTAGATAAATTGTCATGTTGGGCCCAAATTTGGCAAAATGAGTTTCAATGCGGATAAATGTAAAGTACTACATATCGGATACCTAAATGAGAAAGCAAACTATTCGATGAATGGCACTCAGCTTAAGAATGTAAACAAAGAAACCGATCTGGGAATAACAATATCGAGTAACCTAAAACCGAGTCAACAATGTTCAGAAGTTGTTAAGAAGGCAAACAAAATAATTGGCTTTATAGGCAGGTCATTTGAGCATAAATCCAAAGAAGTATCCTAACCCTTTACAATTCCTTAGTCCGCCCTCGTCTGGAATACTGCGTTCAATCCTGGTGCCCTTATTACCAAAAAGATATAAACAAGCGAGAACGAGTTCAACGTAGAGTTACCAAAATGATACCTAGCCTAAAGAACAAACCATACGAAGAGCGTCTTAGAGAATTAAATCTATTTCCTTTAACCCAGCGCAGATTAAGAGGTGACTTAATTCAAGTGTTCAAAATCATCAAAGGCATCGACAATATGAACTGTAGTAAGTACTTCACCATCGATCAATCTAATTACACGCGGGGAAACGGTTGCAAAATTATTGGTAAATCTTTTAACTCACACGAATCTAAGAATTTCTTCTTCAATCGAGTTGTCAACTTGTGGAATGGGCTTCCTCGAGACGTTATAGACTGCAGCACCATTGATTCATTTAAACTCCGCTTAGACAAATATCTCGCATCAAACCCGCGACTGACTGCGCTTGTAAATGAATAACTGTATTTTATCCCCCCTCAGTTACTAACCCATCTGTCCCCTACTAACTTCCTAATCCTGCCACGGACATTAGTTCTAGGGCAGTAGTTCCCTTTCCAATGGTCCCTTACCCACTCTAAACCACTGTTTGGACACTTGATCCTCAGTGTTTTCGAGGACAAGCAGCCGCGAAGGGTCACTAGACCTGTTGTTGCTTGATTTCCTTTGTACTCCACCTCCCACACTCTCTCTCCACCTCCCACACTACCTCTCCATCTCCCACACTCCCACTCCACCTCCCACTCTCCCTCTCCACCTCCCACACTCCCTCTCCACCTCCCACACTACCTCTTGACCTTCCACACTCTCTCTCCACCTCCCACACTCCCTCTCCATATCACACACTCCCACTCCACCTCCTAGAATAGTTCGTCACCTCAAACACTCCCTCTCCCACCACCACTCCCTCTCCACCACCACACTACCTCTCCACCTCCCACACTCCCTCTCCACCTCCCACACTCCCTCTCCATTTCCCACACTACCTCTCTACAACCCACACTCCCTCACCATCTCCTACACTACCTCGCCATTTCCCACACTACCTCCAACCCCTCCCACACTACCTCTCCACCTCCTACACTTTCTCTCCACCTTCCACACTCCCTCTCCACCTTCCACCCTCCTCTCCACACCACTCACTCTCCCCCTTCCACACACCTCTCTCCACCTCCCGCAATCTCTCTCCACCTCCCACACCTCCCCTCCACCTCCCACACTCCCTCTCCCACCTCCCGCACTACCTCTCCACCTCCCACACTCTCTCCCACCTCCCCAACTCCCCTCTCCACCTCCCACACTCCTTCCACCCCCCACACTCCCTCTCCACCTCCCACACTCCTCTCCACCCCCCACACACACCCTTTCCACGTCCCACACTCCCTCTCCACCTCCCACACTCTCTCCACCCCCTCTCTCTCTCTCCACCTACCACCACTCTCTCTCCACCCCCCACTCCCTCCACCCCCCACATCCCCACTCCACCTCCCCACTCCCTCTCCACCTCCCACACTCTCTCCCATCCCACACTCTCTCTCCCCCTCCTACTCCCCCACCCTCCCACACTCCCTCTCCCCTCCTCCCTCTCTCCACCCCTCCACTACCCTCCACCCCCACTCTCCCCTCCAACCCCCACACTCCCTCTCTACCTCCCCACTCCCTCCCACCCCACTCCCTCTCCACCCCCACACTCCTTCCATCCTCACACTCCCTCTCCACCCCCACACCCTTCCCACCCCACACTCCCTCTCCACCCCACACTCCCTCTCCACCCCCACTCCCTCTCCACCCCCACACTACCTCTCCACCTCCCACACTCCCTCTCCACCCCCACACTACCTCTCCACCGCCCTCACTCCTTCTCCACCCCCCACACTCCCTCCCCTCCCCAAACTCCCTCTCCACCACCCACACTCCCTCTCCACCCCCACACTATCTCTCCACCCCCACACTCACTCTCCACCTCCCACACTCCCTCTCCACCCCCCACACTCCCTCTCCAACTCCCACTCCACCTCCCACACTATCTCTCCACCTCCCACTCTCCCTCTCCACCCCCACACTCCCTCTCCAGGATGAGCTCTCCAAACCACTGACATTACTATTCAATAAATCCTTGCAGTCTGGAACTATGCCCGATCAGTGGAAGCTAGCCAACGTAACACCGATATTCAAAAAAGGCAACAAATCCCTACCCAGTAACTATCGTCCAATTAGCTTAACCTCAGTTGTATGTAAAATGCTAGAAACGGTCATACGAGACAGACTCGTTAATCACTTAGAGGAAAATAACATACTTAAAGATACTCAACACGGCTTTCGTAAAAAACGTTCCTGTTTAACAAACCTCTTAGACTTCTTCCACGATAGCCTCAACCTCTACGATGAGAGTAAAGCTGTAGATATTATATACCTTGATTTTCAAAAGGCCTTTGACAAAGTTCCCCACAAACGTTTACTGCTAAAACTAAAAGCGCATGGAATACAAGACGGTGTGTTGAAATGGATAGAAAATTGGCTCAGCGACAGAAAGCAAAGAGTAGTCATAAACGGTAAAGCATCTAAATGGACCAATGTAAGTAGCGGGGTACCCCAGGGATCGGTACTAGGACCAATTCTCTTTCTAATTTACATCAACGACATAGATGAGGGTCTCACCTGTACAATCTCAAAATTTGCTGACGATACAAAAATTGCAAATAGCGTACTCTCAAAAGAACAAGTTGACGATATGCAACACAATCTAGATAAATTGTCATGTTGGGCCCAAATTTGGCAAATGAGTTTCAATGCGGATAAATGTAAAGTACTACATATCGGATACCTAAATGAGAAAGCAAACTATTCGGTGAATGGCACTCAGCTTAAGAATGTAAACAGAGAAACCGATCTGGGAGTAACAATATCGAGTAACCTAAAACCGAGTCAACAATGTTCAGAAGTTGTTAAGAAGGCAAACAAAATAATTGGCTTTATAGGCAGGTCATTTGAGCATCAATCCAAAGAAGTTATCCTAACCCCTTACAATTCCTTAGTCCGCCCTCTTCTGGAATACTGCGTTCAATCCTGGTGCCCTTATTACCAAAAAGATATAAACAAGCTAGAACGAGTTCAACGTAGAGTTACCAAAATGATACCTAGCCTAAAGAACAAACCATACGAAGAGCGTCTTAGAGAATTAAATCTATTTCCTTTAACCCAGCGCAGATTAAGAGGTGACTTAATTCAAGTGTTCAAAATCATCAAAGGCATCGACAATATGAACTGTAGTAAGTACTTCACTATCGACCAAGCTAATTACACGCGGGGAAACGGTTGCAAAATTATTGGTAAATCTTTTAACTCACACGAATCTAAGAATTTCTTCTTCAATCGAGTTGTCAACTTGTGGCATGGGCTTCCCCGAAACGTTATAGACTGCATCACCGTTGATTCATTTAAACTCCGCCTAGACAAATATCTCGCATCAAACCCGCGACTGACTGCGTTTGTAAATGAATAACTTTATATTATCCCCCCCTCAGTTACTAACCCATCTGTCCCCTACTAACTTCCTAATCCTGCCACGGACATTAGTTCCAGGGCAGTAATTCGCTTTCCAATGTTCCCTTACCCACTCTAAACCACTGTTTGGACACTTGATCCTCAGTGTTTTGGAGGACAAGCAACCTAGAAGGGTCACTAGATCTGTTGTTGCTTGATTTCCTTTGTACTCCTTTGTACTCCACCTCCCACACTACCTCTCCACCTTCCACACTCCCTCTCCACCCCCACACTCTCCATCAACCTCCCACACTCCCTCTCCACCCCCACACTCCCTCTCCACCCCCACACTACCTCTCCAACCCCACACTCCCACTCCACCCCACACTCCCTCTCCACCCCCACTCCCTCTGCACCCCCACACTTCCTCTCCACCCCACTCCCTATCCACCCCCACACTACCTCTCCACCTCCCACACTCCCTCTCCACCTCCCACACTACCTCTCCACCTCCCACACTACCTCTCCACCTCCCACACTCCCTCTCTACCCATCACTCCCTTTCCACCCCCATACTACCTCTCCACCTCCCACACTCTCTCCACCTCTCACACTCCCTTTCCACCCCCACACTCCCACTCCACCCCCACACTCCCTCTCCACCCCCCACACTTCCTCTCCACCCCCACACTCCCTCTCCACCCCCCACTCCCTCTCCACACCCACACTACCTCTCCACCCCACACTCCCTCTCCACCCCCCACTCCCTCTCCACACCCACACTACCTCTCCACCGCCTTCACTCCTTCTCCACCCCCACACTCCCTCTTCACTCTACACACTCCCTCTCAACCACCCACACTCCCTCTCCACCCCCACACTATCTCTCCACCCCCACACTCACTCTCCACCTCCCACACTCCCTCTCCACCTCCCACACTCCCTCTCCACCCCCCACACTCCCTCTCCAACTCCCACTCCACCTCCCACACTATCTCTCCACCTCCCACTCTCGCTCTCCACCCCCACACTCCCTCTCCACCTCCCACACTACCTCTCCACCTCCCACACTCCCTCTCCACCCCCACACTCTCCATCAACCTCCCACACTCCCTCTACACCCCCACACTCCCTCTCCACCCCACACTACCTCTCCAACCCCACACTCCCTCTCCACCCCACACTCCCTCTCCACCCCACACTCCCTCTGCACCCCCACACTTCCACTCCACCCCACTCCCTATCCACCCCCACACCACCTCTCCACTCCACCTCCCACACTCCCTCTCCACCTCCCACACTACCTCTCCACCTCCCACACTCCCTCTCCACCCACCACTCCCTCTCCACCCCCATACTACCTCTCCACCTCCCACACTCTCTCCACCTCCCACACTCCCTCTCCACCCCCCACACTCCCTCTCCACCTCCCACACTCCCTCTCCATTTCCCACACTACCTCTCTACAACCCTCACTCCCTCACCACCTTCCACACTTCCTCTCCACCTTCCACACTACCTCTCCACATCCTGCACTCCCTCTTCCCCTTCCACACTACCTCTCCACCTCCCGCACTCTCTCTCCACCCCCACTACTCCGCCTCCACACTCCCTCTCCACCCCACACTCCCTCTCCACCCCCACACTCCCTCTCC
>CM064482.1:74095844-74126428 GCA_032716605.1 Paralithodes platypus | reverse complement strand
AAATACGGCGTTCAGGCCATCATGCTAACCCCAAATGGTGGCCTAAAGATATGTCAGACTGTCTGCTTGCTAAAAAAAAATTTGCTAAATGATAAGATTAAAATCCTCACAAAATGACGAAGAACGGGTGAAATTTGTAGAGCTACGACGCAAAGCCAAAAAGTTAATTAAGCAAAGTAAAAAGACCCTGCAGTTACAGGGTTGCGAATCAAAGTAAAACCAAACCCGAAAGAATTCTATAGTTATAACAGAAATAAAAAAGGTAGTTACTTCAACTGTTTTGGGACCGTTAGTCCCCCCCCCGAATTGAAACCCATGGAGAATACACCAAAGACGAAGTACAAATGATTAATGCCCTCGATACCTTCTTTGCATCAGTTTTTACAACCGACGACCTCAGTGATATCCCTACACCATCGCCGATTCAGATAGATAATTCTAACCTTCTAAGGAATATCAGCATTACAGAGAGAGAAGTACTGAAATGTTTAGAATAACTCAAGGTAATTAAATCGTCTGAACCTGATACAATCTCACCTCGAGTTCTAAAGGAAGCTAAGTATGAGCTCTCCAAACCACTAACATTGTTCTTCAATAAATCCTTACAGTTTGGAATTATGCCTGATCAGTGGAAGCTAGCCAACGCAACACCGATATTAAAAAAAGGCAGCAAATCCCTACCCAGTAATTATCGTCCAATTAGCTTAACCTCAATTGTAGGCAAAATGCTAGAAACGGTCATAAGAGACAGACTCGTAAATCACTTAGAGGCAAATAACTTACTTAACACCTTACGAGCGGCCTCTGCGGTATTTATATGTAACGCACAGCGGGTGTTTTTTAGCCAAAATAGGGCTGTTTACGTGATCATTTTCATGCCTAAATAAGACCCAGAACTTAAAACAATTACCTATCCCTGAAGGGCATAAACAGAGCTTTCGAATGACACCATAACGTCCTTGTATGATGTATAGTTTTCTTGCAATAACCGCAACGCGAGTGCAAACGCTTAATTCGTAGTTTCGTACATAATATGTAGCAAGTGATAGAGGGAGGAGGGAGCTGAGATTTGTGTCAGTAGTTTCGCCGCGGTGGTCTTGTCCAGTCATACGCTCGCTAGTCTCCTGCCACCAATGTCTCTCTCTCTCAGCCACATTACGTGGGCTGAATTGCCACTCGACCTATGTCGAGCGCCGCACATAGTCCACTTTATTTAACTCGACTTATGTTGCTCGCCGCTAATTAAGGGTTAAAGATACTCACACGGCTTTCGTAAAAAACGTGCCTGTTTAACAAACCTCTTAGACTTCTTCCACAATATCCTCAACCTCTACGATGAGAGTAAAGCTGTAGATATTCTATACCTTGATTTTCAAAGGCCTTTGACAAAGTTCCCCACAAACGTTTACTGCTAAAATTAAAAGCGCATGGAATACAAGACGGTGTGTTGAAATGGATAGACAATTGGCTCAGCGACAGAAAGCAAAGAGTAGTCATAAACGGTAAGGCATCTAAATTGACCAATTGTAAGTAGCGGGGTACCCCAAGGATCGGTACTAGGACCAATTCTCTTTCTAATTTACATCAACGACATAGATGAGGGTCTCACCTGTACAATCTCAAAATTTGCTGACGATACAAAAATTGCAAATAGCGTACTCTCAAAAGAACAAGTTGACGATATGCAACACAATCTAGATAAATTGTCATGTTGGGCCCAAATTTGGCAAATGAGTTTCAATGCGGATAAATGTAAAGTACTACATATCGGATACCTCAATGAGAAAGCAAACTATTCGATGAATGGCACTCAGCTTAAGAATGTAAACAAAGAAACCGATCTGGGAATAACAATATCGAGTAACCTAAAACCGAGTCAACAATGTTCAGAAGTTGTTAAGAAGGCAAACAAAATAATTGGCTTTATAGGCAGGGCATTTGAGCATAAATCCAAAGAAGTTATCCTAACCCTTTACAATTCCTTAGTCGCCCTCTTCTGGAATACTGCGTTCAATCCTGGTGCCCTTATTACCAAAAAGATATAAACAAGCTATAACGAGTTCAACGTAGAGTTACCAAAATGATACCTAGCCTAAAGAACAAACCATACGAAGAGCGTCTTAGAGAATTAAATCTATTTCCTTTAACCCAGCGCAGATTAAGAGGTGACTTAATTCAAGTGTTCAAAATCATCAAAGGCATCGACAATATGAACTGTAGTAAGTACTTCCACCATCGATCAATCTAATTACACGAGGGGAAACGGGTGCAAAATTATTGGTAAATCTTTTAACTCACACGAAGCTAAGAATTTCCCCTTCAATCGAGTTGTCAACTAGTGGAATGGGCTTCTCGACGTTATAGACTGCAGCACCATTGATTCATTTAAACTCCGCTAGCCATATCACTTGCATCAAACCCGCGACTGACTGCGCTTGTAAATGAATAACTTTGTTTTATCCCCCCTCAGTTACTAACCCATCTGTCCCCTACTAACTTCCTAATCCTGCCACGGACATTAGTTCTAGGGCAGTATTCCCTTTCCAATGGTCCCCTACCCACTCTAAACCACTGTTTGGACACTTGATCCTCAGTGTTTTCGAGGACAATCAAGCCGCGAAGGGTCACTAGACCTGTTGTTGCTTGATTTCCTTTGTACTCCACCTCCCACACTCTCTCTCCACCTCCCACACTACCTCTCCATCTCCCACACTCCACTCCCCCTCCACTCTCCCTCTCCACCTCCCCACTCCCTCTCACCTCCCACACACTCTGACCTTCCACACTCTCTCTCCACCTCCCACACTCCCTCTCCATATCCCACACTCCCTCTCCACCTCCCACAATACCTCTTCACCTCAAACACTCCCTCTCCACCTCACACACTCCCTCTCCACCTCCCACACTACCTCTCCACCTCCCACACTCCCTCTCCACCTCCCACACTCCCTCTCCATTTCCCACACTACCTCTCTACAACCCACACTCCCTCACCATCTCCTACACTACCTCTCCATTTCCCACACTACCTCTCTACAACCCACACTCCCACACTACCTCTCCACCTCCTACACTTTCTCTCCACCTTCCACACTCCCTCTCCACCTTCCACACTACCTCTCCACATCCCGCACTCACTCTCCCCCTTCCACACTACCTCTCCACCTCCCGCAATCTCTCTCCACCTCCCACACTCCCTCTCCACCTCCCACACTCCCTCTCCACCTCCCGCACTACCTCTCCACCTCCCACACTCTCTCTCCCACCCCCAAACTCCCTCTCCACCTCCCACACTCCTCTCTCCACCCCCACACTCTCTCAACCTACACTCTCTCCACCCCCCCACTCCCTTTCCACGTCCCACACTCCCTCTCCACCTCCCACACTCTCTCCACCCCCACACTCTCTCTCCACCTACCCCACTCTCTCTCCACCCCCCGCACTCTACACCCCCACACTCCCAGTCCACCTCCCACACTCCCTCTCCACCTCCCACACTCTCTCTCCATCCCCCACACTCTCTCTCCACCTCCTACACTCCCTCTCCACCTCCCACACTCCCTCTCCACCTCCTACGCTCTCTCTCCACCCCTCACACTACCTCTCCACCCCCACTCTCCCTCTCCAACCCCCACACTCCCTCTCTACCTCCCACACTCCCTCTCCACCTTCCACACTCCCTCTCCACCCCCACACTCCCTTTCCATCCTCACACTCCCTCTCCACCCCCACACTCCCTTCCCACCCCACACTCCCTCTCCACCCCCACTCCCTCTCCACCCCCACTCCCTCTCCACCCCAAACTCCCTCTCCACCCCACACTCCCTCTCCACCCCCACACTACCTCTCCACCGCCCTCACTCCTTCTCCACCCCCACACTCCCTCTCCCCTCCCCAAACTCCCTCTCCACCACCCACACTCCCTCTCCCCCCCCACACTCCCTCTCCACCTCCCACTCCCTCTCCACCTCCCACACTCCCTCTCCACCCCCACACTCCCTCTCCAACTCCACTCCACCTCCCACCTATCTCTCCACCTCCCACTCTCCTCTCCACCCCCACACTCCCTCTCTCCAGGATGAGCTCTCCAAACCACTGACATACTATTCAATAAATCCTTGCAGTCTGAACTATGCCCGATCAGTGGAAGCTAGCCAACGGACCCCGCTATTCAAAAAGGCAACAAATCCCTACCCAGTAACTATCGTCCAATTAGCTTAACCTCAGTTGTATGTAAAATGCTAGAAACGGTCATACGAGACAGACTCGTAAATCACTTAGAGGAAAATAACATACTTAAAGATACTCAACACGGCTTTCGTAAAAAACGTTCCTGTTTAACAAACCTCTTAGACTTCTTCCACGATATCCTCAACCTCTACGATAGAGTAAAGCTGTATATATTATATACCTTGATTTTCAAAAGGCCTTTGACAAAGTTCCCCACACGTTTACTGCTAAAACTAAAAGCGCATGGAATACAAGATGGCGTGTTGAAATGGATAGAAAATTGGCTCAGCGACAGAAAGCAAAGAGTAGTCATAATCGGTAAGGCATCTAAATGGACCAATGTAAGTAGCGGGGTACCCCAGGGATCGGTACTAGGACCAATTCTCTTTCTAATTTACATCAACGACATAGATGAGGGTCTCACCTGTACAATCTCAAAATTTGCTGACGATACAAAAATTGCAAATAGCGTACTCTCAAAAGAACAAGTTGACGATATGCAACACAATTTAGTTATAAATGTCATGTTGGGCCCAAATTTGGCAAATGAGTTTCAATGCGGATAAATGTAAAGTACTACATATTGGATACCTAAATGAGAAAGCAAACAATTCGATGAATGGCACTCAGCTTAAGAGTGTAACAGAGAAACCGATCTGGGAGTAACAATATCGAGTAACCTAAAACCGAGTCAACAATGTTCAGAAGTTGTTAAGAAGGCAAACAAAATAATTGGCTTTATAGGCAGGTCATTTGACAATCAATCCAGAAGTTATCCTAACCCCTTACAATTCCTTAGTCCGCCCTCTTCTGGAATACTGCGTTCAATCCTGGTGCCCTTATTACCAAAAAGATATAAACAAGCTAGAACGAGTTCAACGTAGAGTTACCAAATGATACCTAGCCTAAAGAACAAACCATACGAAGAGCGTCTTAGAGAATTAAATCTATTTCCTTTAACCCAGCGCAGATTAAGAGGTGACTTAATTCAAGTGTTCAAATCATCAAAGGCATCGACAATATGAACTGTAAAGTACTTCACTATCGACCAAGCTAATTACACGCGGGAACGGTTGCAAAATTATTGGTAAATCTTTTAACTCACACGAATCTAAGAATTTCTTCTTCAATCGAGTTGTCAACTTGTGGAATGGGCTTCCCCGAAAGTTTATAGACTGCATCACCGTTGATTCATTTAAACTCCGCCTAGACAATGCCTCGCATCAAAACCCGCGACTGACTGCGTTTGTAATGATAACTTTATATTATCCCCCCCTCAGTTACTAACCCATCTGTCCCCTACTAACTTCCTAATCCTGCCACGGACATTAGTTCCAGGCAGTAATTCTCTTTCCATGTTCCCTTACCCACTCTAAACCACTGTTTGGACACTTGATCCTCAGTGTTTTGGAGGACAAGCAACCTAGAGGGTCACTAGATCTGTTGTTGCTTGATTTCCTTTGTACGCCTTTGTACTCACACCTCCCACACTACCTCTCTCTCTCCACCTTCCACACTCCCTCTCCACCCCCACACTCTCCATAACCTCCACACTCCCTCTCCACCCCCACACTCCCTCTCCATCCCCACACTACCTCTCCAACCCCACACTCCCCACTCCACCCCACACTCCCTCTCTCCACCCCCACTCCCTCTGCACCCCCCCACACTCCTCTCCACACCCCACTCCCTATCCACCCCCACACTACCCTCCACCACCTCCCACACTCCCTCCCACCTCCCACACTACCTCTTCCACCTCCCACACTACCTCTCCACCTCCCACCTCCCTCTCCACCCACCACTCCCTCTCCAACTACCCCCACCTCCCACACTCTCTCCACCCCCACACTCCTTTCCACCCCCACACTCCCACTCCACCCCCACACTTCTCCCTCTCCACCCCCCACACTCCCCTCTCCACCCCCACACTCCCTCTCCACCCCACTCCCTCTCCACCCCCAAACCCCTCTCCACCCACACTCCCTCTCCACCACCTCCCTCTCCACCCCACACTACCTCTCCACCGCCTTCACTCCTTCTCCACCACCCCCACTCCCTCTCCACTCCTCCACCTCCCTCTCAACCACCCACACTCCCTCTCCACACTATCTCTCCACCCCCACACTCACTCTCCACCTCCACACTCTCCCTCTCCACCTCCCACACTCCCTCTCCACCCCCCACACTCCCTCTCCACCCCCTCACCTCCCCCACTATCTCCTCCACCTCCCACCTCCCTCTCCACCCCCCCTCTCCCTCTCCACCTCCCACACTACCTCTCCACTCCACACTCCCTCTCCACCCCCACACTCTCCATCAACCTCCCACACTCCCTCTACACCCCCACACTCCTCTCCACCCCACACTACCTCTCCACCCCACACTCCCTCCCCTCCACCACCACTCCCTCTCCACCCCACACTACCTCTGCACCCCCCCACTTCCACTCCACCCCACTCCCTATCCACCCCACACTACCTCTCTCTCCACCCTCACACTCCCTCTCCACCCCCACACTACCTCTCCACCTCCCACACTCCCTCTCCACCCCCACTCCCTCTCCACCCCCACACTACCTCTCCACCTCCCACACTCTCTCCGCCTCCCACACTCCCTCTCCACCCCCCACACTCCCTCTCCACCTCCCACACTCCCTCTCCATTTCCCCACACTACCGTCTCGACACCCCTCACTCCCTCACCACCTTCCACACTTCCTCTCCACCTTCCACACTACCTCTCCACATCCTGCACTCCCTCTTCCCCTTCCACACTACCTCTCCACCTCCCGCACTCTCTCTCCACCCCCACACTACCCCTCCGCCCCCCACACTCCCTCACCACCCCCACACTCCCTCTCCACCCCCCACTCCCTCTCCACCCCAACACTACCTCTCCACCTCCCACACTCCCTCGCCACCCCTACACTCCCACTGCACCCCCACACTACCTCTCCACCTCCCCCACTCCCTCTCCACCCACCACTCCCTCTCCACCCCCACACTCCCTCTCCACCCCAATACTACGTCCTCTCCACCTTCCACACTCTCTCTCCACCCCCCACACTCCCTCTCCACCTCCCACACTACCTCTCCTCCCACACTCCTCTCTACAACCCCCACTCCTCACCACCTCCACACTACCCTCTCCACTCCCTCTCCACCTTCCACACTACCTCTCCATCTCCCGCACTCCCTCTCCCCCTTCCACATTACCTCTCCACCTCCCGCACTCTCTCTCCACCTCCCACACTCCCTCTCCACCTCCCACACTCCCTCTCCACCTCCCGCACTACCTCTCCACCTCCCACACTCTCTCTCCACCTCCCACACTCCCTCTCCACCCCCACACTACCTCTCCACCTCCCACACTTCCTCGCCACCCACCACTCCCTCTCCACCCCCACACTCCCTCTCCACCCCCACACTACCTCTCCACCACCCACTCTCTCTCTCCACTTCCCACACTTCTTCTCCACCTCCCACACTCTCTATCCACCTCCCACACTCCTCTCCACCTCCCACACTCCTCTCCACCCACCACTCCCTCTCCACCGCCACACTCCCTCTCCACCCCCACAACTCCCTCTCCCCCCCCCACTCGCTCTCCACCTCCCACACTCCCTCCCTCTCCACCCCCATGCTACCTCTCCACCTCCCCCACTCCCTCTCCCCCCCCCCACCCCCTCTCCACCTCCCACTCCCTCTCCACCTCCCACACTCCCTCTCCACCTCCTACACTCCCTCTCCACCCCACACTCCCTCTCCACCCCCCACACTCTCTCCACCCACACTCCCAATCCCCCCCACACGCCCTCTCCACCCCACCCCTCCCCTCCCACCCCCACACTACCTCTCCACCTCCCACACTCCCTCTCCACCCCCCACACCTCTCCATCCCATTCTCTCTCCACACCCACACTACCCCTCCACCTCCCACTCACACTCCCTCTCCACCTCCCACACTCCTCCCACCCCTCTCCACCCCACTCCCTCTCCATCCCCACTCCCTCTCCTCCCCCCAATACCTCTCCACCCCACACTCCCCCTCCACCTCCACACTCCCTCTCCACCCCCACGCTCCTCTCCCACACCTCCTACACACTCCCTCTCCACCCCACACTCCCTTCCCCCCCACTCTCTCCTCCACCCCCACTCTCTCCACCCACCACACTACCTCTCCAACCTCCCACACTCCCTCTCCACCCACACTACCTCTCAACCTCCCACACTCCCTCTCCACCCCTACACTCCCTCTCCACACCCACACTACCTCTCCACCTCCCACTCCCTCTCCACCTCCCACACTCCCTCTCCACCCCACACCTCTCCATCCCCACACTCCCTCTCCCCCCCCCACCCCCCCTCCCGCCCACACTTCCTCTCCACCCCCACACTCCCTCTCCACCCCCCACTCCCTCTCCACACCCACACTACCTCTCTACCTCCCACACTCCCCCCTCTCGCGCTCGATACCGCCAGAAGCTGCAGATGCTCTGTCAACGCTCTCACGATATCGATCATATTTTGAGTATTAACTACTCATCCTCTTCATTCTTGTGCATGAAAGGTGATTAACCCGTCCCGCCCCAGCGACGCGTCTGGTGCGTCGCCTATGTATGTAACGCACAGCCCCAGCGTCACGTCTGATGAGTCACCCTAATTGCTCCGACCGTAGCCTCAGGTGTAGCCACTCGAGAGGGCTCATTTGTATGGGAAGTGTGTACGTATCCCACGCAACCGTGCCGATGGTTGAAAACTCTCAAAGTCCACGTGCGCGCACGTGCGCGCGCGTGAGCACGCAATAACCTGGTTTATTGGGGAAATTGCCTTCAATTTTTTACTCTTGTAAAACACGTTTTCGGGGGCTCTGTAGGACTATTTTTTAAGCTTTTTGAGAAGTTTTTCGTGGTTTTTCCTTCATTCCTAACCCATTCGCTATTGTTTCTGGAATAAAAAATTTTTTTAACCCGGGTCTACTAGGCGGGGCTCCACGGGTTAAGAGCACGTTTAACCATCCTGTAGCTTAGTAAGTAACACTGCACGATATTTCGCTGTGTATTGACTGATAAACTTTGTGTTTATCAGAAGACTCCTGCTCGGACAGGGCGCCACTAGCGCCATCTATTGTTTTGTTATGTTTTGTAAACAAACGCTCTCTTACTATTTTATATAAAACCGTAGCCCCTAATTTGACCCATTACCTACTGTAGTAAGTATCTATTTAACTGCCTTGTATGTAAGTAAAGCTTTGCATATTCATTTGCTAATAAACAATATTGTTTACTAACTAACCTGCCTACAGGGACTAACGCCGACGCCATTTTGTAAACAAACTTTTTTGGGGGATTATACATATTAGATTCCAGCTAATTTTGTACCAAATTTAAGTGCATTCATTTATCTTTTCACTCTAGATATATTCTTGATTTTTTCTCCTCAGACTGATTTTACTTTAAGCTAAGGGTGGTATTTGTACAAACTAACCTAGCCTAACCCAACCTGCCAAGCTTTTAACCTAACCCAAACCTTAAGCCTATTAAATTCCAATTTTGGCCTATAGCCAGCCAATCTGTTTTTATTATTAACTCTTGTAGATATTGTATTTAGTATCCTACTGTAGCTATATATATATATCTATAATTTTAGTTGTTGCTTGCACGATCTTGTAGTAACCTTTGACTGATACACTTTTTTATCTAAAAAGAGTAGGCTACTGCTTTACTAGGCTACAGCGACATCAGGGCCATCTGTTGACACAGTATATTAACCCCTTGTGTGCAGTCACACTTTATTTTTATATAATCTCTATTTGGTGAATTGTATATTTAGTTACATATTCTGTTATATATATATATTTGTTTTAGGTTAGGTTATCACACCTGGTAGCCTATTTCTGTGTATTTCAATTTAATTATTTTTGGTTAGGCTATTCAACGCTGGTAGCCTATTGTTGCGTATTTCAATTTAAAAAAAAACTTTTGGTTAGGCTATCGCCCCTGGAAGCCTAATTCTGCGTATCTCAACATTTTTGTTTTCGGTTAGGCTATCACCCCTGATAATGTATTTCTGCGTATTTCAACATATTTGTTTTCGGTTGAAGTGATTGAAATGTTTTTAAATTGAGTGAAGTGTATTAAAGTGACTTAAGTGTTTTAAAGTGAGTGATTTTTTTTTTAAGTGAGTGAAGTGATCTGAAGAAAGTGACTGTCACCATGCCTCGTGCTTGTACGAACTGCGCCGGTAGGTTTGGTGAGTCCATGTTTGCTACTGTCGATCTTCAAGTCTGCCGGCTCTGCCAGTAACGAGGGAATTTTACAGTGAAATTAGATGAAGCCTACAACAAGATCAACGTCCTCACCATGAAGCTGGAATCACTCCAAGAGTTTGTAACACTCAACGTTGGAGTACCACAAACTTCAATTGTCACCGCAACTCCAGCAGCCACCAACGCCCCAACGTCAACTGCCAACAATTCAACGCCTGCAGTAGCCACTTCAGCTGATGGTTCCGATACTCATGAAACAAATAGTGACTCTCTTCCCCCTCAAGACAACTTCCGTGCCGTGAGGAACAACGTTTGCCCCAAGACCAGGAAACCCATACCGATTACCGAGTGTGAAAACCGTTTCCAGATACTCACAGACTCAGATGACGAAGAGGAAATAGAAGAAGTCCGGCTTGTGGGAGACTCGATAATACGTGGTCAGCTCACAGAGTTTTGCGCCAGGGCACCTAAGACCAGGAAGCGTTTTTGTATCCCTGGTGGTGGTGTGGACGACGTAGTTGCTGCAGTTGACGAAGTATCAAAGCTGGCCCCTGCTAATACAATGTACGTCATCCACGTTGGATCCAACGATGTACAGCGAACCCGGTCGGAAGATTTGCTTTTAAAGTACCAGCAGCTGATTAAGTCGTTTAAGGAGAAGTCATCAAGGATCATCGTCTCAGGAATCGTCCCCCGGCTCGGTGTAGAGAGCCGATTTTACAACATAGCCACCAGCACAAATCGTTGTCTAGCAAACCTCTGCAGAAGGAGAACGTGGGATTCGTCGACACCTGGGACAATTTCTACTACGATGACTATTTGTTTTCGGACGATGGAGTTCATCTGAACCAGGTGGGAGCAGCACATTTTGGGCGTCTTCTCAACGATGCGGTGAAGGATTTTCGGAGAAGAAATCGACTCAGCACAGGACAACCAGGAAGGAGGACCGAAGACAGCGAGGCCGGCAACCTGCAAAGGAATTAAATGCTAATCCGTCAAGAACCGCGAATTTGGATAAAGCTCCACCAACACGACCCAAATTCAAAACCGCCAGGGATAACGACCGAGGACCGAGGACAGCCATGAATGTAAATGTAGATCCGACCAGAACCAAAAATTCGATGAAAGAACGTTCTGCGAGTTCTAAAACCGCAACTTTAAAGGTTTTCTATGCAAACGCTCGTAGCATACGCAATAAATTTTCAGATTTAGAGGAACTAGTGTTTACAGAAAATTATGATGTGATTGGCATAACAGAATCTTGGCTCAATACAGAAGATAGAGACTTTTTAGCAGAGTATTCACTTCCCGGTTATGTAATGTTTGAGAACAGCCGAATAAATAAAATGGAGGTGGCGTTTTATTTTATATCAAAGAAGTCTTAACCCGACCCTCGTGTCAAAACCTCAAATTGTGAACGTCGACACATCTTTTGTGCTAATAAAGAATAATAAAGGTACAAAAATAATACTTGCGTTAATATACAGACCTCCAGCTAAATCAGTGCAAACTGACCGAGAAATTTACGAACAAATTGCAGATGTAAGTAACTCACAAGATACCGTAATTTTTGGCGACTTTAATTTACCTGTGACCAAGTGGGGCGATACTCTTACTTCACACTCCGGACATGACTTGTATACGAACTTGCAAGAGAGTTCGCTTTATCAATTTGTTCGAATGCCGACCCGTGGTAATCACGTTCTTGACATTGTACTTGCAACAAAAGAAGAATTGATAGAGAATTTTAATGTTGGTGATGAATTCAGTAACAGCGACCTTCGTACGATAACTTTCACTTTAAAGTTTACTAGTAACGAACCAAATAGTAGCATCGAAAAAGTCCCTAATTTCAAGAAAGCAAAACTTCCATAAACTTAGAGCTATGTTTAAAGAAACTAACTGACTGGAGCTTTTTAATTAACAATAACGACATAAATACATCTTGGAAGTTATTCGAAACCACTTACCTAAAAGCAGTGCAAGACTGCATACCATCGAAAATACGGCGTCCAGGCCATAATAATAAGCCCAAATGGTGGAATAAAGATATTTCAACTGCCTGCTTGCTAAAAAATTTGCTAATGATAGATTAAAATCCTTACAAAATGACGAAGAACGGGTGAAATTTGTAGAGCTACGACGCAAAGCCAAAAAGTTAATTAAGCAAAGTAAAAAGACCTTAGAGTTACATATTGCGAATCAAAGTAAAACAACCCGAAAGAATTCTATAGTTATATCAGAAAGAAAAAAGTAGTTACTTCAACTGTTGGACCGTTAGTCGATGAAAATGGAGAATACACCAAAGAAGAAGTACAAATGAGTAATGCCCTCAATACCTTCTTTGCATCAGTTTTTACAACAGAAGACCTCAGTGATATCCCTACACCATCGCCGATTCAGATTGGTAATTCAGATGTTCTAAGCAATATCACCGTTACAGAGAGAGAAGTATTGAATTGTTTAGATAAACTCAAGGTAAATAAAACGCCAGGACCTGATACAATCTCACCTAGAGTTCTAAAGGAAGCTAAGAATGAGCTCTCCAAACCACTGACATTACTATTCAATAAATCCTTGCAGTCTGGAACTATGCCTGATCAGTGGAAGCTAGCCAACGTAACACCGATATTAAAAAAAGGCAGCAAATCCCTACCCAGTAACTATCGTCCAATTAGCTTAACCTCAGTTGTATGTAAAATGCTAGAAACGGTCATACGAGACAGACTCGTAAATCACTTAGAGGAAAATAACATACTTAAAGATACTCAACACGGCTTTCGTAAAAAACGTTCCTGTTTAACAAACCTCTTAGACTTCTTCCACGATATCCTCAACCTCTACGATGAGAGTAAAGCTGTAGATATTATATACCTTGATTTTCAAAAGGCCTTTGACAAAGTTCCCCACAAACGTTTACTGCTAAAACTAAAAGCGCATGGAATACAAGACGGTGTGTTGAAATGGATAGAAAATTGGCTCAGCAACAGAAAGCAAAGAGTAGTCATAAACGGTAAAGCATCTAAATGGACCAATGTAAGTAGCGGGGTACCCCAGGGATCGGTACTAGGACCAATTCTCTTTCTAATTTACATCAACGATATAGATGAGGGTCTCACCTGCACAATCTCAAAATTTGCTGACGATACAAAAATTGCAAATAGCGTACTCTCAAAAGAACAAGTTGACGATATGCAACACAATCTAGATAAGTTGTCATGTTGGGCCCAAATTTGGCAAATGAGTTTCAATGCGGATAAATGCAAAGTACTACATATCGGATACCAAAATGAGAAAGCAAACTATTCGATGAATGACACACAGCTTAAGAATGTAAACAGAGAAACCGATATGGGAGTAACAATATCGAGTAACCTAAAACCGAGTCAACAATGTTCAGAAGTTGTTAAGAAGGCAAACAAAATAATTGGATTTATAGGCAGTTCATTTGAGCATAAATCCAAAGACGTTATCCTAACCCTTTACAATTCCTTGGTCCGCCCTCTTCTGGAATACTGCGTGCAATCCTGGTGCCCTTATTACCAAAAACATATAGACAAGCTAGAACGAGTTCAACGTAGAGTTACCAAAATGCTACCTAGCCTAAAGAACAAACCATACGAGGAGCGTCTTAGAGAATTAAATCTATTTCCTATAACCCAGCGCAGATTAAGAGGCGACTTAATTCAAGTGTTCAAAATCATCAAAGGCATCGACAATGTGAACTGTAGTAAGTACTTCACTATCGACCAATCTAATTACACGCGGGGAAACGGGTGCAAAATTATTGGTAAATCTTTTAACTCACATGAAACTAAAAATTTCTTCTTCAATCGAGTTGTCAACTTATGGAATGGGCTTCCCCGAGATGTTATAGACTGCAGCACCGTTGATTCTTTTAAACTTCGCCTAGACAAATATCTCTCCTCAAACCCGCGACTGACTGCGTTTGTAAATGAATAACTTTATCCTCCCCTCAGTTACTAACCCATATGTCCCCTACTAACTTCCTAATCCTGCCACGTTAGTGGCAGGGCAGTAGTTCCCTTTCCAATGTTCCCTTACCCACTCTAAACCACTGTTTGGACACTTGATCCTCAGTGTTTTGGAGGACAAGCAGCCTAGAAGGGTCACTAGATCTGTTGTTGCTTGATTTCCTTTGTACTCCTCCTTTGTACTCCCTCTCCACCCCCAAACTCTCTCTCCACCTCCCACACTCCTTCTCCACCTCCCACACTTCCTCTCCACCCCCACACTACCTCTCCACCTCCCACACTCCCTCTCCACCTCCCACACTCCCTCTCCACCCCCACACTACCTCTCTACCTCCCACACTACCTCTCTACCTCCCACACTCCCTCTGCACCCCCAAACTCCCTCTCCACCCCCACACTACCTCTCCACTCCCACACTTTCTCCACCCCCACACTCCCTCTCCACCTCCCACTCCCACTCCCTCTCCACCTCCCACACTCCCTCTCCACCCCCCACACTCCCTATATCCACCTCCCACACTCCCTCTCCAGCCTCCCTCTCCACCCCCAACCTCCCTCTCCACCTCCCATGCTCCCTATCCACCTCCCACACTCCCTATCCACCCCCACACTCCCTCTCCAAAACCCACACACCCTCTCCACCTCCCACACTCCCTATCCACCTCCCACACTCCCTCTCCACCTCCCACACTCCCTCTCCACCTACCACACTCCCTCTCCACCTCCCACACTCCCTATCCACCCCCACACTCCCTCTCCACCCCCTACACTCCCTCTCTACCCCCTACACTCACTCTCCACCTCCCAAACTCCTTCTACACCCCCACACTCTCCCTCCTCCCCCCACACTCCCTATCCACTGCCACACTCCCTCTCCACCCCCACACTCCCTCTCCCCCCCCCACACTCCCTATCCACCTCCCAGGCTCTCTCTCTACCCCCCACACTCCCTCTCCAACCCCACACACCCTCTCCACCTCCCCCCCTCCCTACCCACCTCCCACACTCCCTCTCCACCTCCCACACTCCATCTCCGCCTACCACACTCCCTCTCCACTTCCCACACTCCCTCTCCTCCTACCACACTCCCTATCCACCCCCACACTCCCTCTCCACCCCTACACTCCCTCTCCACCTCCCACACTCCCTCTCCACCCCCACACTCTCCCTCCTCCCCCCACACTCTCTCTTCACCTCCCACACTCCCTCTCCACCTCCCACACTCCCTCTCCACCCCCACACTCACTCTCCACCCACACACTCCCCCTCCACCTCCCACACTCCCTCTCAATCAAACCCTGGAAACGCTTACTGCACCATTACCCACTGATGTTGACAACGGTACGTATAATGAAACCAATCAAAGTGAACCCAATTTAAATGAAATCCCGACGGCTACTCCTACCTGGAATGATCTTAATGAAAACTTCACCAAGACTGAACTCCAAAAAAATGTGGCGAGTTGGGAATATCACAAATTTGGGTTACTAAAGGACAGCTAATAAATATGATATTAGAAAAAATGAAGTTAGAATTTCTACTTCAAATGAAGCTGGAAAAGACAAGTCAATTATTGAAGAAAAGGACTTGGAAATAGAAAAGCTTCGAAGTGAAATAAAGAATATCAACTCTACATTACAAGTGTTGAACGAGCGAATTTTGGCCATTGAAACAGGAAACGGCCGAAATCAATTTGAACCAAATACGGAGGTTGTAGCAGTTATATCAACGCCAAGTGAGGAGTTAAGACTCTCAGACCAAACCACCATTCAAGCCATGGAGAAACGAATCACTGCTGTAGAAGAACAGTTCCGGACCAGAGAGGAAGGAATGAGACAACTAGCAAATCGAGTCTCTGCTATGGAACAACGGATCCTGACTGAAGAGCAACACCCACCAACAGAAAACTCATCAGGACAACAGGACCGTGGTAAAGAGGCAATGGAACGACTACATCAACGAATCACCGAGTTGGAAGTTCACTACCAATGGGACCGAGACATCCCTGAAAACAGGAGCAACGTTGAAAATGGAGGTTCGTCACAGCACACAAATAGGACTCTACTACTGGGAGACACCAATTTCAGCGAAATACTTACTTCAGATCTCAACAGTAAATGCTCAGTTAGAACAATACTAAATGCAAATGTTGATTTAATGAAATGCTGGGTAGCAGAGAAGCTAAGCTGGATACCAGATACATGTATTATTTACTGTAGTTTGTATGACTTATTGGAAGACAAATCACCTGAAGTAGTACTAGACAATATTGGTTACCTAATAAGAGAAACTGAAAGATAAGAATGAAGCAATGCAAATATTCATATTTAATAGTGGCCCCTCCATCATTGACGATTTGCCTATTAATATAATAGTCTCCATTCAACACCCGCGCCAGCCGTTTTGAATCTACCGCTGCGGGGATGAACAGAGTATTCCTCATAAGTGTAACGCAACTTCTCTTATGGCGTCGTCTATAGATCGGGTACCCACTACGATTTTTTTTTCTCGTAAAAAATAAGAGAAGAAAAAGTTTTTTTTTAACTTAAACATTGTTATAACACGCTTCCCTCTCTCGGTGGATTTCTTGTGTTGTGGCACCCAGCCGCTCCTCACCAGGCGGCCATTCGGTCTTCTCTTCCCCGCGGGCACCAGTGTAGGAAGTGTCTCACCCGTGCTCCGCTTCATTCGTCGTTCACTCAATTCTCGTGAGTCCTTACTCATTTGTATATATCTGAGTTGTATTGAGCAAGGTTTAGACTAGCTAGCTCAGGCTACCCGTCTGGTTGCCCGCAGGAAGTGTTAAATTAGGGTACTTTACAGGCGCTTACGTGTTCTCCAGGACAGTCGCCACATGTGCTTTTTTCTTCATTCTGCGCGCCTTAGCTGTTGATTATTTATAGCTAGGAGGCTACTTTCATCGCAGTAGGTCTTCAGTCCAGCGTGTTTGGCCTAGGGGCCGTGTATTTTTTCTTATTAGCAGACGCTCCAGTTTAAGGATTGTCACACATGGTGTGGGATCTTCTAGTGTTCGAGCCTGCTCCCAGGCTCCTCTCGTGGGCCCCTTCTCCTCGTGCTGTGGCCTTGTATCTCCAGGATTAGTTTTCTTCCTAAGGTAAGGATTACTTTTGCCTCGTGGCCAACCACATTAGGGTCTCCTTAGGGTTTAAGGGTGCATTGTTATTCTATGATATTGATATTATGCCCTCCTCTCCCCTTTTTTCCTAGGTTCGTTGGTTCGAGTTTCATCTCTTTCCTGGATCTCTAGGAGACGTTCTTATTTTGTGGGGTATTTTCGGTTCAGGATTAGTGGTCTTGTGCTCTTGACTGTTTTTTCCTAGTTCCTTTGCCCGCCAGTCTTTTGTCTGCGTACTAGGCCCGGCTACCACCGTGCTGGCGTGCTTGGGCTATGCTTTCCCCTTCTTTGATTAGTAGTGTACCACTACCCTACTTGCCGGCGGTCGTGCACGGACCGGCGGAAGGAGGACGGTATCGACCCGTTGATTATCAGACTCGCCCTGTGACTTACCAGTTTACCCCGCTGGCCCGGCGGCACAGTTGGGGTGACTTGCCAGTTTCCCCCGCCAGCCCAGCGGCACAGTTGGATAAGAGGTGTAGCAGTGTCTAGCTAGCAAGCAGCTGCACGACGACGCTCACTAGAAGTCCGGTTAGGGCCAGTGACCCATGTCATAGGTAAGCAGTCAAGCGCGATTCCCCCCGATTAAAAAGGGCGAGAGGTTGTTCACGACAACTCCCGGGAGGCGGAAAAATGGTTGGGCTGTGGCTCACTAGTTTTTTCGTCGCCGGGGAGTAGGTAGGATGTTATTATCACCTCTCAGGTTATCCTTATGAGCATTGATTCCTGGAAATTTTCTATTTCCAGACTCCTTCACATCCGGAGCAGCACGGTTGAGGAACGGCCCCCGGCGGGGAGGGGAGTCGGTAACCATGCCTAACTTCTGGATTTGCTCTACTCCTACTTGTTTGTCTGTCCCAGTAGCGGCGCACAGGTTGTGTATACGCTGCATAAAATGTTTGGACAAAACTACCTTTTCATGGACAGCCAGTAAATGTCCGGTTTGCTCAGACCTTTTTGAGGAATGGTTAACCAGTCAAGATATGTCATGCTTGTTAACTTTGATTGAAATCAAGAATAAGTTCTCTTCTTACGCTGCAAGGGTAGCGGATGCTGAATTGTTCTGCAACACTGCAGAGTTACTTAGAATCATACGCCTGTACTCTTTTGAAGATCACTTAGTCCATCAGGCAATTGTTCCTTCAGTACCAAATTCAAATCTTGCTTCCCCCCATTCATCCGAGTCATCTGAAAGTCGCTCCCCTCCCCACACTAAGAGAGCTCGCTCTGAGTCGCCGGAGCTTGTACTTCCTACTCAACCAGACTCATCCCAGCGACTTCGTCAGAGGGCGTCCAGTTTAGAACGCTTGCCGGCTAAGAGGCGAAAGTTGTCCAGTCCGCAGCAGATCCACGATGTAGCGGACATCCAGGATAGCCCCCTCACCCAGATGTGTAAGTCAGCTTCGCCACCGGTGGCTTCGACATCCGCTCCGACGACGCCGGTGGTTTTCCCCGGTCTCGGCGGGACGGATGCCGAGCAACCTTTACCGGCGATGAGGGTTAGACCAAGAGTTAGAGTAAGACTACAAGGTTCTATGCTAGTGCTATCTCAAACTAATTTATCGGATGGCAAAATAGGGCTCCATTTGTCTCCAGCGCCTGACACGGACCAAGGTCATGATACACCGGCGGGGGTACACACGCCTGTGATAGACGCCCCAGGTTTGTCCACTAGGCCGGAAGCCAGACACACAGGTTTAGTAGTCCCTACCTGTAGGTCAGAGTCTGTCCCTGCAGGTCGTACAATGATGGAAACTGAGTTGAGTAATGTCCCACGGGATAGGGTTCTACAACCCTCTCGACGACATAGTCAGGCGTCGGGGACACGCTTTAAAAGGTCACCGGTAAAAGTTCCCCACCCAATAACTCTGCAGAATGAAGGTAAGGAACTGAAGGAACCAGGTCCTAAGGTACAGAGAGAAGAACCTACTTCTGTGGGAAAGGTAAAATCTAAGTCCCTCAAGCAACAAAGATCCCAATGTGTCACGGCAAAACAGTTAGATGAATTATTACACAGAGTCCTTCAACAATGTGCTATTTCCAAACGCCCTAGGGATCATACAGTCGGTTCCCCCCTCCCCCCTGTCATCAGCCACTAATGTAATAATGCCGTAACACGGTCCAGTCCGTCCCCTGTCACCAACCACAATCAATGTGATCACGGACCCGAATATGCCACTGGCTCCGGCAGGGTCTAAAATACCACTCTCCAACGCTAGTAACCGTGCGGCGGACTTACAGACCGGGTCCGAGGTCACACCATGGGGGGTTGTGTGGGCCCAACCGGGGGTCGATGGTTCCGATAGATTGTCACACACTAGCTCTCTGGCAGGTAACGCGGAGGAAACAAAGACAGCTTCTGACGCGCAACCTAAGGCCAGTACTTCCAAATTTACTGTAGAAAGTCACTCGGCGGCGGAACCCTTGAGGCCTCCGCCGGATCACGTAATATTGTCTGGCTCTAACCCCATTGCTACACTCCTCCCATCTCAATCACAAACGGAAGGTCAGCTTCAGGATCGTAAAGAAGCGGGCAGGCTTTGGCTTCCTGTTACCTCGTCTAAGGCAGGAGATCCATACATGGTGAGGTCCCAGTACCACAGGAATGGACCACTGAAGTAAATAGACATAAAGTTTTCCGGGCCAAAGACTCCCAGGGTAAGGTCATAGGGGTCCCTATTATAGCAATGCCTAACTCTACCAGTTATCAGTACTTTGTCTATGAACCAGGGCTACTTGCCCCTCCTCCACCAGATGTTCCTAGTTGCTCCGCTAGCCCTCAGCCGGATGCCAACAATGGTGGTCTTTTTCCGTGGTTGATTGAACCAAGTCTAGCCTTTACTCCGACTCATTCACAGCTAGAGCAAAGGGAATTAAATCTGGGAGAGGTGGGACACGGCCCATGGGTGAACTGGGATCAAGAGATCCAACAGTTTGCTATAGACGTGACGTCCAATGTTTCCCTACCAGTCCCACCACTGCACCATATGGAGTTTGACTTGCTGAGGCCACGGCCCGGCGGGGTTCCACGAGCTATATGGGAGTTCCTCATTGCCCCGAGAATGTTTATTATAGGGTTATTTTTTCCCCAATCCTAACGGCATCCATGATGGATTCACAGACTCAACGAGATGTAAATACAATGCTTAGGGTCAGTAGGTTGGCATCACAATAAATTTTCTTAGGCTGCAAACACGACGATGGCCAACGACGAGCGACGGCAGGTTGTTATCACTATAATACCCGCTTGTTGGTTTTGTTCTATGTGTTTTCTCCCGAGTCTTGGAAGATTCCCCCGTCCCGTCCCCCATTTTTTAGGGCTCTCTCCCTACACCGCGCTATGGTACTGGGTCCCGAGGTCTATACGGTCCTTAAAGGAACACCCGCGCCGCGCCAAGGGTCACTGCGATGTGTCCGGGCCGCGTCCCGGCGCATCAGCCTTAACTGTTTTACACATATGCTTCCGCGAGAACCAACCGTGGACCTGACAGGTGTCGGATTTCTTCCTGTACAAAGTCCACGATAAATAGGCCACAAGGGGGCACTGTTCAGGGGCACAGGCTGGTTATTTCTCTTCCGCAAACGAAAAGGTTTCGGCATCAAAAGCCTGCCTGAGTCCACGTCACCAGTATAGGGCTCGCTTACCGTGTGACAGATACGAGGGGAATCATTCCACGAGCTTGGGGGGAATCTCACAGACTCAGATAGGCTTCCGCCGGTCACTGGCCAATGCCGTTCGAGTTCTCCACTGTCTAAAGTACGTTAACTCACTTAGTGAACCATGTTTTGACCAAAGGGTATATCGCTGGTCCTATGAACGTTTTTTTTTTTTTTTTTTTTTTTTTCTATGTGATTGAGGGAGGCAAAAGGCATAACTGCCTATAGCGAGTGCCTCCCCCATAGTTGAAAGAGTGACAGGGCCAAAATCAAAGGACGTTCGAGCCAAAATGCCTGGACACACGGAGTTTGAAGCAATTTAAGTCATAGGAAGAGGGAAAGACTGATTCTGGGAGAGACTTCCAGAGCTCAGCTGTTGAGTAGAAGAAAGTTTGAGAGTAACGTTTCACTCTTGGGTTGGAGAGTTGCACAGAGTAGGGGTGGGATTGAGTTGCAAGACGGGTACCACGTGCCCTACGTAAAGGAGGTGGTATGCACTGGGATAGCTCTGAGGAACACTGATTATTATAGTAGCGATAGAATAGCGAGAGAGATGCAACATTGCGGCGGAGAGAGAGAGATTGCAGAGAGTTGGTGAGTGGACGGGAGTTAATGATACGAAAGGCCTTCCTTTCAACTTTGTCTAGGAGAGCGGTGTGAGAGGAACCTCCCCACACATGTGAACAATACTCAATACAAGGGCGCACTATGCCCCTGTACAGAGCAAGAAGCTGTGCAGGGGAAAAGAACCCCCTAAGGCGGTTGAGCACACCCAGCTTCTGGGAGGCTGCCTTAGCAAGACTGGTAATATGGTCCTTCCAAATGAGAGCAGAAGAAAAAGAGACACCAAGAATATTGAGAGAAGATGAAGGGTTGATTTTTGTATTGTTGAAGAATAAGGGATAGTCCGCTGGGAGATCCTGACGGGTAGATAGATGGAGAAATTGGGTTTTGGAAGCATTAAAGTTAACAAGGTTTTCTCTGCCCCAATTGGAAATAGTATTTAGATCAGAATTTAAGAGTTCTATGGCTTCATTACGTTTGTCGTTGAGGGATTGCTGGCTGGGGCGTTCTGAAAAACTAATGGAGTAGTGTAAGGTTGAGTCGTCTGCGTATGAATGGATGGGAATTAAGGTACAGTTAAGGAGATCATTTATAAAAATTAGAAAGAGAATAGGAGATAGGACAGAGCCCTGAGGAACACCGGAGTTTATAGGGTGAGGAAGTGAACAATGGCCGTCCACAACCGCGGCTATGGAACGGCCGGAAAGGAAATTAGAGACAAAGGCACAGATGGAGGGATAGAAACCGAAGGAGGGTAGTTTAGAAATTAAAGATTTATGCCAGACTCTATCGAAGGCTTTCGATATGTCTAGTGCAATAGAAAAAGTCTCAACGAAGTCCCGAAAGGAGGATGACCAAGAGTTAGTAAGATATGAAAGAAGATCACCAGTAGAGCGACCCTTAAGGAAGCCATACTGGCGATCTGAGAGCAGATTATGAGAAGAGAAATGCTTAAGAAATTTGGAAGCAAGAATAGTTTCAAAAACTTTAGAAAGACAAGAGATAAGAGCAATTGGACGTTAGTTGGAGGGTTGAGAGCGGTCACCCTTCTTTGGGACAGGTTGAATGTGAGCAAACTTCCAGCATGAAGGGAAGACGTTAGAGGATAGACAGAGACGAAAGAGTTTGCCTAGGCAGGGAGTCAGCACGGAAGCACAGTTTTTGAGAACAACAGGAGGAACACCGTCCGGACCGTACGCCTTATTAGTGTTAAGCCCAGAGAGGGTAGAAAGTACATCTTTAGAAGAGATTAGGATATTAGGCATAAGTAAGAGAGAGGAGGGCGGAGAGGGAGGAATAGCACCGGAATCATCCAAGGTGGAGTTTCTAGCAAAAGTTTGAGCGAAGAGTTTAGCTTTGTCAGAGGAAGAAGTGATGGTTGTGCCATCAGAGTGAGAAAGGGGAGGGAAATACGAGGAAGAGAAATTGTTGGAGAGGTTTTTGGCTAGATGCCAGAAAGCTTGGGAAGAGCTAGAGTTGGATAGTTCAGTGCATTTATTATTAATGAAAGAGTGTTTGGCAAGTCGAAGAACAGATTTGGCTTGATTCCGGGCAGAAACATATGAATATCAGGACGCCGGGTCGATTGGTATAGATAGCGAAGAGATAAGGGCAACTATTCTGGGACTATCATCACAAGCATAGTGAGGTCTTATATCCCTAACATAAGGAGAGTTGTTTTAGTTTAACTATTACATGGGGCATAGCAGGAGCACATCGGCTCTCGGGTATACTAACGGTCTGAGTCACGGGTAGCACGGTATTAAATACAGTTCTCACCTCGTGGTACCTGTGTTTGAGATTGGTACTGTGACGCCTGCAGCTTAGCAGAACGCCACGTGGGCTCAGCCGCTCGCTTAGCCACTCGCCAGGGCAATGTATTTGGCTACAGTCTATCTACAATGTTGTACTTTCTTTCTTGTGAATCGTCATTTCACAGGCAGTACAGAAGTGGTATTTATTTTCGCCTGTGACAATGCATTATATTTTATATCTTCAGTTATAAGTTTAATGTATAAGACTGAATGATACAGCTAGAGAGTGTGAGTGAGTAAGTACAGGAGGCAGAGGGTAGTCGCGTAGTGTTACACGTTGCCTCGGTGACGTCATGCCACGGCCGGGCCCTCTGAGTGGCTGGCTGCCTCACCACCCTCCCGCCGCGTCAGGAAGTGGTCCCCCCCGCACTCCCTGCTGTCTTGTGTCTTCCTTGCTCAGAGCTTGCCTGACCAGCATACCCTACACATCTCCCTTGTTACCTGTCCCCGACTTCTACCTATAGAACACTTTCTCTCTCTCAACTTCTTACCTCTCATTCTTCCAATCTATTTAATATCATAACTCCCCTTTGGTTCTGCACGATTTCATATATCGGCCATCGTATTATATGCTGAAGCTCTCAGATATTACATGTTTAGTTAGGCATTTTGGAGGGGTTACCATTTTGTCTGTAGAGGTTCGACACACTCGCGGTGTCTCCCTACCTTTTGCTTGGTTGTCTGCTGGGCTATTTAATGCTAGACTGGGGTGAGGCTATTGTTGTTGTGATTTCCGATGTGTACCAGGTTTTGTTGAACCTGTACAATCGCAACGGATACGTGGGAAGCCTAGGTTGTCTTTCTGACTGTGTACCTTGTGAGTTTAGCACTGTGTTGCGAGTGAGGGCTTTTGCCTCTGCCACCCAACACTGTGCTAACTCATTTTGCTTTGACTTTGAGATGGTCGCCAGGAGAGAACCAGATACTAGCGATCTGGATCTCTCAAGAGAGCACCCGGTCATTTTAACGTAATTTGGCCGTACAGTCTTAAGGACCTCGCTAGGCTACGAGCCGCTTGCTCAGCCATTGTTTCCTAGCCTACTACATCCCAGCTAGACTTTATTCGCCTAGCAGACACCCGATTAGGATTATAAACTCTTATGTTATGTATGCAGCATTTTTATTCACGTTGATTGTAAGCCTTGGTTGTTGTTGAGTTGCACAACCCGAGCAGGCTTTTGTGTTGCCTTCTTTTGTTGTTGGAGATAATACTATTGCGCATTTATCGTTATTCCCGTGCCAGTTAACACTGTATGTCCATACACTTGTCATATCTTGTTCCTGCTTTATATAACAGTTCAAAATCCGATTCGATCATCTTAAGCAGCATCAGACTTTCTTCAGAAGATTCCCGTTCGATGCTTTAGGACTTTCATTCACTTTCTTTAATATAGGAGTGACAGTTTATTATTGTTTAGAGTAACTTTAATTATACCTTCTTCTTGTTTGCATTAAATCATTTCAGTGATTTAATTAAGCTCTCTATCCTTTTCCTTGTATACATTATTAATGTAATTGTATGTTCTTGTGATCATGCTGTATCAGAGATCATCAGCCTGTAGTAGTAGTGCATTTATACCGAGTTATAGGATACCCCGTTATCGCAGATTTAACTCTGGAGGGTATAGGTGTTTTTTGTGCGCCGGCATTATAAGTTCGAGGGTTGGATCTAGTGTTACCGTTGTGGCTGTGTGCCTTTCTAGTCCAATAATTAAGAGCCCTTCTTTTATACGAGTCCCGGTCGTAACAAATGGCGACCTTTCTTAGGATTTTGTGAACTTAGAGAAATATTGCAGGAGTGTTGTGGTCATTTGTTTTTGTTTAAAGGAATATAGTGGACACAGATTTTTTTTTGGCAAGTAGTATAACACTTAAGAGTCTTCAAGCATTTGTGAGTGAATAGTGCTACATAAGAGTTTAGGTACTTCTCTTTTTTTTTATAAACGTTGAGAATTTTCGGTGGACACTATGTCGGACGACGGATCAGTGTACAGTGAGGACACAGTACGGGAAACAGACTCTGAGCTGCAGCATCGGGGTTTGTCCGAAGGCATTAGAATTATAACTAGTGAGGAGGATGCAAAGAAGTTTCTGGAGATACCTATTACTGTTGACCGGGTGTCGGGGATTGATCGGTATGGTCTCCAGTGTTTGGCCACGGTCATGGGGCATATGGGCACTAGCAGCATGTCGAGAGGTGACCTGGTGGCCTGTGTGCTCGGCGGGGTGCGTGGGGCTTCGGGTGGAGTGGAAGCTGGGGCACCTTCGGCCCAGCCCCCATTCCACTCGACTCTTACCATGGCGCCCCCTCGGGCTCCGGAGCCGGGTACGTTCCCGCAGGCCGATAGTCACTGGCAGCGTGGTTTGCACTTGGGTGAGTCTCCAATTGTTGCATCTCCTCCTCCTCAAGGTTTGACTCCAGATATGCTCTTCCAGCTTGAGATGGCTAAGATGCAGCTGCAGCAGCAGCGGGAATCTGAGCAGCAGCAGCGGGAGTTTGAGATGGCTAAGATTCAGGCTGAGGAGAGAAGGGCCAGATATGAGACTGAGGCTGAGGAGAGAAAGGCGAAGTACTGTGCAGACATAGATCTTGAGAAGTCTCGGGTGGAGTCGACAGGGCAGCGTCTCGGTTCTGGGAATCGAGGTCTTGATCAGTCTTTATCGCACCTGCTCAAGTTGGTTCCTGTATTTGATGAGTCGTGTGTCACTGAATTTTTCATGCGTTTTGAGAAGAAGTGCCGGAAGCACCAATGGCCCGAGGTTAAGTGGGCAGCCCTTGTTTCCTCTAGGTTGGTTGGCAAAGGACTCAAGGCATATGATGCGTTGCCCTTGGAGTGTTGCGTCGATTATGAGGTATTGAAGGAGGCTGTCCTGCGGGCATATGAGTTACAACCAGAGACGTACAGATTGAAGTTCCGGGGTGTAACGAAGGGTCGTGAGTGCACCTTTCTTGAGCATGCCCGGGATCTGTCCGATGCATTTAGAAACTGGCTGCGTTCAGAGAAGGCATCGACGTTTGAGGAGTTGAAACAGCTGATGCTTCTAAAACAATTTTTCAAGTGTACGGGCGGCGATCTGACGTTGAATCTTAAAGAAAAAAAACAGAAAACTCTTCAGGAGGCAGCTGAGATGGCTGACCTTCGGTTATCTTTGATTCGTGGGTGCGGTTCTGCACAGAGAAGTGATGCAGGCAACAAGGAGCGTAACCCTCTCCCTCCCCGAAACACTGATACACATAATTACACTAAGAACAAGAGCAACGACACCAAAACTGACCATAAACCTAGTACCGTCCCGTTTAGAAAGGGTCCGGGTCCTTCCTCACCTCAAGGGAAGCCCAAGGGAAAGTTAGAGTGCTTCCATTGTCATAAGGAGGGGAATTTTGCAAGAGCCTGTCCAAGCAAGCCACCTAATGCAGTTGTGTCTTTGGCTCGCAACATTGGGGTGTCCCCGAAGTCGTCTGAGTTTGCCCGGGGTATAACGTCAGAGGCTGGGACACAGACAGTGGAGAAGAATCCGGAAGGCTCAAACCCTGTCCGCAATGTCTTTTGCGACCATCGAGGGCGTGGCTGCGTGGGGTGGGCTGGTAAGAAGCATGGAGTTGGGCTGTTGCGAGACACGGGTGCCTCTCAGACTTTGATGAAGAACTTTACTGGTAGACCAATAAATGCGGCAAGGGTGGTTGTGGTGCAAGGTATCAATGCTATCAGGTCATACCCGTTGGTCAGGATGGAACTGGAGGTAGATGGTGTGACACGAGAGTTGGATGTGGGAATTGTGGAGAACTTGCCTGTTGGGGGCGTCGACCTCCTTCTTGGCAACGACTTTGCGGTGCCTACTTCTGAGGTTTCACCCTTAGTCGTTGCCGAGAAGCCGGCCGACGTGAGTAGGGAGGAACAGGAGTGGGTAGAGAAGTGTCATGTACAACCTATGGCGTGTGTTGTTACAAGATCTCTTGCATCCAAAGTGTCACAGCCTATTCCTCAGTCTTCTGATCAACGGAGGAACGGTCGGAAGAAGACGGCTAATGTTGGTAAAAGTTTGGAGAGTTTAGTACCAGCAGCGCTTCTTGGAGACTCAGTATTGGCACCATTGATGGAGTCTGGAGAAGCCCCAGGACCTATCACAGCTAGTGAGGAGGTAGGGCAGGAAGAGACTCCGAGGCAGCAACGTTACACACAGAGAGAAAAAAGGGTTGCTCAGTTTGATATTGGGGGAGGACATGGGTTGCTTCGGAAGCATCTAGACAGGTTGGCTCCCTCGGATATTAGTAAACTGCAGTTGGAGGATCCGGAAGTTCAGAAGTGTGGTAATGGTGCTGTCGAGCTCGAGGAGGACGGGGATGCAAAGCCAGGAGATTTTTTTATATTGAGGGAATATTGTATCGGCGATTTCAAGACCCAAAGAGAAGTTGGGAGGGTGGGTCAGGAGTGGTAGACCAGCTGGTTGTGCCGAGGGCGTGCAAGGATAGCCTACTAAGGTTGGCCCATGATGTGCCATTGGCAGGACACTTGGGAGTACGCAAGACGGTAGCGGCTTTGGTGAAGTTGTTTTGGTGGCCAGGTTTAAAAGCACAGGTTGTGTCATGGGTGGCAATGTGCAGTACCTGCCAGAAAGTGGGTAAACCGAACCAATGCATCCCAAAGGCTCCGTTACAACCTATTCCTGTCATGGGGCCCCCCTTCAGTAAGGTAGTTATAGACATGGTTGGCCCCCTCCCTTCTACAAGTGCCGATAATAAATTTCTCCTGACGATAATGGATGTAGCGACCCGTTATCCTGATGCATACCCCATGAGGAA
Source organism: Paralithodes platypus (assembly GCA_032716605.1). Taxonomy (NCBI): domain Eukaryota; kingdom Metazoa; phylum Arthropoda; class Malacostraca; order Decapoda; family Lithodidae; genus Paralithodes; species Paralithodes platypus. Next base: position 74,097,962 of record CM064482.1, on the reverse strand, counting down.
TGGCATGGCAAAGACGGTGGTTAGGAACTTGCTTTTGTACTTTTCCCGGTATGGTTTTCCGCAGGAAATACAGTCTGACCAGGGGTCTAACTTTACCTCGAACATATTTACACAGACAATGCAGCAACGCGGGATCACTACAGTAGTGTCGTCGGCTTATCACCCTGAGAGCCAAGGGGTGTTAGAGAGGTGGCATTCGACCTTAAAACCCTTCTTTGGCGGCGCGCAACTTATGTCGTGTGAAATAAATATGGACTAAGTGGCGGTTCACAACTTATGTCGTGTGCCATTTTCACCACGTAATGTTGCTGAGAGAGAGAGATGAGTGGTGGGAGGAGCGTAGCAAACGTATGACTGCTCCAGACCACCGCGGCGGACCTACTGACATGAATCCTACCCTCCTCCACCCTCACGCACTCGCTACACAGGGAATTATGTAGGGAAACTACCTAATTACATGGTTTTTGCACTCGTGTTGCACGATCGTTGCAAGAGAACCAGCGGTCGTACAAGGATGCTTGGGGTGTCATTGGAAAGCTCTTTTTATGCCCTTTCAGGGATAGATACTTGTTTTACGCTCTGGGTCTTATTTAGGCATGAAAATGATCACGTAAACAACCCTATTTAGGGTAAAAACACCCCGCTGGGCGCTACGGTCAAATAGACCACCTAGCCCGCTAAATAAGGGTTAGAGAGTATGCTCCATTGTTATTGTCTGGAGAATGGTAAGGACTGGGACCTGGGTTTGCCTTATGTATTGTTCGCTGCGAGAGAGGTACCTGGAGAAAGCCTCGGGTTTAGTCCAAATGAGCTTGTTTTTGGCCATCGCATCAGAGGCCCTCTCAACATGGTTAAGGAGATCTGGGAGGGTACTACTAAGCCGTGTTCGTTATTAAAACATGTCCTCGAGAGCAGAGAACGGATGTTGAAGAGCTTGGAGTTGGCTGGCCGAAATCTGGTGGGATCCCAGGCCCTGATGAAGGACAGATACGATCAGAAGGTGAAACTCCGAGAGTTTCAGGTGGGTCAGGAGGTGTTGATCTTACTACCTTTGGTGGGTCATTCCTTATCTGCTAAGAATACTGGTCCTTATAGGGTAGTGGAGAAGATCTCAGACCTTGATTACCTGGTGGCCACTCCAGACAGGAGGAAAAGAAATCAGTTGTGCCACGTAAATCTGATGAAAGAGTTTGTGAGGCGCCCCCCTGAGCCTCTCACTGTCCCGGTGATGACTTGCAGCGGTCAAGGTGGAGAAGGAGGAAGGGACAGTCACGCTCAGGTGGAGGATAACTGGGATTGTCATGTCTCCGCAGACCAGTGGGCGGGGGACTCGAGACAGGTGGCTCACGAGGCTCTAGAGCACCTGCCTGAGCAACAGCGTGTAGCCGTGCAGCACCTATTCGGTTCATACCCTGCTGTGTTTGCGGAGCACCCAGGCCTCACAACTCATGCGATGCATGATGTGGATGTAGGAGATCACCCACCCTTTAAATCAGTGCCTTACCGAGTCCCTCCTATCAAACTCCCAGCACTCAGGGACGAGTTAGCATATATGTTGGATCGGGGCCTGATAGAAAAGGGTGCAGTTAGGTGGACATCTCCCGTCACTCTGCAGCCCAAGCCTGATGGGAAAGTTCGTTTTTGTGTAGATTTCTGGCGGTTAAACGGTTTAACCCCCACCAATGCTTACCCCCTTCCTCGTGTGGATGACAGTGTCGACAAGATCGGAAAGGCACAGTATTTGACCAAGGTAGACCTAGTGAAAGGTTACTGGCAAGTGCCGCTGTCGGAGCGAGCGAAGGAGGTTTGCGGGTTAGTGGTGGATGGTAACACCTACCGTTGTAACGTCATGCCTTATAGACTCAAGAATGCACCAGCGACTTTCCAGAATCTGATGAATGACCTAGTAGCAGACATGCCTAACTGTACTGTGTATTTAGACAACGTGATAATTTATGACGATGACTTTGAAAGTCACTGTGCACACATTGAAGCCTTGTTTAACAAGCTTAGTGAAGCGGGCTTGGTGGTGAATCTGAAAAAGTGTGACTTTGTAAGGGCAACTGTGCAGTATCCAGGATTTGTGGTCGGGAAAGGCCAGGTTTGCCCTCCTCAGAA